>JANAVB010024600.1:8333723-8711223 GCA_029216955.1 Iris pallida | reverse complement strand
CAAGATTATCAGAGCTTTCGTACTCTGGGAGCTGCTTTACTTGACTGAAATCGATGAAGGATGGCAAGTGTGGCTCTCGCCTGGATCGGGTTATGATTGATAGTGCCTGGCTCAGACTCGCTCCTATTGTAGAAGCATGGAAAAGGATAAAAAAAAGGCCTATGCGGCTCCGACAGAAAGGTCCCCATGCGGCTCAGGATCCCCATGCGGCTCAGGAGTCTATGCGGCTCAAGGGTCCATATGGCTCGGTTAGTTCCATGTGGCGCAGAAAGAAGCCACGTGGCCTTCAACAATTCTTCTCTACATTCTGCTGCATTTAATGCCCTAACGGCTGCTCTGACAAATGACAGCTATGACAGCTCTGACATAAAGACATAATAATGACGCTGACATGATGGCGTGTTCCTGGGGAAGAGGAGAAAATCTTCTGACAGCTGACAAGATCCACCAAGTCCCGAGGTCACTTCATGCAGCTGCTGCATTTATGCGGCCTTCCACCTCATGCGGCCGGCCACTTCATGCGGCCGTCCACTTCTGCGGCTGCATCCTACAGCGGCTGCCCATCTGCACGCGGCCGCCTATCCTCATGCGGCTGCCCATCTCCATGTGGCTGCCCATCCCCATGCGGCTGCCCATCCCCATGCGGCTGTATGCTTTATGTGGCTGAGAGGACCACCTATATGCGGCTCTGCCAGGACGGTCCAGTTGAGACACGTGGCACTCTTCGCGACAATTGAGACACGTGGCAGTCTTATCTTCTCTAGAATTATGGGTGCTAACAAAATCAGATTTATTACGATCGTCATAATTGCCCAGATCAAATCAAATCAGGCAAATTAGACACGTGGCAGACTATCACAAATCACGAATATTCATGGCAATCAATATTTATTGCCTACAGAGATTTGATGCAATCACATTAATTGCTCAAATTTATTATATTCAAGATGAACGGTCCAGATTGATAACTCTTAAAGCCGCCGACTTTTCAAAGTAGGTAATCATTGCAAACCCTAATGATCACCCTCCCACTCCTATAAATAGCAAGGTACTATTCCCTTGTAAACAGACAGACAGGGAGAGAGAGACAAAAAAAGACGAAGACAGACGCATACAGAGAGAGATACGCAGAGGAACACATACAGTGAGAAAAAGGAGAGCATTTCTTTGTCAGAGCCAAGGCTAGGTCCGATCGTCCAAAGAGTAAGGCAGAGCTGCCGTCGCTTTTCCGAGCCTCTATCGTCACCCCCCAGAATAAAAAATAAACAATTGTACTTAGATTGCTGTACCTAGGTTTTCGTCCCTAGGCTTTCTTTGTACGAGCGAGTTTGTATTGTGAGTCTAAGTTCAGTCCTCCTATATAATTATTCTGTACTTTTACAATCAATGGCAAACACGATGACGACTCTGCTGGGGACAAACTTTTCCACGGCTGAGAAGTTGGTGACACAATCGGATGCAGCCAAACTTGGCTCCACACAACA
Source organism: Iris pallida (assembly GCA_029216955.1). Classification (NCBI taxonomy): domain Eukaryota; kingdom Viridiplantae; phylum Streptophyta; class Magnoliopsida; order Asparagales; family Iridaceae; genus Iris; species Iris pallida. The sequence goes on along the minus strand of JANAVB010024600.1, from coordinate 8,709,739 downwards.
GAAGATGGTCGTCCGCTTCGACCAACAGGCGTTTTGAAGAAATGCTCTCCGACGGGAGCGCTGGCCCGGTCCAGAAGCGAACCCGCACAAAGAAAGCTCGCAGGGAGTGAAGGCCAAAATCATTTGCTCCTCCCCAAGCTCTGGACGGAGTACTCTCTGCTGCCCAAGACGGCGAAGGCAACTCTCATGCGGCCCCACTTCAAGCCATAGAGGACTCTGCTGTCCCCAAGTCCGGCAGAGGAAAGCACTACGATGCTGGACTTGCAGGAGCAAAGAGTGATTCTATGTGCTCCAGGAAGAAGCCAAACAAAGGCACTAGCTACAGGCTGAACACTCATGCGGCCAAGATTGCCAGCCACGTGCATGATGTCCATGCGGCCGAAACTGCCAGCCGGATGCAGAATACCCATGCGGCCAAGATTTCCAGCCGCATAGAGAAGACTTATACGGCCGAGACTTCCAGCCGCATGAAGAAAGTCCATGCGGCTACGATTGCCAGCCGCATGAAGGCTGTTGATTCCAGCCGCACGCTGTCTGCTCCACGCGGCTCAGTTTTTGATCGCCTCTCCTATGGCCCTGATCTCTCATGCTTCCGAGAAAATATGTCTGACTCTCTGCAGCACCACTTAGACTCTTCCTACTATGTGCCCCCATGCACTAGAGTGAAGAAGTCTAGGGCAGCGGAAGCTTGGCGAGCTCAGTCCGCTGTCCCGACCTCTGACCATCCGAGCGTTCCACATACTGTTATGCGGGCCTCTGATGGAAAGTTGTACAGAACCACTCGAGTCCAGCCCCCGGCGGCAAACGGACAGAGTGTTTTCAAAAGCCTTCCAAAATCCAGGGAGCAAACATGGTCATTCCAGACCCATCTGACTTGCGTGAGGTTATCCTCCACAAGCGCAAGGAAAGAGAAGAGGCATCGGTGTGCAAAGAGTCCTCCCACGGACGTCACTGCACCTAAGTTATTGTCAACTACTGTTGCAACAACTGTAACACCCCAGTCCTAAAATACGTAGGACTAGGAACGTAGATATGCCAGCTGTATTCATACGAAGTATACTCCAATATATGGAAGCCTCGTATAAATACATAAGCTGTAAAATACAGTAGAACCACAACTAATCTCATCCACACAAGATAAATGAATAGAAGATCTCATATAAAGATAATAAATTGTCTTGATACAATATATTGGCGGAGACAAATCCACTACCAACAAAATAAGGAAAAATACATAAAAAATGAAATTAAGTATGGCGAACGAAGCGAAGATGATCCAAGTGCAATCATCATCAAGAAATAGCAATGAACACGGCTAGAGCTAAGGCACCTGCGAAAGACAATAACACACACCTGGGGAGATAACCAGGTCCTCAGAGGGACGTAACAAGATACATAATATCATGCCATATAAACTGAATAAATATTGCTCAAATAAATAAGTCAATTGAATTATAACATAGTCCAATATGCACCTATTGAACGAGCGTACCATCCCCCCAACCAAACAAGGACAGGAGATGGTAAACTAATTCACGGTGACGTATCTTTCCATGCTATGAATCCAATATGGTATCCGGACCCCAACAAGGTTCAATACCTTCTCATCGAAGTAGTAAGTCACACCTACAACCAAACAAGGACAAGATGTGACAAACTAATCTGCGACAAGTTATTGTTCCAAGCTATGGTCAGATACAAGTACCCAAACCAAGAGTACTCATACATAACGGATAAGGGTGCCTAACCAACCTAAGTGAATGCAGTTTTAAGAACAGTTCATGGTCGCATGACTACCCGGTCAAGTCAAGAAAATATCGATACAGTACCTCAGTAGCGAGTCACAACACCATATACTATTCCTCAGTATCGAGCGAGTCTATAGCATATAGTCTACCTATCGTTCCTCAGTAGCGAACGAGTCTACGATAGATAGGGTGGTAGTCAACTTCCAATCATGTTCTTCCCGCCCAATGCTAACTCTATAACCGCTAAGTCAAACTAGCATGCAACCTCTATTAGCGGTTATTCCTATCGCACGGCTTGTACGTACTGGTGGCCAGCCAATCATGCACTTCCGTATTCTACATGCGACACACAACTTCATCGTACAACGTGTCAAGGCCATGAATGCAACACACAAAGGTGGTCCCTTAAATCTAGGTTTAATGTGTAAGAAAAATAATACATAGCAGAATATAAATGAACAGTAAGTTCTAACAGGTTATGCCATGTAACACAGTTTATTTTGCATAAAGAAAATAAATAATGCATGAAATATGAGCTAAAATAAATAAACAGCAAATGGCAAGGTGTCTTACGTGGTAGTACGCCTGGTGTGGTGCAATGATCCAATAAGTCTTGTTCTGTCCAAGAGCCATGGTCGGTGCAATATGGTCCGAATTTGCGATAAAAGATGAATTTGGAATTAGTTACGATGAAGGTTGACAGACAGTGAGTATGTGCGAAGAAAATTATTTATTTGTAAAATATTCTTACAACTTGAAAATATCTTTTATTAGCCAAAAATAATTTTTTTAATAACTACTTGAAGGTACGTAATCTATATATATATTACAATCTTTTAGGAAACTTTATTTTTATTATATATCTATATATAAATACTTGAAGAAAATGGGAAAATTTATTTTTAACCTAAATTGTATGTTCGTAAAATATAAGTTTATTGGGAGAAAATCTAAATATGATTAGCTAGATAAGTGTTAAAAAATAATACTAGAATATATTTTATAATTTGAGAAGAACAAGTTTCTAGGTAAATACTTACTTTATATATTTAAAATATAACAATAAAGACTTCAATATATCTAATGATAATAATAATAATAACAATAATAATAATAATAATAATAATGATAATAATATTTAGTAAACAAACAGAAATAATATTTAATGAATAAGAATACTTGTATTTTATCAGAAATAATTCTTATACTTTAAATGAAATAATATTTACTAATTATAACACTTATACTTTAACAAAAGTAATATTTAATAAATATAACTCTTATTCTTTAACCTCATCTGCCATTTAGAAGGGAGTGGAGAGAATTTAGAGGGAAGGGAAGAGCAGAGGCTCACCTCGGTGGCGCTGCTCTAGGGAAGGCGAGGCGGCGCAGCTCGGTGGTACAGCTCGACGGAGGGGACGAGACGCGGAGGAGTAGAAGAAAGCGGGAGGCCGGGAGCGCTCGGTGGGAAATCGGGGGTTTCCGGCGACGCGGGCTGGTGGATCACGGCGGTCGGCGGTACCGGATCGGTCGTCGGGCGACGCGACTGAGGGGGATCGGCGCCCAGCTCGGCGGCGAGAGGTGACTTGCGCGCGACGGCAACCTAAAGAAGTACGGCGGTTCCCAGCGCGCGGAGGGGAGCGCCCGCGGCTTGGATCCCGGCGGCGGATCCGCGGCGGCGCGACGAGGGAGGTGGCTCTCAGAGATCAGAGCTCCGGATCTGGTGGGAAGTGAGGAGCGACGCGATGCCCCCCCCCCCCCCCCCGCCGAAGAGATCTGGCGCCTCCGTGAAGCGGCGTTCGCCGAACGCACGACGGCGGGAGCGGCCTGGTGCTGTCACGGAGGTCGGGGTAGCGAGCGGAGGACAGGTACGAGTTTTTAGGGTTTTATTACTCTTTTCCTTTTTTTGGGTAGCGGCCGGCGATGGCCGGGGTGGCGGTGGTGATATTGTTGAGGGTGGCTGACGGTGGTGATGGTGGCCGGGTGGAGTCGGGTTTGGGTCGGGGATGATGATGGAGGAGATCGGTGGTTGCTGTCGGGTTGAGTCTGGTGGTGCTGGCCGAAGTGGGTGGTCAGGTAATGGCGAGTGTGCTGCGGTAATGCTGGGATGGCGACAGTGAGGCTAGGGGGTTGTCGTCGGGGCTATGGTGGCGCCGACGTTGGTGCTGGGTCATGGTGAGGGGCTGTTTGCTAGATGTGGGATCAGATGGGCGGTGATGGTGTCGGGGTGGTCGACCTAGGTTTAGGGTTTGGGTTATGGATCGTGTCCAAGTGTCGGACACGAGGATGATGATGAGGTCCGGAATTGTCGGACGCCAAGAAGGGAACGAATGTATTTGTAAAGAATTAATTAGTGGAAAGACACCTGCCATCACGGGCTGACACGAAAAAAGGTTGGACACCGACACGATGCACGGGTTTGGGTTATAGAAATTTATTTGTGGAGACAATTTGGTGGATGATAAAAATTGGAGGACTACCTGCCTATTTATAGGATGTGGGAATTCCCAATTGGATAGGAATTAGGAATATTTAAAACCCAAAGTAGATAATTCTTCTACTTAATTTAAAACCAAATCCAAATCTAAATACAATTCTAATTTAAATCAAATTAAATTTTAGTTTAAAATCGAATAGGATAAATCAAATTTCAATTATTTAACTATTTAAATAAATACATAAATTCAAATCAAGATTTAAATTGCCATAATATCTTCCAAATATATTTTTCAAAATACCAATAATAATAATTTCGAAAATAATAAATATTTTTAAATATCTTTTTGAATAATAAAATATTAATATTAATAAATCTCAAAAATTACATTTTTATTTAAAATAGACTAATAAATAATTTTGAAATATATGTATGCACGAATAATGCATACATGATTATGTTTTTTCTAGTATACAATAAAAATATTAATTATTCTTAATAATTGCATAAATGAAGGCTTTTAGTAAATAAAATTACTTGGTAATGATAGTAAAATAATTATTATATATATTATTTTGAAACTATAAAATAATAAAATAAAATAGTTTTCTAAAATATGTACGCTCGTACATATTCGCACTCGTCGAGCAAAATAAAATTTCGTGCGCGACGTAAAATACGACTACGCGACGTATAATACAAAAAAATTAAACCAGTACCAAATTTAATAAATTAAAAATGGTAGAAATTTAGGGGTTTTACATCCTACCCAACTTAAAAGAATTTCGTCCTCGAAATTAAGAATTTGTAGGGGGTGAGAAGACACAAGGGGGTATCTATGTGGAACAATCGATAACAAAATCATACCGTAAGAAATCGCGATCTAGATCATAGAAAAGTAATACAGTATGGTCACGGGTAATGAATGAGGGTCACGATTAAGAGAACGAAATAGATTCGCTTAAATTAAGCGATTAGAGGGTCTTGATAGGGCCGAGTAGTTTAGGATGAAGATATAACAATATCGAGTGAGAATGGTCATAGCCGATAGAAAAGATAGAGGAAGTTCTAGTATAACACCTTCGTCCTTCTAAAATAGGTGAAGGCGAAAACAATAGAGGGTTCAAAGGAGGCGTTATCGAATACGAATACGTGATTCAAGGACGACCGAAATTTTTTTAAAAGGATTTGCCAAGGCAGTCGCGGATGGGACTCTAGAGGACAAGTTTAGCTATGTCCCCATCCACGTAGAACGACAATTAAAAGCGAACCAAAGTGCACTCAGTTGATCAGACCATCATGTACCGTTCTGATTAGACCATATGTTAGTGGACATGCCCAAATAACATATGTCTTGAAACAAGCTTGATAAAAGAATAAGCTTGCAAAAACTAGGCTACATTAGCATCATTAGTCAAGATGGTAAAAACATAGGCACGAGAGATTAAGATAAAAAAAAGAATGATTCTAAGTCATATCCTGTGTTGGTCTCTATACAGTCATCCTATAGTCTTCTTGTCCAAGTCCTTGGTTGACTAGATGGGTTAAGGTCTTCTAAATTCTAGAATCTAAGTAGACTTGCTAAGATAGGTTGCAAGAACAAAGGGGTTGCTAGGTCATAAGGCATTCTACCCAACTTAAAAGAATTAAACTAATGGTGTTTGGGACAGCTAACTAATAGGGTCAATCTCTAGCAAGCACGAAGGAAAGATAAGGATAATGATAGAAGGAATCAAGCAAGATGCAATCGATGAGTCAAACGGTAGATTGAAGAAAGTGGTCAAGTATGTGGATGAGATCCTAGACTTCTAATCCTATTCGCAGGCTTGCTTGGTACGGTAAAGTAACCAAACAATTTATCTGACCTGCATAGACCACCACAAAACATGTAACTGTCACGACCCGCACCCTGATTAGGGGCACGAATACGTGGTTACGTCCAGCCTACGCCGCAGCATCGGCGGTAGAACGCTGTCTAGGACGTCATCTATAAATACTACAACTAAACAGATAAATATACCTGTACAGTATATACACTCCGAATGGAGGTGACATAGCAATACAGTCTCAATCACAAATGTAAAACTAAGGTAGATAGTATGGAAAGGAAAATACGAATGATGAGAACAGGAAATAAGTCCAAGATCCACACAAGTCCAGAGCTATACACAAACAACCCAGAGAATCACATAATATATAAAAACTACTACAGTCTAAAAAGTACTAGCTGGCTCGTAGGCCAGGCAAACCTAACTAAGCTACACTACTTAGGGTGAGCAAAGTCTAGTGGCTCTACTAACAAACCACAGCCCGGGTCTACTCCATCAGACTCGACCCCATAATAGGTCGGGCAATCTGCCTCAGAATCATCTGTAATATGTCAACGGTATCCTGTCAGGAAAATAAGCAAGTACAAACACCAACAGCAGTTCTATATGAATTGACAAATTCTATAAGAGACAGTATAATAAAATACAAGACAAAATCAACTGGAAATACATATCATGATGTGAGTACTGAAAAGGACGACGATATGAATGTATATAGGGCGACTTGGGAACTATTCGGAAGCCGAGTTACAACTCCTAAACCAAACAAGGACCGGGACTGTAATCCTTCTCCCGAACAGAACTTAGTCACCAAGATAATAAATATAAAAGGTGCCTTGAATTATTAGTGTGTCATGTGATCGTCTTGGGAAAAATATGCTCAGGCTTTCCATCCGACCGGCTATGAACCCTGTATACAATAGAACGATAAGGCCAGTCACCATGGAAAGCTATGAACCATATAGGGTAAGGCTTTACCCGTCGTGAGGCAAGGGTATAGCTATGAACCATATGTACTATAGAACCATATGGAAATTTGATAACACAACCACTAATAACTCCCCCATCCTCGAATAGTACAATGGATCTGGACATGACACGTTATGACACGGGATTTCATAAGAGGGTAGCAAGTCCCCTTTTGAAATCGGTGTCTATACCAATACACTGAAATAAGACAGAATATGTACCAATATACCATGTAACTCTAGGAATAATATCCCATGTCATGATCTAACATATACTAGTCCGTGAACTGTCGTGACTGAAAATCGAGTATAACACTACAACTGAATCGGATATAGCAGATATCAAGACAATGAAAACTATCAGTGAATGTACTCGCCTGTGGTCCTGAGCTGATAGGGTGAACAGATGTTCAGAGTGATCACAGACCTAAAATAAGATACTATGAGTCAAACAGGACTAAATACTGAAAAAGGAAGCTAATTCAAGTCATGAATGCAAGTCTAAGTCAAAACTAGGTCAATCTAGGTCAGACTGAGTCACACTAGGTCATACTGGCTCATACTAGGTCATACCAGGTCACTGGGAGTCAATCCAAGTCAAACTAGGTCAATCTGGTTCAAGGGTTGACTTACAGTTGACTTTTGGTCAAAAAGTCAACTCTGGTCAACTCTGGTCAACACTGAGTCAACCCTGGGTCAACCCTAGGTCAAAAAAATCAAATATTAACTAACAGTTGCCTTTCAGTCAACTGGTCAACTCTGGTTTGGTTTCGGTCAATTCTAAGTCAAGTGTTGACTTGAAGTTGACTTTAGGTCAAAAAGTCAACTCTTGGTCAACGGGGGTCAAGACTAGTCTAAACTACCCTCATCTAGTCATTATATACCAAGACAACCTATTTCTAATCCCATCTAGCAACTAGAAACCCAATACCTTACATTACCCAATACCCATTATATTTACCCTTACAAGGTATTCCCGATACCTTGCCCATTACAAAGGAAACCCTTCTAGATCTCAGGATACTAGCCTAGACTTCTTAGGGTAGCTAGACACTATCTTATCTATAGTTTACCAACCAAAAAATCTAGGGTTCTTGGACATCTAATCCATCTTATCTTCCATGTTGGTCATCCCAACATTACCTTAAGGTAATCTTGAGATATCAAGATACCACATCTAACATAACCCATTTCTTCTAAACCACACTCACTCTCCCTCACAAACATCATCTATCTAACCCCCATCTAACTTAGAATGCTACTCCTAAAATAACTCTCAAGAACCAACTCAAACAACTACCACAAACCCCCTAATGTATCTTAACATGACATATAACATAACATGACCAACCTTATTTTCTACCACTATAAACACTACTCCACTAACCATCTAACACACTAATAACACTCTCTAACTTAGGGGTTTCATAGTACTAAATGTGGTTGACAAGTGGGGGTAGGTATTTGGGTCTAAGGTGGGTCAAAAGGGGATGTTTTGAGACCACAAAAACCCCAAAAAACTATCCTGCACTGCTTCTGCTTACTGCTTTTTCCTGCTTACTGCTTATTGCTTATTGCTTACTGCTTACTGCTTACTGCTTACTACTTTCCTGCTCATTCTCTCACTCTCTAACCATCTAACCACACACACAAACACATATACCAAATCCACCACCCTTCTCTTCTAACACACCTACACACATCTATATACAAACACACTACCACTCAACCAAACACAATCACTCAACAAACCACACTAGTCTGAAGTCAAATAGGATGGCATGATCCTCCCAACTCTCTCACCTTTACAACACACATACTACACTACCATCTATACAACATCAAACACACCCTAGCACATATCCTCTATCAATCTCACTTCTCTCCACTAACCACACACATCCTTATCTCATTCAAACACACACACTATACTAACATATATTACATAACAATAATATATATATATATATATGTACTATATCATACATATTCTTGACAATCTATGATACCTACATTCACATTATATCCATACTTGGCTCATAGGTTACACAAAATGCCTACGTCGCATAGTCACTCTTCTACTTAAAACCAATACTGTACCAATTGGACCTTCACAAAATTCTAGAATTAAAGTATGTTATACCTCTTCGTGTTAGCTTTCCGAAACTTCAAACGGATCGCAGTTTCGTGTCCGGAAGCTCCCGAAATCGCGAAAACACCGAAACGCGTTCGTCTTTCGTACAGCTGATACTCAAATAATTCTACAGAAAGCTCTAGAACGAATTTGGCCTATTAATATATATATTTGGAAAGCTAACTTCGATACGGTTCTTTTAAAAAAAATGGAAGGTTAATTGTAGTTATGAGCTAAAAGTTATGGCATTTCTAAGTTGCTCTAGATACTAAAAATGTGGATAAAAATTATGACGAATTTGGGTTGTTTGGACAAAAAAACACATGTAGGCCAAAATACTTGGATACCAACATAGAAATCTAAATAAAACTTATTCTAACCCTCCTAAATAAGATCAATCCACTCTCTAAAAGTATAAATCTGAAATTAAAACACTAATTAATCATTCCTACCATATATATATATATGCATACAAGTGTTCAAAATAGGGGTTTTCTCCACTAGGACACAACCACAACACAAAGGACACGCCTATGACCTCCAAATGGACACGAAATGGACACAAATGGAGATACAACCATGGGGGTCATTCCTATGGGTTCAAAACATTCCTATATGCATGTAGGGAGGATTAGAGGAGAGATTATACCTTCCGGGAGAGAGATTCAAAGGAAAATTCTTCCGACACGACACCGACACGTAGAGATTCCAAAAGGACACGAACGAGCTCCGAATCCTCCCAAACTTGGCTAGCACCCTCTAACCATAGAGTAGAAGAGAAATGAAGAAGATTTGGTGGAAGAAATGGTGGATTTGGAGATGAAATCAATGGAGTTGTTCTCTAGAAATTTGGGGAAGAACAAGAGAGAGAAAATAGATGGATAAAATGAAATGAAAGAGATGGTGACTCACCCCTTATCCCCCCCCTAGGTGGCTGTCCAAAAAGGGTAAGGTGTTCCCATTTTGAATGTCCAAAATGCCCTCTACTAATCCATTTGATTTAAATTAGGAATGGGTTAAAGGTTGAGGTCAAATTAGTCTAGTTTTAAGTCTGTAATTAAACTAAACCTATCCATAAATAATTAGTCTAACTACTAACTAAAATTAATATCATGTGGACTAAAATTAATATCATGTGGGCCATGTCTAACTAGTGTGTGGGTCCCACTAGAGTCAAACTACCCTCCGGGTCCCCGTTTCAAGTCGGATTGAGTTGAAATTCGAACCCGACTCAAATAACCCCAAAACAATATCATAAATAATAAAATAAATTTTAACCCCAAATAATATCATAAATAATAAAATAAATTTTAAAAATATTCAAAAATGCAAAATGACAAAAATATTCCTGATTCTAAAAACTGGGGGTGACAAATCTATCCACCTTAAAAAAATTTCGTTCTCGAAATTAAAACCAAGCAATCACCAATGCAAAATATCAAAATAAATCAAAGAGGTCCAATGACCAAAATATCCTTGGGCCAGAAATAACACTGAAAGTATCTTAATCACATGGTTAGGCTCCAGGTCAAACAGTCCCTAGGGTTTCACTAGTAAAACATCAAAATCACAAGTCATGGCTTAAAAATTTAAAATGATTAAAATCTTCAAAATCAAAGCATGAATTAAATGACTAAAATTATAGCATTTTAAAATTATACTCAAATAGAAACTAGGTGCTACAAGTCTATCCACCTTAAAGGAATCATCCTCAAAAATTAAAACGAAGCAAACACAGAAAATTTATGCAATTTGATAATCGTATGCGTCTGTCCAATAATCATGATACTCAGAATCTCCGTCATGCTAGTGAGCAAGGCTACGATAATCACAGAGTCCTCAACTACGGTACATACCTCTAGAATTATGGTATTTAAAATTTTTGCATTGCCGCATGCTTGGCAGCGAAAACCTTAAATTTCTACACCCGAGAAATACGACCATAATCCGACTATATGTCCTCACTATGCTTGCTAGCATGACCCTAGAAGATTCTAAAATCTCATAATCAAGATGACCTAGCCCATACGACTTATCTCAGAAGAATATCACATCACAAGAACAAAATTTCATCCAATGATCAAGGAACAGATGGAATTAAATTTCAAGACAATTTATAAGAAAACAAATGCGAAAATGAGATCGAAAGATTGGAACATGCTATCTGCTCTGCTACTGCCTGAAAACAAGTCACTGTCATCCTGAAGACGAATTGAACCCAAGAGATCAATATGGCACAAGATAAGATATTATCAAAGGAGGATAATTGAATTCAAATGCAAGAAGAGTTGTCATGGTAATCAAAAGATCAGAATTTTTCTAAAATGTGATTGAGTAACTCCTTTCATATCCTATATCCTAGTCGCAGGCTCATAATTAGTACTCTAAGTCGAGCACCATTACGAGATCGCACTAATTGCGACTCTGACCTGCATGGGCCACCACAAAAATGTGTCACGACCCGCACCCTGATAAGGGGCACGAGTACGTGGTTACGTCCAGCCTACGCCGCAGCATCGGCGGTAGAACGCTGTCTAGGTCATCTATAAATATTACAACTAAACAGATAAATGTACCTGTATAGTATATACACTCCGAATGGAGGTGACATAGCAATACAGTCTCAATCACAAATGTAAAACTAAGGTAGGTAGTATGGAAAGGAAAATACGAATGATGAGAACAGAAAATAAGTCCAAGATCCACACAAGTCCAGAGCTATACACAAACAACCCAGAGAATCACATAATATATAAAAACTACTACAGTCTAAAAAGTACTAGCTGGCTCGTAGGCCAGGCAAACCTAACTAAGCTACACTACTCAGGGTGAGCAAAGTCTAGTGGCTCTACTAACAAACCACAGCCCGGGTCTACTCTATCAGACTCGACCCCATAATAGGTTGGGCAATCTGCCTCAGAATTATCTGTAATATGTCAACGGTATCCTGTCAGGAAAATGAGCAAGTACAAACACCAACAGCAGTTCCATATGAATTGACAAATTCTATAAGAGACAGTGTAATGAAATACAAGACAAAATCAACTGGAAATACATATCATGATGTGAGTACTGAAAAGGACGACGATATGAATGTATATAGGGCGACTTGGGAACTATTCGGAAGCCGAGTTACAACTCCTAAACCAAACAAGGATCGGGGCTGTAACCCTTCTCCCGAACAGAACTTAGTCACCAAGATAATAAATATAAAAGGTGCCTTGAATTATTAGTGTGTCATGTGATCGGCTTGGGAAAAATATGCTCAGGCTTTCCATCCGACTGGCTATGAACCCTGCATACAATAGAACGATAAGGCCAGTCACCATGGAAAGCTATGAACCATATAGGGTAAGGCTTTACCCGTCGTGAGGCGAGGGTATAGCTATGAACCATATGTACTATAGAACCATGTGGGAATTTGATCACACAACCACTAATAACTCCCCCATCCCCGAATAGTACAATGGATCTGGACATAACACGTTATGACACGGGATTCCATAAGAGGGTAGCAAGTCCCCTTTGAAATCGGTGTCTATACCAATACACTGAAATAAGACAGAATATGTACCAATATACCATGTAACTCTAGAAATAATATCCCATGTCATGATCCAACATATACTAGTCCGTGAACTGTCGTAACTGAAAATTGAGTATAACACTACAACTGAATCGGATATAGCAGATATCAAGACAATGAAAACTATCAGTGAATGTACTCGCCTGTGGTCCTGAGCTGATAGGGTGAACAGACGCTCAGAGTGATCACAGACCTAAAATAAGATACTATGAGTCAAACAGGACTAAATACTGAAAAAGGAAGCTAATTTAAGTCATGAATACAAGTCTAAGTCAAAACTAGGTCAATCTAGGTCAGACTGAGTCACACTAGGTCATACTGGCTCATACTAGGTCATACCAGGTCACTGGGAGTCAATCTAAGTCAAACTAGGTCAATCTGGTTCAGGGATTGACTTACAGTTGACTTTTGGTCAAAAAGTCAACTCTGGTCAACTCTGGTCAACACTGAGTCAACCCTTGGTTAACCCTAGGTCAAAAAAGTCAAATGTTGACTAACAGTTGCCTTTCAGTCAACTGGTCAACTCTGATTTGGTTTCGGTCAATTCTCAGTCAAGTGTTGACTTGAAGTTGACTTTGGGTCACAAAGTCAACTCTTGGTCAACGGAGGTCAAGACTAGTCTAAACTACCCTCATCTAGTCATTATATACCAAGACAACCTATTTCTAATCCCATCTAGCAATTAGAAACCCAATACCTTACATTATCCAATACCCCTTATATTTATCCTTACAAGGTATTCCCGATACCTTGCCCATTACAAAGGAAACCCTTCTAGATCTCAGGATACTAGCCTAGACTTCTTAGGGTAGCTAGATACTATCCTATCTAGGGTTTACCAACCAAGAAATCTAGGGTTCTTGGGCATCTAATCCATCTTATCTTTCATGTTGGTCATTCCAACATTACCTTAAGGTAATCTTGAGATATCAAGATACCACATCTAACATAACCCATTTCTTCTAAACCACACTCACTCTCCCTCACAAACATCATCTATCTAACCCCCATCTAACTTAGAATGCTACTCCTAAAATAACTCTCAAGAACCAACTCAAACAACTACCACAAACCCCCTAATGTATCTTAACATGACATATAACATAACATGACCAACCTTATTTTCTACCACTATAAACACTACTCCACTAACCATCTAACACACTAATAACACTCTCTAACTTAGGGGTTTCATAGTACTAAATGTGGTTGACAAGTGGGGGTAGGTATTTGGGTCTAAGGTGGGTCAAAAGGGGATGTTTTGAGACCACAAAAACCCCAAAAAACTATCCCGCACTGCTTCTGCTTACTGCTTTTTCCTGCATACTGCTTATTGCTTACTGCTTACTGCTTACTGCTTTCCTGCTCATTCTCTCACTCTCTAACCATCTAACCACACACACAAACACATATACCAAATCCACCACCCTTCTCTTCTAACACACCTATACACATCTATATACAAACACACTACCACTCAACCAAACACAATCACTCAACAAACCACACTAGTCTGAAGTCAAATAGGATGGCATGATCCTCCCAACTCTCTCACCTTCACAACACACACTACACTACCATCTATACAACATCAAACACACACTAGCACATATCCTCTATCAATCTCACTTCTCTCCACTAACCACACACATTCTTATCTCATTCAAACACACACACACTATACTAACATATATTACATAACAATAATATATATATATATATATATATATATATATATATATATATATATATATATATATATATATATATATATATATATATATATATATATATGTACTATATCATACATATTCTTGACAATCTATGATACCTACATTCACATGATATCCATACTTAGCTCATAGGTTACACAAAATGCCTACGTCGCATAGTCACTCTTCTACTTAAAACCAATACTGTACCAATTGGACCTTCACAAAATTCTAGAATTAAAGTATGTTATACCTCTTCGTGTTAGCTTTCCGAAACTTCAAACGGATCGCAGTTTCGTGTCCGGAAGCTCCCGGAATGGCGAAAACACCGAAACGCGTTCGTCTTTCGTACAGCTGACACTCAAATAATTCTACAGAAAGCTCTAGAACGAATTTGGCCTATTAATATATATATTTGGAAAGCTAACTTCGATACGGTTCTTTTAAAAAAAATGGGAGGTTAATTGTAGTTATGCTAAAAGTTATGGCATTTCTAAGTTGCTCTAGCTACTAAAAACGTGGATAAAAATTATGACGAATTTGGGTTGTTTGGACAAAAAAAACACATGTAGGCCAAAATACTTGGATACCAATATAGAAATCTAAATAAAACTTATTCTAACCCTCCTAAATAAGATCAATCCACTCTCTAAAAGTATAAATCTGAAATTAAAACACTAATTAATCATTCCTACCATATATATATATATATATGCATACAAGTGTCCAAAATAGGGGTTTTTTCCACTAGGACACAACCACAACACAAAGGACACTCCTATGACCTCCAAATGGACACGAAATGGACACAAATGGAGATACAACCATGGGGGTCATTCCTATGGGTTCAAAACATTCCTATATGCATGGAGGGATGGATTAGAGGAGAGATTATACCTTCCGGGAGAGAGATTCAAAGGAAAATTCTTCCGACACGATACCGACACGTAGAGATTCCAAAAGGACACGAACGAGCTCCGAATCCTCCCAAACTTGGCTAGAACCCTCTAACCATGGAGTAGAAGAGAAATGAAGAAGATTTGGTAGAAGAAATAGTAGATTTGGAGATAAAATCAATGGAGTTGTTCTCTAGAAATTTGGGGAAGAATAAGAGAGAAAAAATGGATGGATAAAATAAAATGAAAGAGATGGTGACTCACCCCTTATCCCCCCCATAGGTGGCTGTCCAAAAAGGGTGAGGTGTTCCCATTTTGAATGTCCAAAATGCCCTCCACTAATCCATTTGATTTAAATTAGGAATGGGTTAAAGGTTGAGGTCAAATTAGTCTAGTTTTAAGTCTCTAATTAAACTAAACCTATCCATAAATAATTAGTCTAACTACTAACTAAAATTAATATCATGTGGACTAAAATTAAAATCATGTGGGCCATGTCTAACTAGTGTGTGGGTCCCACTAGAGTAAACTACCCTCCGGGTCCCCGTTTCAAGTCGGATTGAGTTAAAATTCGAACCCGACTCAAATAACCCCAAAACAATATCATAAATAATAAAATAAATTTTAACCCCAAATAATATCATAAATAATAAAATAAATTTTAAAAATATTCAAAAATACAAAATGACAAAAATACCCCTGATTCTGAAAACTGGGGGTGACAGTAATGCCCCAGTCCCATAATACGTAGGACTAGGGACGTAGACATGCCAGCTGTATTCATACGAAGTATACTCCAATATATAGAAGCCTCGTATAAATACATAAGCTGTAAAATACAGTAGAACCACAACTAATCTCATCCACACAAGATAAATGAATAGAAGATCTCATATAAAGATAATAAATTGTCTTGATACAATATGTTGGGCGGAGACAAATCCACTACCAACAAAATAAGAAAAAATACATAGAAAATGAAATAAGTATGGCGAGCGAAGCGAAGACGATCCAAGTGCAATCATCATCAAGAAATAGCAATGAACACGGCTAGAGCTAAGGCACCTGCGAAAGACAATAGCACACACTTGTGGAGATAACCAGGTCCTCAGAGGGACGTAACAAGACACATAATATCATGTCATATAAACTGAATAAATATTGCTCAAATAAATAAGTCAATTGAATTATAACATAGTCCAATACGCACCTATTGAACGAGCGTACCATCCCCCCAACCAAACAAGGACAGAAGATGGTAAACTAATTCACGGTGACGTATCTTTCCATGCTATGAATCCAATATGGTATCCGGACCCCAACAAGGTTCAATACTTTCTCATCGAAGTAGTAAGTCACACCTACAACCAAACAAGGACAAGATGTGACAAACTAATCCGCGACAAGTTATTGTTCCAAGCCACGGTCAGATACAAGTACCCAAACCAAGAGTACTCATACCTAACGGGTAAGGGTGCCTAGCCAACCTAAGTGAATGCAGTTTTAAGAACAGTTCATGGTCGCATGACTACCCGGTCAAGTCAAAAAAATTCCGATACAGTACCTCAGTAGCGAGTCACAACACCATATACTATTTTTCAGTATCGAGCGAGTCTATAGCATATAGTCTACCTATCGTTTCTCGGTAGCGAGCGAGTCCACGATAGATAGGGTGGTAGTCAACTTCCAATCATGTTCTTCCCGCCCAATGCTAACTCTATAACCGCTAAGTCAAACTAGCATGCAACCTCTATTAGCGGTTATTCCTATCGCCGGGCGACGCGGCTGAGGGGGATCGGCGCCCAGCTCGGCGGCGAGAGGTGACTTGCGCGCGACGTCCACCTGAAGAAGGACGACGGTTCCCAGCGCGCGGAGGGGCGCGCCCGCGGCTCGGATCCCGACGGCGGATCCGCGGCGGTGCGACGAGGGAGGTGGCTCTCAGAGATCAAAGCTCCAGATCTGGTGGAAAGTGAAGAGCGACGCGATGCCCCCCACCCGAAGAGATCTGGCGCCTCCGTGAAGCAGCGTTCGCCGGACGCACGACGGCGGGAGCGGCCTGGTGCTGTCACGGAGGTCGGGGTAGCGAGCGGAGGGCAGGTACAAGTTTTTAGGGTTTTATTACTCTTTTCCTTTTTTTGGGTGGCGGTGGTGATATTGCTGAGGGTGGCTGACGGTGGTGATGGTGGCCGGGTGGAGTAGGGTTTGGGTCGGAGATGATGGTGGAGGAGATCGGTGGTTGCTGTCGGGTTGAGTCTGGTGGTGTTGGCCGAAGTGGGTGGTCAGGTGATGGCGGGTGTGCTGCGGTGATGCTGGGATGGCGACAGTGAGGCTAGGGGGTTGTCGTCGAGGCTATGGTGGCGCCGACGTTAGTGCTGGGTCGTGGTGAGGGGGTGTTTTCTGGATGTGGGATCGGATGGGCGGTGATGGTGTCGGGAAGGTCGAGCTAGGTTTAGGGTTTGGGTTATGGATCGTGTCCAAGTGTCGGATACGAGGATAATGATGAGGTCCGAAATTGTCGGACGCCAAGAAGGGAACGAATGTATTTGTTAAGAATTAATTAGTGGAAAGACACCTGCCGACACGGGTTGACACGAAAAAAGGTTGGACACCGGCACGATGCACGGGTTTGGGTTGTAAAAATTTATTTGTGGAGGCAATTTGGTGGATGATAAAAATTGGAGGAGTACCTGCCTATTTATAGGATGTGAGAATTTCCAATTGGATAGGAATTAGGAATATTTAAAACCCAAAGTAGATAATTCTTCTACTTAATTTAAAACCAAATCCAAATCTAAATACAATTTTAATTTAAATCAAATTAAATTTTAGTTTAAAATCGAATAGGATAAATCAAATTTCAATTGTTTAACTATTTAAATAAATACATAAATTCAAATCAAGATTTAAATTGCCATAATATCTTGCAAATATATTTTTCAAAATACCAATAATAATAATTTCAAAAATAATAAATATTTTTAAATATCTTTTTGAATAATAAAATATTAATATTAATTAATCTCGAAAATTATATTTTTATTTAAAATAGACTAATAAATAATTTTGAAATATATGTATGCACGAATAATGCATACATGATTATATTTTTCCTAGTATACAATAAAAATATTAATTATTCTTAATAATTGCATAAATGAAGGCTTTTAGTAAATAAAATAACTTGGTAATGATAGTAAAATAATTATTGCATATATTATTTTGAAACTATAAAATAATAAAATAAAATAGTTTTCTAAAATATGTACGCTCGTACATATTCGCACTCGTCGAGCAAAATAAAATTTCGTGCGCGACGTAAAATACGACTACGCGACGTATAATACAAAAAAATTAAACCAGTACCAAATTTAATAAATTAAAAATTGTAGAAATTTAGGGGTTTTACAACAACGCGACGGTACGAGAAGACCGGCAGTCCGTCTTCCAAATATTACAACAGCCGAGCTCAGGGGATGAGGCGCCTCCCGTTGTCTCCTGCAACTCTACTCAGAAAATCCTCGCCGATGGGAGAGGGAAGAAGACAAACGTTTCCAGCCCGAAGATTTTAGCCACTATGACTAGGAAACTGTCGTTTAAACGGTTGTCCACCACCGGAGTTTTCCAAGGTACCCGTTCAAAGACAAAAATTACTACAGTGGGAGATTCATCATCCACACCCCTGGAGGTCGCTGGAACTGGGGGTAGCACTCCTCTGAACATCCACGACAATCCAATGTTCCAAGGAGACGAGCCCGGGGAAACAACTCTCCCAACAGATGCAGCAGATCCCGACGTCCCCGAGGACGTCCACAATTCCCAAGACGAGACAAGCTCTGAAGCTGGGGATACTACTCTTTCTGAGTCAGAACCAGAGGAGAGCATTCCTACATACCCGAACGACTTCTCTGTACAAGGGTATGACTCAGAGGATACGTCCTCTACCGTTCCTTCCATCTCTCCTCATGTGAGGACGGTGTTCATGACAGACAGCAACCAAGAAGGTTCCAGTGATCGCCAATGCATCGACACTCTAGAGGCCATACTACATGCATTGGTCAAGTCTGTGGACGAGATCAAAGCAGCCCTTCCAACTCTGCAAGGAAGAACGCCTGGCCAAATAAGCTTGGGTCCCGCGGTCAATGCGGACTCGAACTCAGCTGCACCAATCCCGGACGATAGTCCACCTGAAATATCGGCTCCTACCGCTGCAGACGAGGCCAGGGAGGCAAGAAGAGAGGTCCAGGAGCTCCGAGACATGTTCCATGCCCGAGAAAACTGCCAAGACCTCAGGATACGACAACCGTATCCCGCTTCGTGGAGAGATGTTCCCTTCCTACCAAAATATAAACCATTCCACATCAATCCATATGATGGAAAGACATCTGCAAGTCGATACATCACTTACTTCGAGGTCACCACCGACCACCTGCCCCATGACGATGCCATCCTTACACGATTATTCATTGGGGCATTGGAAGGGGTCGCCTTCGACTGGTACCGCAACCTGCCAGACAACTGCATCCACTCCTTCGCCAGCTTCAAGTGCATGTTCTTGGAGAGATTCTACGAAGTAGGACAGGACATCACAATGTCCACCCTCATGGACGTCGTTCAAGGGGAGAAAGAGCCTAGAAGGAACTATATTGAGCGATTTCGCCAAACCGCAATGAAGTTACCGTCGGGTAATCCGGATTCCTCCTTGATTGAAATTTGCCAAAAGAGACTGCTCCCAATAATCAGTCTCTGGATGGGTGAAAGTCAATTCAAAGACTGGAAGCCGTTCATCATCAGTGCCACTAGTGCCGAAGGCAGGTTGAAGAAGGCTCGCTAACTGGGATTGCACATCTCGGAGGGAGAGGACAAGGGCAAGCGCCCTAATACCAACAACAATAATGGTGGTAACTCCTCCAACAATCGGGACAACAAGGGCAAGCAGGCTATGGTGGCCGACACAGCCCAAAAACCTGAGTCAAAACCAGCAGACAAGCAATGGCCGCAAATGACCTACTCCTTCGAAGACGGCCATGTCAAGCCCATCTTGGACATGCTCATACAAGGAGAAAGAATTCAGCTCCCTCCACCAAGACGGGAACCTCGGTCGGCAGAAATGGAGAGCCCAAAGTACTGCCATTACCACCGCTACGTCTACCATGCTATACACGAATGCTACCAACTAAAACAATACATCCAATATCTCATCGATTCGAAGGCTCTGGCCATTGATTTCGAGGAGGTACGCTCCCCTCCACCAGATTCCCTTCCCGAGAACCCAAAGGAAGCCACCTCTATCACAAGGCGTTCTCTCAGATTCTTCTACGATACAGAGACGAAAATGCTGTATCGCCGATCCTACGATGGATTATTGCTTCGATGTCTGTCAAACGCAGAAGCCAAAGAAGCCGTACGTAAAGCTCATGACGGTGTCTGCGGGGCCCATCAGCCTGGCCCAAAATTACAAGACCGTCTTCGCAGAATGGGCTACTACTGGCCCACGATGGTAGCAGATACGATAGACTATGCAAGAAAGTGCAAAGCCTGCCAAGTCCACGCGCACTTCATCCACCAGCCATCCGAATTTCTACATCCGACAGTGGCGTCCTGGCCATTCGAAGCATAGGGAATGGATATCATCGGTCCGATCACTCCACCTTCTTCTCGAGGACATCGCTTCATACTCGCAATCACGGATTACTTCTCCAAATGGGCGAAAGTTGTTCCGCTTGCAGAAGTAAAGACTTCAAACGTGGTCAGCTTCATCAAGCATCACGTCATCTACCACTTTGGACTGCCCCGAAGGATCATCCATGATAATGGTATGCAGTTCGTAAGCCACGCCTTCTATCGATTTTGCGACAAACACCGAATTCAGAATGTTGCTTCGACGCCATACAATCCGGCAGCGAATGGGTTGGCAGAAGCATTCAACAAAACCATCATCAAGTTGCTCAAAAAGTTCGTATCATCCAACAAACACGACTGGAACAAGAAGCTTGGTGAATGCTTATGGGCGTACCGTACTACAGTCCGAACGGCCACTGGGAACACACCATTCTCCCTGGTGTACGGAAGTGAGGCAGTTCTTCCATTGGAGACTCAAATACCCTCACTCCGCGTCGCTCTCACTTGCCAATTAACGACGGACGATAACTACCGTCGCCGGTTACAAGAGTTGGAGGCCTTAGATGAAAAGCGCCTATTGGCTCAGCAACGAATAGAGCTATACCAACCACGTATCTCCGGAGCCTTCAACAAGAAGGTTAAAATCAGAACATTCCAAGTGGACGATCTCGTTCTGGCAGTTCGGAGGCCGATGGTTATGACTCACAAAACCGCCGGCAAATTTCAGCCAAAGTGGGAAGGTCCATTTATCATTGAGGCTGTCTTCTCCAACGGTGCTTACTGCCTCGCAAAACAAAACGAAGACTTGCTCATGTTGCCCGTCAATGGCAAGTTCCTGAAGAAATATTATGTCTAAACGACATCCACAAAATCCCAGATTATTGAGTTATGTACCTGCCAGTACCGCTGAACTCATATTCTCCAAATCCCAGAGTATTGAGTTATGTACCCGCCAGTACCGCTGAACTCATATTCTCCAAATCCCAGAGTATTGAGTTATGTACCCGCCAGTACCGCTGAACTCACATCCTCCAAATCCTAAATTATTGAGTTACGTACCCTCCGGTACCGCTGAACTCACATTCACAAAATCCCAGATTATTGAGTTATGTACCCTCCGGTACCGCTGAACTCACATTCACAAAACCCCAGATTATTGAGTAATGTACCCCCCCCCCCCGGTACCGCTGAACTCACATTCTTTTCCCAAATATCCCAGATTGCTGAGTTATGTACCCGCAGGTGCCTCTGAACTTACATTCTGGTCACTCTTTTAGGTAGTAAGTCATGTATGACCATACCTCTGAACTTATTCTTTTGAAAGAGCTTCTCCCTCATGATCCACTACCCGTACTCTCAGTGCACAAAAAGGGTAATAGATCCACAAAATTCCCAAAACGACCACGTCGATGTTACCTCTGAGTCGTCTCACTTCTGCCAAAAATAAATCATCCCTCTACATAGAACTTCCATGTCCTCATTACCTCTGAGTCGTTCTATGTACCCCTTTATGGAGCCCACTCCTACCACGTCCTCATTACCTCTGAGTAGGAAGGCTCCATCGAAAAAACCCTCATGCTTGCCATGTCCTCATTACCTCTGAGTAAGTATGCTGGTTCCCTTTCGACTTATTATCTGTACCCAAAATCGGAGTACGCCAAGGATAATAGGTCCACAAATGTCCTCTGTTGACCACAAATATCTTCCTCTGAGTCCACTCCTACCATGTCCTCATTACCTCTGAGTTGGAAGGCTCCATCGAAGAAACTTTCATATTTACCATGTCCTCATTACCTCTGAGTAAGTATGCTGGTTCCCTTTCGACTTATTATCCGTACCCAAAACCGGAGTACGCCAAGGATAATAGGTCCACAAATGTCCTCTGTTGACCACAAATATCCTCCTCTGAGTCCACTCCTACCACGTCCTCATTACCTCTGAGTAGGAAGGCTCCATCGAAGAAACCCTCATGCTTGCCATGTCCTCATTACCTCTGAGTAAGTATGTCGGTTCCCTCCCAACTTATTATCCATATCCAGAATCAGGGTACGCCAAGGATAATAGGTCCACAAAAAGTCTCTTATTGGGGCAACTACTACGAAACAAAGAATAGAGCGAATGTATTCCGGTCATTCAAAAGCACTTGACTACATCTCACGAGCAAGCCAAAAAAGTTCTCTATCATTTCATTCAGACAAAAGGGAAGAAGATTACATCGATGTCCAAAAGAAGCAAAATACAAACTGCAGCTAAAGACAGACAGAAATATCAAGACAAAAGACAGACATTTGTGAGAGCCCGTGAATCCTAGTTGCGGGGGCGCATATACCAATCCCTCAACCATTTTGCATATGAAGGTTGTACTTGAGCAAAATCCTCGTCCGAAATAGGAGGGTCAGAACTCCCAGTACTACCGTCGTCAGACTGGGGCTCCTCCACTACAACAAAAAGACCTATTAATGACGCTCGACAAGGAGTTTTAATGACGGCTGATACATAAGCGTTATTAAGTTGAAAAATACCTTTTTTCTATGACGGTTTGGGCTAATTCTGGGCTTTTTATAACGTTTATAAAACAAAGCGTTATTAATAGTTTAGAGCGGTGGCAAACTTGTAATATTTGTTAAGTTCATTTTTTGACAAAATCCCTCGCTTCAACAAAATTTTTTCAGAACCCTCTGGTTCTGGTCTTCTCCTTCTCCGATCCTTTCTTCTTCCTCCTCTCCCCCAACTCCAAAATCCCATAGATCCAAAATCCTAACTCTAGTTTAGCAACACCCTTCTCTCCTCCTCTTCTTCTCCTTCCTTTCCCCCAACTCCAAAACCCTAACCCTAGATACAAAACCCTCCTCTTAAAGTCGGCTAAGTAGATATTCGTTCGGGGACCATCACATGCGAGTGTTACGTACTTGTGTGCACAGCCCATCGATGCATGTCCCCTTCTCTTCGCTTTTTCGAGCCAGTGCTGATCAGCTCTGGGCGATGGGAACCTGAAAGCATTCAAGAGGAGTGGGCCATGCGCGCATCAAGAATTAGAGGAAGGACAGAGCGTTGGTATGGGATTTGATCCTACCATGGTGATGGTGGAGTGCAGGGAACGTACGGCTGATGTCGGTTCATGCGTGGTCTCCACACCAACATCGGTCAGGTATGTTAGGCTCTCTCGATGGCTACCGATCTATGCTAACACGTGAAGCAGAGACTGGGGCCAGTGGGTGTGTGATTTCGTTAGGCATAACTGATCGGACATCGATCGTTGTCTAAAAATCTCTATCGGCTCCCCTGGCCGTACAATTCACACGCGCGCTTTGCTACAGGCTAGCTTTCTCTAGTTCATATATAATGATTGCTCAGCAAAGGTGCCGGCGCTGGGAAAGGACAGAGTGGGCTGAATGTAGTCCG
Organism: Iris pallida; assembly: GCA_029216955.1. NCBI lineage: Eukaryota > Viridiplantae > Streptophyta > Magnoliopsida > Asparagales > Iridaceae > Iris > Iris pallida. The sequence goes on along the minus strand of JANAVB010024600.1, from coordinate 8,685,408 downwards.
GATTAACAAAAAAAATACTAGATATTTTTACTAAGCTATGTCACTGGAATAGACTTGGCCCGCGCTTTGCTACAGGCTAGCTTTCTGTATTTCCAGTTTTTATAAGCTGTCCTTTTAATGCCAATACGGAATTTAATAGACTTTGATTTGCTTTTCTTTCAGTGTTATCTTCTGTGAGGCTGTTGCTATATATGGTGTGATTGTCGCTATCATTCTCCAAACAAAACTGGAAAGTGTGCCATCATCTCAGATGTATCATCCGGAGTCTCTACGGGCAGGATACGCTATATTTGCCTCCGGTATCGTTGTGGGCTTCGCAAATCTTGTTTGTGGGTATGTTATTTGTACTTCTTGGTGATTGAAATCTTTGGTAGTGCACTTGGTTTGTTTGGTATGATTGTAGGCATTATCATGTCCGCTCAGGCAACATGGCCAGCAAAGGTTGTGTGAGATGTTTCAGAACTCGACTTTCTTTATATTGCTTTCTTCTGGATGCCAGCACCATGTCTCGTCTTGGTGGTTATTATTGCAAACTTCTATGTAAGCTCCTGTTATCGCTTTTATAAGTCTTCATTCAGCTGATTTTTGGACAAGTTTATGGGAATAGTTTTGTTTTCATATGCACAAATTAAGATCCTGTCGATTATGACATTCAGTTCTTGTAAGGAATTTTCTTGAGCTACCTAACAATTTCTGCTCTTCATAAGCTACCAATGCCCTGAAATTGTACAATGTTCTATAGTTAGACTAATCTTCTGTTGTTCTTATTCATGGTGTCATTTGTCAATGTTTTTTTTAATGAATGTTAGGTTACAGCTGCTGTACCAATGTCCTGAAGATGTACACTAGATCTCTGATGTTTGGTTGCTGACACTTTTTAATATATTGTTGATTTCTATTTTATGTCGTACTTATGAAATTTAAACTTAGGAAAGCTCAGAAGGGGCGTGCTGCACTCTTCAAGGTCTTAAAGACTAGTCGTCTATTAGTTTTTCTGGTTCCAGTTGCAGATTTTTTTTCTCTTTTCTTTTTTCCTTTGTCATTTTTCCTTCTCTCTTATTAAGCTACTCTAGCAAGTAAAGGACTTATTAAAGATTTTTGAAGGATACGTCATTATTCTGTTACATAAGTGGGTTAAGTTCATTTGTCATTGCAACGGAGGACTATTGGAAGTTCATTGTTTGCTACTGGTTTTTGCTGTACTTTGCAGCTGTATGAAATATCTATTTACAGTTGGTGGGAAAAGCCCCTGCAGGTTCCTTACTTTATTGCAAGCTACTTTATTATACCTTAATCCTCTGATAATGGTGATTTCTCCATCTGTCTTCCAGCTTGCAGAGTAGTGTATGCAACTTAATTTTCTACCCTTTCATGATGCTATTCCTATTTGAAGTACGACATTCCAAATGCAATATGGTTGTAGGTCATAGTCTGTGATATCTGGGGAGATGCTGGCCAAGAGAAGTTAGTTGCCATCTGTAGTAGATGTACTGATGGCACTGGTGAGGGTTCAGGTGAGAGTAAGGGATTGAGGCTCTCCTACGACTGCACCGGCTGCAGTAGCACCAAGTCGTCGCTCAGCTACGACACTACTTCTCTTTGGGACTCCCGATATCTTCAAGAGATGGCAGAGAGAAGATCCATGGTCAAAATCTACATAAGTAAATATTTCTAATAATTTGGTTAGCAAAAGAGAGATTTATTCCTATTTTTTGGGTACATTCTGTATTTGGATATTCAATGTAATGAAGATGTTGATATATACTCTATTTTGAGAAATGTAATAAAGATGGTGATATATAATGTTAAGTTTTTGGAATGTAATATATACTGTGCAGTATAGAGCATTATAAATGTGCTAATTTGAATAGTATAAAGTGTTATAAATGTGCTGCATTGAGCCTGTACATATTATCTATTCATGACGTTTTAAAATTATTCTGAATTGTGCACTATATATTAACTATTCACAACGCTTTTATAGAAACTATTCATGACGGTTATTTTATGACGCTTTTAAAAAACATTTATAACACCCGTTTTCATAACGGTTGCTGTGGGAAAAAAAGCATCGTAGTTCGTCATTAATGACGCTTTTTAGCCGTCATTAAAAGGGTTTTTTGTTGTAGTGCTCCTTTATAGCAATGGACGCCAGCTCTCCTTTCTGTTTCTCCGCTTTTGGTATTACGAGCGATGACTCTTGTTTGAAAGGGGGCAGCAGCTTTTCCTTCACAATGAGCTCAGCCTTCGACAGGGTTGCTGCAAGAATCAAAGATAAAAAAAAAACAAAGTTAAAAGATGGTCAGGGCCTTATGCGGCACAGTCCAAAAAGGAGCTCATGCGATTCCGTTCAGAGGGACTCATGCGGATCTGTTCGAAGGGTCACCATGCGGTTCAGTTTACGAAGTATTCATACGGCCCACTAAGACAACTCTTATTGCGGCTCGGACATGGGGTATACCCTCATGCGGCTCGGTTATGGGACATGTATGCGGCCCATACAATTCGAACAGTTTGCATTAAAGGCTTATGCATAAAGCATGCAACAGAGCCGACTTTGTTAGGGTTTTGAAGCATATGACTTTCCCAAATCCTTACCCTTAACGACAGGATGAACGTCGGAATGAGCTTTGGGTGCCGCAGCCGACGTCGAGGCCACGCCCTTACCCTTCGTCGCAGCCTTCGCCGCAACCTTAGAGGACACTACTAAAATATGATCTATTAGCGACGTAATTTAGCGACGGTGTAAAATTACGTCGCTATATATGGAATTCAGCGACTCCTTTATATAAACATCGCAAAACGTCGCTGAATAGCGACGTTCAGCGACAGGTATAAAATTACGTCGCTGAATAGCGACGTTACGTCGCTGGATTATTAAAATATGTCGCCAGTTTACGACATTTAGCGACGTCCTCATGTGACGTCGCTAATATTTTTACTTAGGGCACAGCGTTTCGTTTTTTCCACTCACTCGAAATTTCCAATTTTTCCCACTACTCCTTCCCCCCCCCCTCCGGCGATTCCTTCGGCGACCCCTTCCCCCCCCCCCCCCCCCCCCGGCGACTCCCTCCCCCCCCGACGACTCCCTCCCTCTCCGGCGACGCGTACCCCCCCCCCCCCCCGTCGAGCTCCTCCTCCTCGAGCTCAGGTAAACCCTAACCTAACTCCTCCTCCTCCTCCTCCTCCTCCTCCTCTCCCACGGACACACACACACACGGACACACACACAGACACACACGCACATACACACAGAGACACACACACACACACACACGGACACACACGCACACACACACAGAGACACACACACACGGACACACGGACACACACACATATGGACACACACACACACACTGGACATACTGTGTCATGTTGTGGTGGACACGAGACACTATGTTGGACACGTACACATAGCCTAGATCCTTTACCAACCATTTATTTTCCATTTTAACATGTTTTTATATATTAATTTCTAAATACCCTATGTTGACTGATACCTTGTTAATTTATTGTATTTTCTAATTTTGAAAACCCAGTTTTGACAACCATTTTAACCTAGTTTAATGCTTTAATTTAGATGTTTAAAACCCTAGTGTAGTGTATCTATATGTGTGCTGACTGAGTTTCAAGTTTGGGGTGATTTGGTTAGAGTTTTGGTTCTCGATTTGGGTTTGAGGTGAATGGGTCTGAAATATGTTATAGGAGTATGTAATGTTGTGTGAAATAAACTGATTTCCTTTCTTTTCCTTTCCTAATTGACTGAACACAGTAAATCCCCTTACTATCCAGATTGGACATATATACATATATACATAACTATATACATATATACATAACTATATACATACATATATACATATATACATATATACATATGTTATAGGAGTATGTAATGTTGTGTGAAATGTTGTTTGATAGATGGTATTGTATACATATATACATAACTATATCATGTAACTCATATGTGATATAGGCATATAGCCTATGTTAGAGTGTCTAAATATATGAATGCATGAAAGTTGCCTTGTCTTGTAATATAGGCATATAGTATATACATGCCTATATATATATATATTATATGTACATATCTATATAGATATTACTTGTGTGTATGAGATAGCTTGAGTTGACTTTGGTTATTATTGGTACTTGAATTGATCGGAACAAAGACCCCCAATGTCGGTATCGGTCAATATTTGGTATCGGTCGGTATCGGATCGGAACATGCCAAACCGTATCGGTATCGGCCGTATCGGATCGGTATCGGCCGATACTTTAAAATTATATGAAATAGTAGTCACCCCCAAGGTTGACTATTTTTACTGAAAGTCAAAGTAGAGTAAACATTTGACCTAGATTGGACTAAAAGTTGACAAAGTCAACTATAGGTCAACCCTTGACCTAGTTTGACCTTGTTTGACTTTGTTTGACTTAGCTTGACCTTGTTTGATTTTGTTGTCTTCATGTTTGTTAAATGACACCCAGATACTAGTTTTAGTTGTTTAAATGACACCCAGATACTAGTTTTAGTTTCAGTTTGCTTTGGTAACTCACTATTGCTCATTACTTGGTACTAGTTTTAGTTGATTGTATTTTTTAAGACTAAACAAATGACACCCAGATATTACTTGTGTGTATGAGATAGCTTGAGTTGACTCTGGTCATTATTAGTACTTGAATTATAGGTTAGGCTTGTATAGCCTTGAATGGTGTGTGCTAGCTAGTATTGGGATACCAATAGCGATAAGGTAAAGGGTACCTTGGTAGGTCATGACTAGAAATAGGATATTTGACTTAGATTTGACCTTGTTTGACCAAGGTTGACTATTTGACCTTGTTTGACCTTGTTTGACTTTGTTTGACTTAGCTTGACCTTGTTTGACTTAGTACAACCTAGTTTGACCTAGTTTGACCTTGTTTGACCTTGTTTGACTTTGTTTGACTTTGTTTGACTTAGCTTGACCTTGTTTGACTTAGTACAACCTAGTTTGACCTAGATTGCATATCATTGTTATTAGTAACTGTCCGCTACTAATGTATGTCCCATAATAAGACATAATATATAAATTTGTGTCTGTTGGATAATGTGTGTCCATCTTTGCAGAATTATTTCCAAATGGATATGAATTACTACTTGCGAAATCGTTTATGGATGTACAATCGTCGTCCTGATGATATGTGTGCTGTGCAGGATGAATACATAGCGGGAGTAGAGCAGTTCCTGCAGTTTGCTAAGGCGTTCCCTCAGTACATGGACGGCACCAAAATTAAGTATCCGTGTGTGAAATGTCATAACATAAAATATTATCCAGAAGTGGAAGTGACATATCATTTGTACTCGAGGGGTTTCACGCCTAATTACTATCAGTGGACCGCACACGGAGAACTTGTGTCTTTAGCATCAGAGCCGGAGCCGTATGTTGAGCCGTATATGCATGCGGGACCTAATTTTGTTTCAGATAATCATGCATACGACGACGGGTGCGTGAACATGGTTTTCGACGCTGCGGGGCCTAGTTTCGTTCATGATGCACCTGAGGAGGCACCGAACGCCGATGCTGCACAGTTCATGGAGTTGTTGAAGAATGTAAGGACTCCATTGTATCCTGGTTGTGAGGATCATTCACCGTTGGAGGTGGTTACAAGACTGTTGCGCATTAAGTCAGATTTTAACATGTCGCAAGAATGCTACAACCGAGTGTTGGAGTTGATTATAGAGATCTTGTCGGCGGGTGCTAAGTTGCCTAAAGACTTCTACCGGTCTAAGAGGATGGTGAGATCGCTCTGGATGGGATACGAGAAAATCGATTCCTGTCGCAATGGGTGCATGCTGTACTACAAAGACGACAAGGACGCAGATGTGTACAGATTTTATGGTACTGATCGCTATAAGACAACTAGTACAGGAAGGTCTACCGGTGCAAGAAAACCGACCGATTCAATGTACTACTTGCCTTTAACGCCGCGGTTGCAAAGATTATTTATGGTGAAAGAGACGGCCGAAAATATGAGTTGGCACATACGAGAACAGATTGAAGGGGTGTTGGATCACCCATCCGATGGAGAAGCGTGGAAGCACTTTGATCGAGTGTATCCAGATTTTGCTTCAGATCCGCGAAATGTCAGGTTGGGACTATCTTCTGACGGTTTTACTCCTTTTGGTCTTTCGGGATCCCAGTATTCGTGCTGGCCTGTGATTGTCACTCAGTATAACCTACCGCCTTGGATGTGCATGAAGACTCAGTACATGTTTCTAACCGTTATAATTCCTGGTCCGAACAATCCCAAGAGGAACATTGACGTGTACTTACAGCCTTTGATAGATGAGTTGAATCAGTTATGGGAAGTAGGCGCTAACACGTACGATGTTTCCAGGAAGCAGAATTTTCAGATGAAGGCAACCCTTATGTGGACCATCAACGACTTTCCGGCCTATGGAATGTTATCTGGATGGAGCACTCATGGCCGTCTCTTATGTCCGTATTACATGGACCGTAGTAAGGCTTTCTGCTTGAAATACGGTAGAAAACCGTGCTTCTTTGATTGTCATCGGCAATTTCTGCCAAAAGATCATCCGTTCAGAAGGAACAGGAATGATTTCCGTGCCGGCGTTGTAGAGAAGGGTGATCCACCGCCAAGGTGGTGCGGTACAGCTCACCCAGGAGCAGTATGAGTACATGCTATCCCAGATGCGCGGCAGGAGTCCTCAGTGATCCAGTAGATATTTTTATCATCTTTGTATGTATTGGCCCTATGGGCCTATTGACCGTTCTGTACACTGATTTTCATTCTTATTTGCCCTCCATTGTGGACATGTATGTTTGTTGGATATTTACTTTGTGATATTTACTTTGTTGGTATTTTTATTATCATATTTACTTTGTGATATTTACTTTGTGATATCTGCGATGGGGATGACAAATATACCTACGCTGGGTTATAAGCGATGATCTGATATACAAAGGAGGTGCTGCCGAATTTTAAAAAAATATATTGTGTATTTTTGTTATGATGTGTGTCTGTGTTTACAGTGAATGTGAAATGCAGTGTTCGGAAACCATCGACAGTTTCAATTACTGTTGTATGTTTTATCTTGGATAGAAATAGCAACAGTTCAGGGTACACTTTTGAGAGCTTCATTTTCACGTCCTTCACTTTCTCGGACGTCGTAAAGGTTCCCGAGAAGGTGAAGGACGTGAAGAGGAAGCTCTGAGAAGTGCACCCTGAACTGTTGCTCTTTCTATCCAAGATAAAACATAGAACAATAAGCGAAACTGTCGATGGTTCGAACACTGCACTTCACACACACTGTAAACACAGAAACACAGCATAACAAAAATATCAATTATATTTAAAAAAAAAAAAAATTAACATCTGCGACGTATAGCGACGTTCTGCGACGTACTGCGACGGCAGATAGACGTCGCTATACGTCGCTAGACGTCGTTAGGGAGGACGTCGCCAAATCATGCCATGTCATCATATATAAATAACAGAGCGTCGCAAGTGGTCGCTTTACGTCGTCATTTTGGCGACGTAATTAGACGTCGCTATATGTCGCAATTTTTGCGACGGCTAGCGACAATAAATTACGCGTCGCCAATAGCGACGTTCGGCGACTAAAGTGCCATCTGCGACTTGCCTTTAAGCGACGTCCCCTTTTTGTCGCTAAATACGTCGCTAATTGGTTTTAGCGACGTAATTTCCTTATTTAGCGACGTTTCCGAACGTCGCTAAAATGAGTTATTTTAGTAGTGGGACTTGGGAGCCATTGCTGATGATCAGAGAAGGAAGACGAAGACAAGAAAGCTAGGGCAAGAGCAGAGAGTAAAGAAGTCTTTTTTCCAAAACACGCTGTTATTTATAGGCGGAGCCCATAGACCAACGCATCGATCCATGTGCAGTGTAACCGACTCTTCGGTTATCAAGGCAATCCGACTATTCAAGGCTAAACTCTTGGGATCCTGCCCCAAAAAGCGGCCTTAAATCTGACAGCAAATCAAAGGCAATCAAAGCAAAGATTTGCACACGTGGCATAAAGACGTGGCAAGGAGCTTATGCGGCCAGACAGCCCATGCGGCTCAGATGGCCATGCGGCTGAGAAGGTCATGCGGCTGAGACATCCATGCGACCAGAACATCCTATGCCACCTGAAGAGTTTTTTACATGGCCATGCTTCTTATTCAAAGTATTTCAATTTTGCAAATTGAAAATTTTGAAGGGGGTCTTGTAGAAGCATGGAAAAGGATAAAAAAAAGGCCTATGCGGCTCCGACAAAAAGGTCCCCATGCGGATCAGGATCACCATGCGGCTCAGGAGTCCATGCGGCTCAAGGGTCCATGCGGCTCGGATAGTTCCATGTGGCCCAGAAAGAAGCCATGTGGCCTTCAACAATTCTTCTCTATATTCTGCTGCATTTAATGCCCTGACGGCTGCTCTGACAAATGACAGCTATGACAGCTCTGACATAAAGACATAATAATAACGCTGACATGATGGCGTGTTCCTGGGGAAGAGAAAAAAATCTTCTGACAGCTGACAAGATCTACCAAGTCCCGAGGTCACTTCATACGGCTGCTGCATTTATGCGGCCTTCCACCTCATGCGGCCGTCCACTTCATGCGGCCGTCCACTTCATGCGGCTGTATCCTGCATGCGGCTGCCCATCCCCATACGGCTGCCCATCCTCATGCGGCGGCATGCTTCATGCGGCTGAGAGGACCACCTATATGCGTCTCTGCCAGGACGGTCCAGTTGAGACACATGGCACTCTTCACGATAATTGAGACACGTGGCAGTCTTATCTTCCCTAGAATTATGGGTGCTAACAAAATCAGATTTATTGCGATCGTCATAATTGTCCAGATCAAATCAAATCAGGCAAATTGAACACGTGGCAGGCTATCACAAATTACGAATATTCATGGCAATCAACATTTATTGCCTACAGAGATTTGATGCAATCACATTAATTGCTCAAATTTATTATATTCAAGATGAACGGTCCAGATTGATAACTCATAAAGCCGCCGACTTTTCAAAATAGATAATCATTGTAAATCCTAATGATCACCCTCCCACTCCTATAAATAGCAAGGTGCTATTCCCTTACAAACAGACAGACAGGAAGAGAGACAAAAAAAAAGACGGAGACAGACACATACAGAGAGAGATACGCAGAGGAGCACATACAGTGAGAAAAAGGAGAGCATTTCTTCGTCAGAGCCAAGGCTACGTCCGATCGTCCAAGGAGTAAGACAGAGTTGTCGTCGCTTTCCCGAGCCTCTATCGTCATCCCCCAGAATCAAAAATAAATAATTGTACTTAGATTGTTGTACCTAGGTTTTTGTCCCTAGGCTTTCTTTGTACGAGCGAGTTGGTATTGTGAGTCTAAGTTCAGTCCTCCTATATAATTGTTCTGTACTTTTACAATCAATGGCAAACACCTACGTCTAAAGTGGATCATCTTAACAAATTGGAGTCGGATCACGCTCCGATTCTTGTTTAGTTCAGAAGAGAACCTGTGGGAGGAAGGAAATAGTTCAGATTTCTTGACTTCTGGACGTCTCATGAGGATTTTTCAGCTATTATTAACAATGCTTGGCACTCGGTTGATCACCCGAATGCTGTCACTCGAGTCTCTCTTTGTCTTGATGCTTGCAGGAAGATGTTATCGACATGGAGTAGGAACTCATATGATGATATTTTTCAATCAGTAAAGGAAGCTGAAGATGGTGTACTAACAGCGGAGCTACATCACGAGGCCATGAATAATCAGGGGTCTTTTGAACAATTGTCGAAGGCCAAGGCTCTGCTCAAACAAAAAGTTTGCACTGAAGAAGCTTATTGGAGACAAAAGGCTCGTCTCAAATGGGACCTGGAAGGGGACAAAAACACAGCATATTTCCATGGCTGTGTGAACAATCAGAATAAGTCACTACACATTCATTCTGTTACCAATGCTACTGGGGTTATTTTGACTGAAAAATAGGATATTCATACATATGCGAAGGATTTCTTTGCCAAATCGTACGTGAGGGAAGAAATTCAGGATGGTGATGATATGCTCAACCTTATCCCGAGTATTGTGACAGATGAAGATAACAACATTCTCATAGCTGAGCCTACTAAGGAGGAAATATTGATTACAATCAAGAGCTTGGATAAATCAAGTGCATCAGGTCCAGATGGGTTTACCCCATCTTTCTATTTACACAGTTGGGATATTGTTGGTGATGATATACAAGAGGCCATATCTATGTTCATGGATGGGTTTTCCCTTCCTCGGGCTTTCACTAATACATCTTTTGTGCTAATCCCCAAGATTAAACAGCCTCAAACATTTGGTGATTACAGGCCCATCAGTCTCTGTACAGTGTTTAACAAGATCATTTCAAAGCTTCTATCTCGCCGATTAGCTCCATTGCTTCTACGTCTGATTTTGCAGGAATAGAGCGGGTTTGTGCAAGGTCGGGAAATAGTAGATAATATTCTATTGGCTCAGGAGATGATGGCTAAGATGAACAAGAAACACAGGGGAGGTAACATAGCGCTTAAACTTGATATGATGAAGGCATATGATAGGGTGGATTGGAGATATCTATTGAAGGTGCTTCGTCGATTTGGCTTTCACAATAAGTGGGTGGATATGATGTTGAGAATTATGAATAATGTATGGTATTCACCTCTTATAAATGGAGAATCGACTGAATATTTTCAAGCTTTTCGAGGCCTGAGACAAGGTGATCCATTGTCTCCTGCATTGTTTATCTTAGCAGCTGAGGTTCTCACTAGAAGTTTGAAGCGTTTGCCCGAGACGGATGGCTTCACTCCTCGAGGATGTCCCCCTGTCACACACCTTGCCTATGCAGATGATGTGCTTCTCTTTTCTGTGGGTGATTTGAGGTCGGTTGGGATGATCAATGAAGTCTTACACAGGTATGAAGCAATGTCGGGTCAGAAGATTAACAAACATAAATCTTCTTTATATCTTTCTTTGAAAGAACGTCCAGAGAAGGGAGTAGAATTGGCATCTCGATTTGGTTTTAAGGTTGGCTCTCCTCCTTTTACATACCTTGGTTGTCCCTTGATGGCTGGTCGGCGTAATGGGGGAATGTATGAAGAGTTATTAGAAAATATTAGGCATAAGTTGGAAGGATGGCACAACAGAATCCTTTCTCCTGGAGGCAAATTTGTGTTGATCAAAAATGTGCTTGCTTCGATCCTAGTTTACACTTTGGCAGCGTGTGATCCACCTGTGGCAGTGCTAAATAGAATAGAGGCTATGTTCTCCTCATTCTTTTGGGGTTCTCATAAAGGGGTTGCGAAGAGGACGTGGATGGGATGGGGCTCGATAGCTCGTACCAAAGATGAAGGCGGTTTGGGTGTACATCGACTGGAGGATGTTATGACTGCTATGACTATTAAATTATGGTGGAAGTTTATGACTCAATCTTCGCTCTGGACTCAATTCTTCAGGATGAAGTATTGCTCGTATGAGACTGAGTTGCAGGTTCAACTTACTTCTAAAGCATCTCATGTATGGAAGCGGTTAGTTATTGGGCGTAGGCTTGCAAGTCAGTATATTACTCTTATGGATGGTGATTGGCAATGGAGCTATGCTCGTTCAGGTATATTTACTGTTTTATCAGCTTGGGATGTGGCTCGTTCTCATCTGCCACAACTACCTTATTTCAAGCATATCTGGAACAAATGTATTCCTACAAAATGGTCTATTTTATGTTGGCGAGTGTTGCATAACAAACTACCAACTGATGATAATATATCTCGTCTTGGCTATAGTATGGCATCTAAATGTCATTGTTGTGTTGAGCCTTCTACTGAAAACATGGCGCATGTCCTCCATGACGGAGAGTTAGCTGTCAAAGTTTGGGAAGCGATTCAACAAACATATAGGATTAGCACGAGCGGAAGTACTCTGATACACAGATTTCGATCTTGGTGGAGAAAGAGGAAGAAGCATAAGAAGGAGATAGTGGTGACGGCAGTGGTTTGGGTGCTCTAGAAAAATAGGAACAAGTGGAGGTATGAGCAGTACACTTATGGAGCTGATAGGTTGATTAGTGAAGTTCATAGACAGGTTGCTAAGGCAACTATCAAATGTAAGCATTGATTTCCTTTGTAACCTAAGTTGGTACTCAAACTTTTTGATGAATAAAATGTAGTGTTCTCTGGAAATATATATATATATATATTTTTTTTTTCTCTGGAAATATATATATATATACATATATATATATATATATATATATATAAGGTTTAAGAAAAAGAAAAGAAAAAAAGAATCAAATAAAACAAAAGTACACACACGCACACAATAACACAAGCAGCAGCAGCTAACAAACCCGAGCGCCCCCTTCCATTTTTAAGCCGACCCGAAACCCTTTCGTATTTATAACTCGTTAGAGAGAGAGAGGAATTTATTTTTACAAAACCCAAACCCTAGCCGTCATCTCCAACCCAGTGACACCCCAACGTCGCCGCCGACCAACCCGCGGTCGTCCATCACCGGAGAGCCAACTTCGGAAATAGATTTTTCCTTCCTCGCTCAGTCGTTTTGCGAACCACTTGATCAGGTATGATCCTAAAATATACACCTTTAATTATCTTAAAATAGTTCATGCCGATTCGCATCATGTGCGACGAAAAATGAGTTCCAAAATCGAGAAAAACATGATTTATTGGACGTTAGAAACTGTCCCGAAACTCCAACTTTGTGGCCGATTTACGACCATTGTGTTGCAAGTTTTCAAAATCAGTTTGAAGAGACTTGTAGACAACCTATAGCGCATTAAAACCCTTTTCGTAGAATTAAATTTCATGTACTATACAGAAAGTTATTGGTTTGTGAAGTTGGAGAAAAAACTAATTTTTAAAACTAATTTTTTTAGAAAAATTGTCCCGATACGCCGTCTGTCCCGTCAATTCGGGCGACGTGGTCACGAACTGAAACTATCAAAAGGTGTGTATCGACTTCATGGATGTGTGGACTTTGACGGAATTCAAATTGGTCGCGTGTGCGTGACGAATTTGATGCGTGTCCGTCAAAATTCACCGTATCGACCTTTTGTATATTTGTCAATTACTTTGTGCACGCTCGTCATATCGAGACAAAACTTGCACCAACAGGACCGTATCATTTTTCTGGTCCTGTATGCCAAGTTTGGTCTGATTCTGAGACGGTCGACCGGAACGCTATTTTGGCGGACCCGCGACCCGATCCAACGGGCGAATTTGTGCATGGCCCACCGGAATCCAACTTTGGATATATAGTTGGGTTTGTCTCGTCAAATTGGACCTGTAGACATATAGTTTGATGACTTTAGAGACTGTAGGTTCTGACACGTTTTTTGGTACAAAGTGTATCCAACGGCAGATACCATTTTGACACGAAATTACCGTTTTGTCCCTGTGTCCAGAATTGAACTGATAGATAGATGTTTCTAGCTAATTTGACCATTCTGAGAAAGTTGGTAATGTCTGTTTCAGCATTAGGATACTGTTGTGCAAGTTGACCGTTCGTGGCTTATTTGTGTGATTGGTAGAGTCGTTTTTCTCAACTTCGGACAGCAGGCAAGTACATTCTCTGATAGTTTTTATTGCTTTGATATCTACAATATCCAATTTAGTTGTAGTGTTATACTTGATTCCCGACACGAGGATACAAGGACTAGTATACATTGAATCTCGTCATGAGATGTCATTTCCGGTTTACCTGGTATATGAGTACATTGTTCGATATTGTTTTCTGTACTTGTATAGACACCGATTTGGGAGTGGGCTGGCCCCCTGCTTTTCAAATTCCGTGTCATAACCTGTCATGTCTGGATTTATTATACTACTCGAGGATGGGGAGTTATTAGAGGCTATGTGATCATACCCCTACTTGTTTATTACTTGTGCATAGCTCCACCCTCTCCATACATAGGGTGTAGCCTGACCTTATACTATTTGTACATAGCTTTCCATTTTGGCCGGCCTGATCCCTATACTATTATACTACCTGTGCATAGTTGGTCAAATGGAACATCCTGATCTTGACCCAAGCCGATCACATAACGCTCTAATATCTCATGGCACTTTATTTTTATGTTTATATCATACCTCAGATTACTTTTCGTTGTTTATATTCCAGTTTTATCTTATATCTCACACATGATATGATATCCAGTTCTCTTGTACTGTTTTACTTTCAATCTTGATATTTTATCTTGTATTTTATTATAATTGTCTCTTATAGTATTTGTCAATTCACATGGAACTGTTGTTGGCATTTGTACTTGCTCATATCATGACAAGATAACCCCCGTTGTTTTCCAGAGGATTTAGATGCAGATTGTCCGACCTACTACAGGTTTGGCATAGATGGAGACTACGACTAGGACCAGCCTGTGTACCCCGTGCTCGTAGAGGACGCACCGCCAGTAGTGACCTAGTTTACTTAGATTTTGTCTTGATTACATTCCAGTTTGATACTTTGAGACTTGTAGTATTTATTTTGGGATATTGTTTTATGTCTTGGTTTCTGAACTTGTGATTGCGACTCAGCATTGTTTCAGACTATTTATCTTATCTTTATCTTTATCTTTATCTTTATCTTTATCTTTATCATCGTGTATATCTTCCATAGAATTATGTGATTGAGTTGTTGTTATATTCCTCCGTACGGAGATGACAGGTTATATTATTGTGTCTTAGATTCTATATATTGTAGATGACCTTTACAGCATTCTATCGCCGATACTATGGCATAGGTTGGACGTACCCACGTGCTCATGCCCCTAAACAGGGTACGGGTCGTAATACGTTTTTATGGTGGCCAATGCAGGTCTGAGTCGTAACTAGTACGATTTCGTAATGGTGCTCGACTTAGAGTGCTAATTACGAGTCTGCTGTAGGATATAGGTTTTAGGTTATGTAGGAGTTACTCAATCACATATTAGAAAAACTCCAATCTTTTGATTTCCATTAAAAACTCTTCTTGCATTTTGAAATAAATTGTTCTTCCTTGATGATATCATATCATGTGCCATATTGATTTCCTTGCTTGAATCTGTCTCCAGGATGACAGTGAATCGAGCTCAGGCAGCTGGATCCAGTGCAGCACCGAAGAGGTAAGATCCGTCGCAACCTATTTTTCTGACTGAGAGAGCTGCAGATCAGGAAATTGACCCTATTGTCCCTGCCGTTCCAGAGGTAGCAGCAACAATACCGGGGGGTCTTCCTCCACAAGTCCCGAGGACTCTACCTGTTCAGCCGGAGACTCTTCCACCTCCACATGCGTTGCTGATTGACGCTACTCAGATGTTTATGCTCCTCCAGCAGATGATGGAGGTACAGCGAGCGCAAGCTGAGGCTTCACAGCGACAGACAGAGATTTTGAGGCATAGCATGGAGAATGCGCACCAGTTAGCACTCGTCGTTGTAGAGAAGGTGACTGCAGTTCAGACTCAGGGCGCTCCATCCCAGCAGCCACAACAGCAGCAGGCGAAACCTGGCTCCGTGATAGATTTCAAGAAGATGTTTCCTCATGTCACGCCCCAGAACCAGAATACTGGAGAGCGGGGGCAGACATAGCCAGCTACGTATAACGGAATGGAATCCACACCGCTATACGGTCACGGCTGTCTAGATATGTGAGGGTTTTACTACAATCCATCAGTCTCTTAAGGTCATAAAATAGCCTATTGTCTCAATCTCAACCAACTAATAATAGTTACAAGATATCAGACCACCAAATACACAATAGTAAGGCATCCCATACATTATATATTCGGAATGATCATGAAGCTAGTCGTTACAAAATGTGAGGACTAGCAGGAGTTCAGTCATACATGATCAACCCCCGGGGCTTGTCAATCATGTTACAGCCCGTAGGCAGACAGTAAGTAAGTACAATCGAGCTAACACTTGCTCGTCGGCAAAACGCCTCAAAAGAATAATTTACAATATTATAGTGGGAGAACAAAAAAACCCACTCGATGCCCTGGTTACGCCTGGTGACCACCATCGGGCTGGAAAGCAGGGAGATCCTTTGGTGTTGCTCCGGTATCTGGCCATACAAAACCAGCTGGGTCAGACCCCAGAAAGAGCAAGTACCACAAAGGAGGCTTCACTTAAGAACTAAAGCCAACAAATCATTAGCATTCAACATGTAAGAAAACAACAACAAATAACGCAGATTGAGGTTTGTGCACTACCAATGCACTTATCCCAATCAGAGGAAATGATTAAGTAAAGCATCATGACATAAGATAACTGGAGAATCATGCTAAATAAAATATAGCTGGGCAATATATGAAGAGAAGACGAAGATACTATTCCGGAAGCCAGATTGCAATCCTTAGACCAAACAAGGACCGAGATTGTAACCCTTCGCCTGAACAGAACTTAGTCTCTGATCATTTATTGCTAAAGGTGACAATCATTAAGGTGAAAATGAGAGAGTACAATGATAAAAGTGACAATGAAGAGTGCAATACACTAGAGTGACAATAGAGTACAATCGTTATAGTAACAATCTAGAGTGACAATCATTATAGTGACAATCTGGAGTGACAATCATTCAATCATTCTGGTACAATCTTGCAGTCAATCACTTCTAGACAATACTATACTGGACAAGACTCCATCCAATCAATCACGGCCAATCATTGTCTACGGCTTTCTACATTAACTAACTAGGGTTATCACAATCCTAGTTACTAGCAAGATGCAATGAGAAGCTCCAAGCAGTCACAGGCCCTGCAGCTATCCAGGTTATCCAGGCAATCATTATAGTGACAATCTAGAGAGTACAATGCATTAGAGTGACAATAGAGTTCAATCATTTAAGTAACAATGGTGGGTGCCCCACATAACAGTGGGCTGGAAATGTGCCCTACTCGTCGGCAGGCTACAAGTCCAAACATTTGCGACCGGGATAACGGGATCGCCTGTAACCGGAGAACATCTCTTCATATCTAATGAATTATACTAGTCATTAACCTTAGTCCATTTCAGTAGGTACTCCTGACCGTGGTACTCAGGAGTCCCCTCCTAGACATGATGCAAGACAAGACTGGATTATTTGTACAAGCACAATCGCCCACGGTGTCCAGGTAATTATACATGTCATGTCATGTCAGGTAGCCGTCGTAACAGCTATTCGAGATAATCATGTCAGGTTTATCATATCAAGTGTACTAGTCAGGAGTATGCCACGACGGGCCACTATCAGGTCATGTCAGGTTATCAATTCCAAATATATCAAGTAAATTCGTGATTATCAAGTTCATAACAAAAGGCGTAAGGATATAAAATGGACGTAAAATATCTAATAAAATATCAATATACTGGGCTATAGAAGAGCCAAGCTTAAGGAAAATAAAACCAAACTGGCACGCTGACATAAGACCAAGTCAGCCAAAGGCCATACGCTCAGTGCAAAAGTCATACGCTCAGGTCAGGCTACGCTCAGTCATACGCCTCCAAAAGACAGCGTATGAGGTCCATAAGACTCCTCATCAAGGCAGCGTATGGACTCCATACGACTCCTTGCTACCCAAGTCAGCATATGCAAGTCATACGCTCCCAAAAGGCAGCGTATGAACTCCATATGACTCCTTGTCACCCAAGTGAGCGTATGTAAGACATACGCTCCTAAAAGGCAGCGTATGGACTCCATACGACTCCTTGTCACACAAGTGAGCGTATGCAAGACATACGCTCCCAAAAGGCAGCGTATGGACTCCATACGACTCCTTGTCACACAAGTGAGCGTATGCAAGACATACGCTCCCAAAAGGCAGCGTATGGATCGAACTGTGCTGCGCTAAAGAGTGCGCGCAGCTCAGTGGCGCAAGCTAAAAAGCTCGCGCACTGCTCACTGTCTTCTCCAAATCAGCAAGAACTCCATAGTTGAACCCAAAGCTTTAAAAGTCCATAACTTGGTCAAAACAAGTCCAAATCTAACTTTTCAAAGGTCAAAATTGGGTAGAATAAAATTCTCTACAACATGGAACCATCAAAACTTGAAAACAAAGAAGTTTGATAGATCAAAACCACCAAAATCCAAAAATAACTAATTTCTAGATCTACAAAAATTAAAGCCTCAAAATGGAAAATGACAAGTTCTAATGTGTCTTAGAAACATGAGGAGAAGCTAATGGAACAATAAAAATGGGTTCTCTTGTGGAAGCAAGTTGCACTTGCCTAAGGGGTGTTCTTGGTTGGTGGTGGGTTTAATAGAGAAGGAAGAAGAGTTAATGAGAAAGTGGAGGAGAGAGAAAAGTTAGGTGGGTTATAAAGGGGGATGGTGGTGGTAGGTAGGGGGTTTACCCCTTGGTTCATGATGAACCAAGCAAACCAAACCAAGCCGAACTAACCCAGGAATAAACCAAGCCCAAACAAACCAATGAACCATTAAAACCAATTAAACTATCAATGCCAATAAAACCAAGCCAATACAAAATAAACCAAGATAACTAACCATAAATAAATAAAATATGGGTCCAAAACACGTATACGTACACTAAATACGTCTCACGAATTTGGGACATTACACCTCAAGAATTCAAGGGAACAGAAGGGATCCTGTATGTCGATGATTGGCTAGAGGATGTTGAGCGGAGCCTGGGGTTAGCACAGCTTCCGGAGGGACTATGGGTATCAGCAGCAGCGAGTCAGTTCTTTGATATCGCTCTGACTTGGTACCGCACAGACCCTCGCGTGACAGTGACAGGCTTGATATGGAAGAACTTCAAGAAGCTATTGAAGAAAAATTCTTTCATGTTGTGGCTCTTAGTGCACTGGAAGGCTAGTTTGTGGGACTTGTGCAAGGGTATATGTCTGTGGACGAGTACGCGACGGAGTTCTTCCGTGTGAGCCGGTTCACCCCGGGCATGGTTCAGGATGCTGGAGAGAAGGCCTGCAAGTTCAGGAGGGACCTGAACCACGTCGTCAGATCACGCATGTCTGGGCGTCGTACTGTGACCTTTGAGGACATTCTGATGGACGCTCAGATTGCAGAGGAGGACTTGGGTCTCAGGCCCAAGAGGAGTAGCGATGCTATGGGTGCTGGTTCCAGTGCAGGACCGGCCAAGCGACCTCAGACTCAGCAGAGGCCGTTCTACCAACAGCAGCATCAGCAGCACCAGGCACCAGCATGTGTACAGCATCAGCAGGGGCAAAAGCAGATTCCACAGTATATTTTTTATAGGAAATCGGGGCATACCCGAGAGGTCTGCAAGAAGATGTTGGGCGTTTGTCTATTCTGTGGAGCGTCCAACCACCTGTTGAGAGATTATCCTACTCGTCCAACTCGGGGAGGTCAGGACAGAGCACCTCCTGTTAGAGCTCCAGTAGCACCAGCTGTTCAACAGAGGGGTCCGCCACTTTTGACCCAGCAGCAGCGTTTCGTCCAGCATCAGAGGGGAGCAACTCAGGGTAGGGCATTCATACTGACGGTCGAGGAAGCTAAGCTCATAGCAGACGTGGTGGCAGGTTCTGTTCTACTCGATTCATTTCCTGCATTAGCTTTACTTGATTCTGGTGCTACGTATAGTTTTGAATCTGTCTCTTTTGCACTTAGACACAATATTATTGCTGAACCACTGAGAAGGACTTACAAGATTATGACCGGAGAAGGCATTATCCTGGTCAATAATATTTACAAGGGGCGAAGAGTTACACTGGGAGGCCAGGATTTGAGTGTGTCTTTGCTCGTAATACCCCTTCCGAGCTACGATATGGTACTCGGTATGGATTGGTTGAGCAGACACCATACTAGTATAGACTGTAGAGGAGGCAGAGTTTTGTTTAGACCACCGGGAGAGCCAGAGTTTGAGTTTGCCAGGGAAGCAGCTGAGCCAGCAGATGGTTTCTGTGGAGCTATGTTGACGGGGCAGGAATTGCCACATCCATTGATAGCAGGATTCTTGGATGTTTTCCCTGATGAGTTGCCAGAAATACTGCCAGACAGGGATGTTGAGTTCTCTATAGACTTGGTACCGGGCATTGAGCCTGTCTTGCAGCATGTCTATAGGATCAACAACAGCGAGTTGGTAGAGCTGAAGAAGCAAATCGACGAGCTGTAGGACAAGGGATTCATCTGATCCAGTTTTTTACCTTGGGGCGCACCTGTTCTGTTTGTACCGAAGAAAGATGGAACGATACACATGTGTGTCGACTACAGAGCGCTCAACAACCTCACTATCAAAAATAAGTACCCGTTGCCGAGGATGGACGACTTATTTGATCAGTTGAGTGGTGCGAAGGTATTCTCGAAGATAGACTTGAGGTCCGGTTACCATCAGCTGAAGGTGAAGAAGGAGGATATTCCGAAGACGGTATTTCGGACTCGGTATGGCCAGTATGAGTTCACTGTTATGCCATTTGGGTTGACCAATGCCCCCAGCGATATTTATGAACTTGACGAACAAGGTATTCCATCAGTAACTTGACAAGTTCGTGGTGGTCTTCATAAATGACATATTGATCTACTCGAAGACACCGGAGGAGCACGAGGAGCATCTGCGGATTGTGCTAGAGACTCTCAGGAAGGAGCAGCTGTATAGGAAGCTGTCGAAGTGCGAGTTTTTTCTAGAGAAGGTTGAGTTCTTGGGTCATGTTGTGCCCGAGCATGGGATCTCAGTGGACCCGAAGAAGATATCAACAGTTGAGTCTTGGTCCACGCCAAACTCAGTTGCAGAGATTCGAAGCTTTTTACGTCCGGCAGGCTATTATCGGAAGTTCGTTCAGGACTTCTCTCGGATTGCATAGCCGATGACTAGACTCACCAGAAAAGACATGGAGTTCGTCTAGACTGAGGAGTGGCAGGCTGCTTTTGATAAGCTGAAGAAGAGGTTGACTATAACTCCTATCTTGACATTGCCATCTGGGGCTGGTGGTTTTACGATCTACAGTGACGCTTCTGGAAAGGGCTTGGGTTGCGTTCTTCAGCAGCACGGGAAGGTGATTGCCTATGCTTCCAGGCAATTACGTTCTCATGAGAAGAACTACCCTACCCATGATCTAGAGTTGGCAGCTGTTATCTTTGCTTTAAAGCTGTGGAAGCACTACCTGTATGGAGACCGAGTTAAGATCTTCACGGATCATAAGAGCTTGAAGTACGTGTTCATCCAGAAGGAATTGAACATGAGGCAGAGGCACTGGCTTAAGATGATGAAGGACTTCGATATCTCTTTACAGTACCATCCAGGGAAGGCCAACGTAGTTGCAGATGCCTTGAGCAGGTATCCAGTCGCTATGTATTTGACGACAGATCGTCATCTATTGGCCGATCTGGATAGTTTGGGTATCGAGGTGATCGTTTCGGGCATGGATGTTCAGATGTGGGGTTTACAGATTTAGTCTGCATTGATGGACAGAGTCAGATCAGCACAGTTTCATGACATGACCCTGAGGAGCATTATTGAGCAGGTGCAGGCCGGATTGCTAGACGTTTCTCTATAGCCGAAGATGGGTCGCTAAGGCACGGTACTATATTGTGCATTCCGAGTGGAGAGCTTCGGAAGGAGATTCTGCAGGAAGTACATCATTCCCAGTACTCTATGCATCCTGGAGCCAACAAGATGTACAGAGACCGGAGGGAGCACGTATGATGGTATGGCATGAAGCGAGAGGTAGCTAAGTTTGTATCTCGATGCTTAGTGTGCCAGCAGGTGAAAGTCGAGAGACAGAGGCCAGGTGGTCTGCTTCAGCCACTACCCATTCCAGAGTGGAAATGGGAGCACATCACTATGAACTTTGTATCTGGACTTCCACACGATCTTCAGGAGGGAAAGACGCGATTTGGGTCATCGTTGATAGATTGACCAAATCGGCCCACGTTTTGCCTTTCAAGGTGGGACTATCTACGGAGAAGCTGGCGGAGATATATGTGCAGCAGATAGTCAGATTGTACGGAGTTCCGGCGAGCATAGTCTCGGATCGGGATAGTCGTTTCACTTCCCACTTCTGGAGGAGTTTGCATACTAGCTTGGGCACCTAGCTCAAGTTCAGTGCCGCGTATCACCCCTAGACAGACGGGCAGTCGGAGAGGACCATCCAGACACTCGAGGATATGCTTTGCACTTGTGTGTTAGATTTTAGGGGATCTTGGGAGGACCATCTTCACCTGGTAGAGTTTGCTTACAATAATAGCTATCAGGCCAGTATAGAGATATCACCATTTGAGGCTCTATACGGACGGCAATGTCGTACTCCTTTGTCATGGGATGATATCGGTGAGAGAGTTTTGCTTGGCCCGGAGATGGTGGTAGATGCAGCAGAAAAGGTTAAGTTGATCAGGGATAGACTTCGGGTGGGTCAGGATAGCGGTATTGGGCCGATAGCCACCGGAGACCGTTAGAGTTCGAGGTTAGTATCAGTTTTTCTGTTTGTGCTTATTTGTGATTGTTTGCTTTAGGGTCTTGTATTGAGTCTTGTCTTGTGTCTAGGTTGGCGATATAGTTTTCCTAAGGATTTTGCCGACACGGGGCACGATTCGTTTTGGTCGGGGCGGGAAGCTTAGTCCGCGCTTCATCGGACCTTTCACTATTCTTGAAAGGGTCGGTGCAGTGGCCAATCGACTAGACTTGTCGCCTACGCTCGAGGGAGTCCATAACATGTTCCATGTGTCGCAGTTGAGGCGGCACGTGGCAGACCCTAGTCACGTATTGGATCACTCCGAGTTATAGGTGGGGCCTACTCTCCGCTATCCAGAGCTGCCTGTGGAGATTCTGGATCGTCGTGAGAATGTGCTCCGGAATAAAGTTATTCCTTTGGTTCATGTCACATGGAGGCATCACTCTCCAGGTGAGTCTACCTGGGAGAGAGAGGACGAGATACGGGAGCGTTACCCTTATCTCTTCGAGCCTTGAGGTATTTGTTCTTTGTTCTTGCTACCGTTATTGTGCTAGTTTGCTCTAATTTCGAGGACAAAATTTTTTTAGGAGGGTAAATTTCTCACCACCACTTTCCTGAATAGGGCTAATATAGTCAATTATAATATTTTATTTTTAATATTATTTAAATATTATTGTTAGTGTTTTTATAGTATTATTTAAATAGGTATTTTATTGATAGAGTTTTTATTTATAAAAACTTTAATATATTTAATAAATATATAAAATAAAATATTTAGTTCTTGTTTATAAATAAATTCTGATTTTATATATATATATATATATATATATATATATATATATATATATATATATATATATATATATATATATATATATATATATATATATATATATATATATTTAAAAAATATATATTATATATATATATATATATACATATTTTTTAAAAAAAATATTTGAAAAACCCCCCAATTTATTAATGACGGCTCAAAGGCCGCACGAAAACCGTATACAAGGCGCAAAATGCCGAAGCCTATACAGGTATACCACAAAAGGAAGGAGGGAGGAAAGCAAAACAGGCAGTCGCCAGGGGCTACGGGGGTAGCACTGACCAGAAACCTCTCGGACTGTGGAAATGTGGGAACACAGGGTCATATATATATATATATATATATATATATATATATATATATATATATATATATATATATATATATATATATATATATATATATATCCCATAAATAGAATAATACCTATATATATATATAATATATATATATATATATATATATATATATATATATATATATATATATATATATATATATATATATATATATAGATATATATATATATATATATATATATATATATATATATATATATATATATATATATATATATATATATATATATATATATATATATATATATATATATATATATATATATATATATATATATATTTATATATATATATAGGTATTATTCTATTTATGGGATATATATATATATATATATATATATATATATATATTTTTTTTTATGGATATATATATATATATATATATATATATATATATATATATATATATATATATATATATATATATATATATATATATATATATATATATATATATATATATATATATATATATATTTATATATTTATATATGTATATATATATATATATATATATATATATATATATATATATATATATATATATATATATATATATATATAAATATATATATATATATATATATATATATATATATATATATATATATATATATATATATATACATATCCCATAAATGGAATAATACATATATATATATATATTTTATATATATATATATATATATATTTATATTTATATATATATATATATATATATATATATATATATATATATATATATATAACACGGATGTGGGAGTGGATTCCCCAGGTTGGAGCCGCCGAGCTCCTCGGGCTCCCCCACCCCACCCTTGCCGTCGGCAGGCTGCCGGCCACTCGTTCGCCGCGCCGCAGAGCACTGAGATCGGGCGCTCCTCCACCCCCCCCGGTGGGAGCCCCTCTGCTCCCCTCTCCGCCGCTCACGGCGGCCGGATGGGTGGTCTGGACGGTCGGCCTCCTCGGCCCGGCCGTCCCCGTCTGTCTGCTCTCCCTCCTTGGCCCCCCCTCTCCCACCTCGGTCGGCCGCACTCCACCTGGCCCCCCCTCCGTGGGGGGCCTCCTACGCCGGGACCCCTCCTCTTTGGGGTCTCCCTTCCGTCGGCTTCCGTAAGCCTCGACGCCGTCGCTTCCGGCGGCGTCGGCGAGACCGGTCTAGGCGCGAGCCTCCCTCCTCTCCGCCGGCTGCCACTTCCGCCAGTCGCGCCCCCTCCCGCCATGGAGGCCCCTCCTCCCGTTACCTCTCTGGTCGCCCCCTCCCCCCCCTCGTCGGCGATCGGATCCCTCTCTTTGCGGTGGCCACCTGCCCCTCCGGCAGAGTCGGCTCCACGCCTCCCTGGCACCGCCCCTCCCCCAGTGGCTCCGGAGTAGTCCCCTCCCCAGGGCTCGCCTCGGGTTCCCCGGGGACCCCTCCCTTTCCTCCCATCTCGGCGCATCCTCCGGCGCTATAGTTGCCGGAGGACTCTCTCCCCTTCGCGTGTGGTGAGCAGTTCCCGGACGCCCCCCGCTTTGGGCCTCTGTGTGCTCAGCCTCTCCCGTCCCGGCGACGGACGGTCGGTCATCTCCGTCCCCATCGCCTACCCGCGCCTCCATTCCCACCTCCAACGTCGTTCTCCCGCCGCTCCATCCGCCGCTGGCTGCGGGATAACCCCCCCCCCCCCCCGCCAGTGGTAGCCCCCCCCTCCGCCACCCCCGTCCCCGCCCTCTCCCCTCTCCTACCCGCCCTATCCCCTCCCTTCCGTTTCCCCCGGCCGCGCCTCCCTTCGCCGGCGCCACGCCGCGCTGGTCGGCCTCCGGGAGCAGCCCTCAAGTGGCACGCCCGCCCTCGGGCTCCGGTCCGTCCGCCTCGGGCCGTGGGACCTCTGCCTCTCGGGCAGTGGGTCGGTCCCTCGGGCCCCACGCGCTGGGTTAGCCCGCCCTCGGGTCCCGTGCGCTGGGGCACTGCACTCGTTGACCCCTTTGAATTTTGAATTTCGGTTCAAAATTTAGTTTTGCTTTTTCTTTTCTTTTTTCTTTTTCTTTCTTTTTTTCCTTCAAAAAAAAATCTCAGGGCTGCGAGCCCACACCCTCCACTGGGATGTGCGCTCCTCTTTGGGCTGCGCATATGCCACCACCTTTTTGTTCCGTTTTTCGAATCTTTTCGAATTTCGATTTCCTTTCCAAAAAAAAGGGTTGAACAAATCGAGTAGTAATCTTGGTTAGGACGCGACGCGTCAGGATGTCTGTCAGGGGTTCCATCCCCATTTTGTAGGAACTCGGGCTATCTCCCGGTTCCACCTATCTTTCTGCATTTCAATGAAGGCGGTAGCCATTGTTCTAAAAAAAAAAAAATATATATATATATATATATATATATATATATATATATATATATATATATATATATATATATATATATATATATATGTATAAAGGAGGAAATATTAATGGGTCTATATAAATAAATATATACGTATATGTGTAAATATATAATATATGTATGTATGTATATATGTATGTATGTATGTATGTATGTATATGATATATATATATATATATATATATATATATATAAATATATATATATATATATATATATATATATATATATTTATATATATATATATATATATATATATATAAAATAAAAAATAAAATATATATATATATAAAAGCTTTAAGAAGAAAAAAAAGAATCAAACAAAACAAAAGCACACACACAATTACACAAGCAGCAGCAGCTAACAAACCCGAGCTCCCCCCCCCCCCCCCCCTCTTTCCATATTTAAGCTTACCCGAAACCCTTTCGTATTTATAACTCGTTAGAGAGAGAGAAAGAGGAATTTCTTTTTACAAAACCTAAACCCTAGCCGTCATCCCCAACCCAGCGTACGCCACAATGTCGCCGTTGACCAACCCGCGGCCGTCTATCGCCGGAAAACGTGCAACGAGCAGCCCACCCGTGCACGAAAATTGTCAGCGAAGAGCCAACTTCGAAAATAGATTTCTCCTTCCTCGCTCAGTCGTTTTGCGAACCACTTAGTCAGGTATGATCCTAACATATACACCTTTAATTTTCTTAAAATAGTTCGTGCCTATTCGTATCATGTGCGACGAAAAACGAGTTCTAAAATCAAGAAAAACTTGATTTATTGGACGTTAGAAACTGTCCCGAAAACCCAACTTTGTGGCCGATTTGCGACCAGTGTGTTGCGAGTTTTCAAAATCGGTTTGAAGAGACTTGTAGACGACCTATAGGGATTTAAAACCCTTTTTGTAGAATTAAATTTCATGTGTTGTACAGAAAGTTATTGGTTTGTGAAGTTGGAGAAAAAACTGATTTTCAAAACTGAAATTTTTAAAAAAAATTGTCCCGATACGCCGTCCGTCCCGTCAATCCAGGCGACGTGGTCGCAAACCAAAACTATCGAAAGGTGCGTATCGACTTCATGGATGTGTGGGCTTTAAGGAATTCAAATTGGTCGCGTGTGCGCGACGAATTTGATGCGTATCCATCAAAATTTACCGTATCGATCTTTTGTATATTTGTTAATTACTTTGTGCACGCTCGTCATATCGAGACAAAACTTGCGCCAACAGAACCGTATCATTTTTCTGGTCCTGTATGCCAAGTTTGGTCCGATTCCGAGAAGGTCGACCGGAATGCTATTTTGGCGGACCCGCAACCCGATCCAACGGGCGAATTTGTGCACGGCCCACCAGAATCTAACTTTGGACATACGGTTGGGTTTATCTCGTCAAACTGGACCTATAGACATATAGTTTGATGACTTTAGAGAACATAGGTTCTTGCACATCTTTCGGTGCAAAGTGGGTCCAACGGTAGACACCATTTTGATCCAAAATTATCGTCTTACCCCTTTGTCCAGAATTGGGCTTATGGATAGGCATTTCTAGCTAATTTGACCATTCTGAGAACGTTGGTAATTTTTGTTTCAGCATTAGGAGACTGTTGTACGAGTTGACCGCTCGTGGCTTATTTGAGTGATTGGTAGTCGTTTTTCTTAGCTCAGGACAGCAGGCAAGTACATTCTTTGATAGTTTTCATTGCTTTGACATCTACTATATCCGATTCAGTTGTAGTGTTATACTTGATTCCTGACACGAGGATACACGGACTAGTATACATTGAATCTCGTCATGAGATGTCATTTCCGGTTTACCTGGTATATGAGTACATTGTTCGATATTGTTTCCTATACTTGTATAGACACCGATTTGGGAGTGGGCTGGCCCCCTGCTTTTCGAATTTCGTGTTATGACTTGTCATGTCTATATTCATTATACTACTCGGGAATGGGGAGTTATTAGAGGTTATGTGATCATACCCCTACTTATTTATTACTTGTGCATAGCTCCACCCTCACCACACGTAGGGTGTAGCCTGACCTTATACTATTTATGCATAGCTTTCCATTTTGGCCGGCCTGATCCCTATACTATTATACTACCTGTGCATAGCCGGTCAAATGGAACAGCCTGATCTTGACCCAAGACGATCACATAACGCTCTAATATCTCATGGCACTTTATTTTTATGTTTACATCATACCTCAGATTACTTTTTATTGTTTATATTCCAGTTTTATCTTATATCTCACACATGATATGATATCCAGTTCTCTTGTACTGCTTTACTTTCAATCTTGATATTTTATCTTGTATTTCATTATAATTGTCTCTTATAGTATTTGTCAATTCACATGGAACTGTTGTTGGCATTTGTACTTGCTTATATCATGACAAGATAACCCCCGTTGTTTTTCAGAGGATTTAGATACAGATTGCCCGACCTACTACAGGTTTGGCATAGATGGAGACTACGACTAGGACCAGCCTGTGTACCCCGTGCTCGTAGAGGATGCACCGCCAGTAGTGACCTAGTTTACTTAGATTTTGTCTTGATTACATTCCAGTTTGATACTTTGAGACTTGTAGTATTTATTTTGGGATATTGTTCTATGTCTTGGTTTCTGAACTTGTGATTGCGACTCAGCGTTGTTTCAGACTATTTATCTTATCTTTATCTTTATCTTTATCATCGTGTTTATCTTCCATAGAATTATGTGATTGAGTTGTGGTTATATTCCTCCGTACGGAGATAACAGGTTATATTATTGTGTCATAGATTCTATATATTCTAGATGACCTTTACAGCGTTCTATCACCGATACTATGGCATAGGCTGGACGTACCCACGTGCTCATGCCCCTAAACATGGTATGGGTCGTAATACGTTTTTATGGTTGCCCATGCAGGTCTGAGTCGCAACTAGTATGATTTCGTAATGGTGCTCGACTTAGAGTGCTAATTACGAGCCTGCTGTAGGATATAGGTTTTAGGTTATGATAGGAGTTACTCAATCACATATTAGGAAAACTCCAATCTTTTGATTTCCATAAAAACTCTTCTTGTATTTTGAAATAAATTGTCCTTCCTTGATGATATCATATCATGTGCCATATTGATTTCCTTGCTTGAATCTGTCTCCAGGATGACAGTGAATCGAGCTCAGGCAGCTGGATCCAGTGCAGCACCGAAGAGGTACGATCCGTCGCAACCTATTTTTCTGACTGAGAGAGCTGCAGATCAGGAAATTGACCCTATTCTCCCTGTCGTTCCAGAGGTAGCGGCAACAGTACCGGGGGGTCTTCCTCCACAAGTCCCGAGAACTGTACCTGTTCAGCCGGAGACTCTTCCACCTCCACCTGCGTTGCCGATTGACGCTACTCAGATGTTTGCGCTCCTCCATCAGATAATAGAGGTGCAGGGAGCGCAGGCTAAGGCTTCACAGCGGCAGACAGAGATTTTGAGGCAGAGTATTAAGAATGCGCACCAGTTAGCACTCGTCGTTGTAGAGAATGTGACTGCAGTTCAGACTCAGTGCGCTCCAGCCCCGCAGCCACAGCAGCAACAGGCGAAACCTGGCTCCGTGATAGATTTCAAGAAGATGTTTCCTCAAGAATTTAAGGGAATTGGAGGGATCCTGTATGCCGATGATTGGCTAGAGGATGTTGAGCGGAGCCTGGGGTTAGCACAGCTTCTGGAGGGACTATGGGTGTCAGCAGCAGCGAGTCAGTTCTTTGATGTCGCTCTGACTTGGTACCACACAGACCATCGTGTGACAGTGACAGGCTTGACATGGAAGAACTTCAAGAAGCTATTCAAGGAGAAATTATTTTCTGATGTGGCTCTTAGTGCACTGGAAGGCCAGTTTGTAGGACTTGTGCAAGGGAACATGTTTGTGGACAAGTACGCGACGGAGTTCTTCTGTCTGAGCCGGTTCTCCCCGGGCATGGCTCAGGATGCTGGAGAGAAGGCCCGCAAGTTCAGGAGGGGCCTGAACCACGTCGTCAGATCAAGCACGTCTGGGCGTCGTACTGTGAACTTTGAGGACATTCTGATGGACGCTCAGATTGCAGAGGAGGACTTGGGTCTCAGGCCCAAGAGGAGTAGCGATGCTATGGGTGCTGGTTCTAGTGCAGGACCGACCAAGCGACCTCAGACTCCGCAGAGGCCGTTCCACCAATAGCAGCACCAGGCACCAACACATGCACAGCATCAGCAAGGGCAGAAATAGATTCCACAGTGTGCTTTTTATGGGAAACCGGAGCACACCCGAGAGGTCTGCAGGAAGAGGTTGGGCATTTGTCTATTCTGTGTAGCGCCCGACCACCAGGTGAGAGATTGTCCTACTCGTCCAGCTCGTGGAGGTCAGGACAGAGCACCTCCTGCTAGAGCTCCAGTGGGACCAGCTATTCAGCAGAGGGGTCCGCCACTTCCGACACAGCAGCAGCATTTTGCCCAGCATCAGAAGAGAGCAGCTCTGGGTAGGGCATTCGCACTGACGGTCGAGGAGGCCAAGCCCATAGCAGATGTGGTGGCAGGTTCTGTTCTACTCGATTCATTTCCTGCATTAGCTTTGTTTAATTCTGGTGCTACGTATAGTTTTATATCTGTCTCTTTTTCACTTAGACACAATATTATTGCTAAACCACTGAGTAGGATTTGCAAGATTATGACCGGGGGAGGCATTATCCTGGTCAATAATATTTGTAAGGGACGGAGAGTTACACTGGGAGGCCGGGATTTGAGTGCATCTTTGCTCGTAATGCCCCTTCTGAGCTACGATATGGTACTCGGTATGAATTGGTTGAGCAGGCACCATGCTAGTATAGACTGTAGAGGAGGCAGAGTTTTATTTAGACCACCGGGAGAGCCAGAGTTTGAGTTCGCCAAGGGAGCAGCTGAGCCAGGAGATGGTTTCTGTGGAGCTATATTGACGGGGCAGGAATTGCCACATCCATTAATAGCAGGATTCTTGAATGTTTTCCCTCCTGAGTTGCCGGGAATGCTGCCAGACAGGGATGTTGAGTTCTCTATAGACTTGGTGTCGGGCGTTGAGCCTGTCTCGCAGCATGTCTATAGACTCCTTCTTCTTAGTTCCTTCCATGAAGAAAGATGAACTTGCTATACTTTTTAGTAAAGGAACGGAACAAAAGATCACGCCCGATAATGAAGAAAAAAATCACGATAACGGAAGACTTCAACTACGTCGCTATAGTCAGCAATCAAAAGATATTATTCAAAAGATGGGCTATAATTTTAAAGCTGGTCTCAATGGCAGCAAAGGAAGGCGAACTCCTATTCGTATTCCTGCTCCGAAAGGAAAGTCACAACAATACTATAGCAAAACGAAGCGAGGATTAGGTTATACTTCACCAATTCTAACTCCAGAAGCCTCCGAATCCGAGGAAGAAGAACGATCTAACTCTTCTGATTCTATCTCATGGGATTCAGATACCAGTGTAGGGCACGTCCATTGCGTGACTATATCTTCCAATATGGTAACTGTCGAGTTCTCGGAAGATGACGAAGACTTTGCCGAAGCCTCTGAATCTAATCCATGGGTACAAAGGATGGATACTCAATGGGAGCTTCGCTTTGAACAACGGAAGCCACATACTGAAGATCAGTTGGTTCAAGTCAATATTGGAGATGAAACTTCCCCAAATCCAATATTTGTCAGCAAAAGCCTCCCTGAAGTGGATAAACAAGAACTAATCCAACTCATTAGGGAATATATTGATATATTCACTTAGAGTTATGAAGATATGTCGGGGTTGGATCCTCAGATCGCTACCCATAAACTAAATATTCTGCCAAATGTGAAGCTGGTCAAACAACAACATCGTCGATTTCGACCTGACATGATGGATGCCATAGAAGCTGAAGTCAAGAAACTCATCGCATGCAGTTTTGTCAGAGAAGAACAACATCCAGACTGGGTGGCTAATATTGTTCCAGTTTTGAAGAAAATAAAGAAAGTTTGGGTCTGCATCGACTTCAGAGACCTTAATGAAGCTTGTCCCAAAGACGAATTTCCTCTTCTAATCACTGATGTCATGATCGAAAATACTTGCGGATTTGAACATATGTCCTTTATGGATGGATTTTCAGGATACAATCAAATCAAGATGCATCCAGAAGATGAAAAACATACATCTTTTCGTACTCCTCTTGGAGTCTATTGTTACACTGTCATGCCATTTGGTCTTAAGAATACTGGTACAACTTATCAGCGGGCCATGAGTACCATCTTTCGTGATCATTTATGAAAGACTGTTAAATATTATGTTGACAATATTGCTGTCAAAAGTCGTCTAAAGGGAGACCATATTCAAGACTTGAGAACTATTTTCGATCTAATACGCCAGCATCAACTCAAGATGAATCCCACCAAGTCATTCATGAGAGTCTCTAGTGGCAAATTTCTTGGATTCGTTATTACCTCTAAAGGTATACAAGTTGACCCCGAGAAAATCAAAGCCATTCAAGAGATGCATCCTCCATGCAACCTAAAAGAGCTACGAGGATTCTAGGGACGGCTTGCGTATATCAGGAGATTCATCTCAAATCTCTCTGGATGCTGTAGACTGTTCACTCAACTCATGAAGAAAGGTGTGTCTTTTATTTGGACTGAATAATGTCAATAAGCATTTGAATACATAAAGTGGTACTTGATGAACCCTCTAATTCTAGTGCCTCCAGTGTCAGGAATACCTTTCCTGATGTATGTTCGAGCAATGGACCATTCCCTTGGTGCTTTATTAGCTCAGAAGTATAAAGAGGGTCATGAACAGGCTATCTATTACCTTAGCCGTATTATGGTTGGAACTGAGCATCGATACACTCCAGTTGAAAAAGAATGTCTAGCTTTGATGTTTGCTGTTCAAAAGATGAGACATTATATCACTGGCCAAACTATTCATGTTATTTCTAGAGTTAACCCTCTCCGGGTCCTGATGAAAAAGCCCAGTACGCTCAATTCTAGGCTTGCAACATGGGCCATATTGTTAGCACAATATAATATTGTTTATATTCCTTAAAAGTCTGTTAAAAGGCAAGCCATTGCTGACTTTCTAGCAGCTCATCCAATTTTCGAAACGTCTAAACTCTATGACGAAATTCTAGATAAAACTTTGGAGTCCAATATGATTTCAGAAGAAACTCTTACATGGCGTCTATTCTTTGATGGAGCATCCAGAATTGGACCAAAAGGTGCTATTGTTGCTGGAGTTGGAATCGTCCTCGTCTCACCAGAAGGTTAGCCATTCATAGAGCTTATTCTTTAGATGAGTCATGTTCCAATAATGTGGTTGAATATAACGCTCTGTTCATTGGTCTCCAATTGGCTAAACAATTAGATATTGAGTATCTTGAAGTTTACGAAGACTCTAAACTGATTGTCAATCAAGTTAGAGGCACATACGAAGTTCGACATTAAGATCTAGTTCTGTATCATGATGCAGCGATCAGGATGGCTACTTCATTCAAAGGCTTCTTCATCGAGCATGTACGTCGAGCGTGTAACACGTAAGCTGATGTACTCGCTAATCTTGTAGCAGTATTAGCAATTCCCGTAAGAAGGCAACAAATGATCGTCATCACTAATAGAGAGTTATTTTGTGTCGAGAATAACTTAAATACTGATTTAACAACTCAAACATAGAATTCAATAATTCAGTTGAAATCTGTGCCATCAGTGGAGACTGGATGACTCCTTTCATAGACTTCGTGGTCCATGATATCTTACCTGAAGATCCTAAAGAGGCTATAACAATTCGTCGGCGGTCACTCAGATTTTATTATAATCGTACTACAAAGACACTCTACCGACGAACGTTTGATGGTTTACTCCTACGATATCTTGCGAGAGAAGAAGCAAAACAAATACTTTGTGAAGCTCATGATGGTGTTTGTGGTGCATATCAACCTAGTCCTAAACTACATGATCGTATTCGCCGTATGGGCTATTATTGGCCCTCGATGGTATCTGATGCCATCGAGTATGCAAGGAAGTACCGAGCATGTCAAATCCATGCTGACTTCATTCATCAACCATCATAATTTTTTCACCCGACAGCAGCATCTTGGCCCTTTGAAGTTTAGGAAATAGATGTCATCGGTCCTATCAGCCCTCCCTCATCTCGAGGACATCGGTTTATATTGGCCATAACCGATTACTTCTCAAAATGGGCTGAAGCTATACCTCTAGCTGAGGTCAAGATAAGCAGCATCATCAACTTTATCAAACATCATGTGATCTATAGATTCGATGTTCCTCGGTGAATCATTCATGATAATGGACCACAATTTATCAGTCAGAAGTTCACTCAATTCTGCGATGACAACAGGATCAATAATATTGCTTCTACAGCTTACAATCCTGCAGCTAACGGGTTGGCAGAAGCATTTAACAAAACCATCATCAAACTCCTTAAAAAGTTTATTTCTACCAACAAACGGAACTGGATTGAGAAGCTTGGAGAATGTCTGTGGGCTTACCGTACTACTATACGTACTCCTACAGGCTGTACACCTTTATCTTTAGTATATGGATGCGAGGTTGTCTTACCATTGGAAATCCATATCCCTTCCCTAAGGATTGCCATTGCCAATGAACTCACGACCGAAAACAATGATCGTCTGATACTTCAGGAGCTTGAAGCGCTTGATGAGAAACGGCTCCTAGCTCAACAACATATTGAGTTATACCAAGCTCGTCTATCAAAAGCCTTCAACCATAAAGTCAAAGTCCGAACATTTCAGAAAGGAGAACTAGTTCTAACCGTCAGACGTCCTATGACTATGACGCATATGAACAAAGGAAAATTCGAAACGAAGTGGGAAGGACCCTACGTTGTAACCAAAGTTATCTCTAATGGAGCTTATCAATTGACTGGTATGGATGGTCGAGTCGCCATGATGCCCATTAATGGCAAATTTCTCAAAAAATATCATGTTTGAAGACAAAGTGATATCAACATACAGAATCAGAATGTAAATAAAATTCCTTTTATTGCATAGTTCAAACAAAAGGAAATATATAAAATCAACGAGGACCAGAGCCCTCCTAATTGAAGACAAATTTTGCAAGGAGCTTGAATACATTATTGTTGGACGACACCAATAATTCACATGCAGCTTTTCGCAGAGCTTCTTCCTCGGTAGTACTCCCAGGCTCCACCAGTTTGGCGAGAATGTCCTGCTTCCGTCCAGGAACAGTCGAGTTTTCTCCTACTTCTGGCTGAGTAGGCGACAGAGGCTCGTCAGAAAGAGTGTCGAGGGCGGCTTCGATCTTCGGGATAACTCCTATCTTTTAGGCATATCTTCTGAAGATATTTGCAAGGAAAAGAAAAGGGGTGAATAATATTCTCAGAAAAGTTCCACACTATTTATAGACAGAAAAGCCAAACATTCTGTCTCGAGAATCAAAGCAACTATTCTTTGAAAAGGCATGCTTATTCATCAGTCTTTTCATCTCTATTTCATTTCATGAATAGGCCTACATTTATTATCGTTTATTTACTTTTTCGTAAATAAAGCCACAAGATAATAAAAACCCAAAATCCCCTGTGGAGTCTATTCAAATCATCAATTCCGTCTTTTGAAACTCAGCCGTTTTAAAAGATGTCTTTTCTTTATGATAAATCCGTATTATCACAGATATTGTCTTTTTAGACACGATATTGTCTTTGAGTCCCAGCGGACTTCAATATCATTAATAGAAAAATGAGTTCACGTTCACATTACCTCTGGATTCTATTTTCTATATCATCACATCAAATCAAGTCATAAAGAAGAGAAAATCATTCTTTATTCCTTCTTTAAAAATATAGATACATCTTAATGGAAATATATTACATCTCAGATTTTCATTCTAAATTTAATAAATGAAGGTCTATTACATCTTTGGATCTTTTTTGTTGGTGCCAGTTCCCTGCCGACTCGACCTGAAGCAGCGAGCAAGACAATGTAATCACATCTGGTCTTCTCTCTAAGAAAGACCAGAGAATATGCTGTTGTCATCACGGGCAGAGATAGGAATATGCTCATACTTCCTTGTGATACAATTCCTAGTTCTGTTCTTCCGTGAAAGGAACTCTTCTGCCCAAATACTAGGGTTAGAGTCGTCTGTACCGTCCAACTCTCATGTATAAAGGCCCTTCCTACCATCTCGAGGAAGTCCTTTTAAGCATGAAGAGTTCTGAGCTCTCTGATGTGTGTATCAAAGTGGTTCAACTTCATAGCATCCAAGATCACCGATGCCAGTTCTGGGAATTTTCGTCAGTTGGTCTCCTGCAAACATCAGAAAGAAGAAGAGAATACAGTAAATGTTCTTTTCTTATCGCAACTATTCATGTGCAATTGAAGCTTAAACATTATACGCGTCTATAGGCATATATTTCGAAGAAGAAAAAATGCCACGTGATATTCGGAAGTTGATGTTGTTAGAACTAAGAAAGTGCGGCATATAGCAAGACAGTAACACAACAAAGCTCACATATGCCCATTATGTAAAAATGACGATCTTATGGCACGTTATTTCTTCTTTCCGTCATCAGCCTGGTGCAATGCAGTGCTCAACTCCTCTATATTGTGGATCCTTGAGCGATCCATTAGACGGAGGAATCCTTCCTTCTGTTCCAGGGCACCACGATCTTCAGAAGATGATGGTCCACCTTGGGAACGAGCGAAGACTGCTGGGGTCAGGCCAAAGCAATTCAGGAAGTTCTCCACCTTCAGGGATGGGTTGGCTTCCAGCAGATACGCCGTAGGCACAGAATTCGACTTCTCTTCAAAAGCCTCGCCATCGACAGTGAGGTTCACATTCTTCTTCATGCTCTCCTTGGGTGCCATGAGAGTAGTTAATGAAGATGAAGGATAGCAACCTCATACCTATATATATACAGTGAAGGTCGGTTCCCATCGACTCTTCATCTTCCTAAAAATGGGCGCGTATCACTTAACGAGGGAGAAAGTAAAAAGACTTTTCGAAAAAGAGCGCCCCATAAATAGGTCCATCATTGGGAATGAACCGGGTATTTAATACTCGTTTTAGTCAGGTTGTGCGACACTCACATTACGCCGCACTCAGCATGCGCAGCCATCAGGTTGTACAACAATCATGATTATGCCGTATCTTGTCGTGCAATACGTCAAAATTGTACCCAAAATACAACACAAATTTTGAAGCGTCGCGCAACATGGGTCGATAGTAACTAAACCCTAAAAAGGGAGGTGCAAGTTATGAGTTGTGCCCCACTCTAAAAAGAGTAGGGTGCATGACGTCAGGAGCCGGTCAAACCCTAAATAGGGTGATCGATGATCGGGTCTAATGCTTACCTTCCATGGCCGGGTTAATAGTCTCTCGTCGTGATGAAGGCAGAACGTACTGACATGCACGTCACTACTCTCTGCATGATGAAGCACGAGATACAGGCTCAGCGAAGCCCTTTCCTTTCTTAATATCGAATCTCCTGGGCGCCATTAGGGTTTGTCGAAGAAGCTTCTGAATCGAGAAGAAGAAGAGACAGAGTGGTCAAAGGAGGAGGTAGGGTTTCGAGAAAATCACGTTAGTAAAATGAAAGGCACAGAGTGTACGGCTATTTATAGCCCAAACAATTACGCAATACATGCTGAAGAATCAGGCTTGAGTTGACTGGTGCAACACAGACAGTTCACTGGCGCAATCCAAACAAAACTAGCATAATTCAAAGTATTACAAAACTTTGAAGTATTTTCAAGTTTCAAAAACTTTGAAGGGGGTCTTGTAGAGGATAAAAATTAAACTGCACCACCTATTAAAGTGTTCGATCATTAGATGGCGCCAAAATATTACATTGTGCCAAACCATCAAGTTGTACGGCATCAGGTTGCGCCAACATCTAATTACACTAGAGTCAGGTTGCGCGAGCGCCACGTGGCATACTTCCTCGAGAAACTGTAACGGTATCATCATTGCCTAACAGCTGACAGCACGGAGATTAAGGAAAATACATTCGAATCCCGTACAACGCGACACTCAAGAAGATTTTGTCAGCATGTAATTAATGCTGATAGCTGGTTCCCGCAAGTCATTGTATGGTACAAGAATTAACCAGTACATCACTGAAGATCCAGTCAAAGGTGCCAGTTGTTGAGTTGCGCCCATGCGCAGCCTGACAAGTTTGTGCCACTTGATTAATCCCTATTTTCAAGCAGGGTGACGTGGCATGCAAGCCACCAACTTCGCAGAGCGTGCCCACTACATTGCCCATGACCACGCACATCTCAATCAAACGATGCCACGCGTCCACAGTAGTTAGTGCAAACCGCTCACGCAGGTTGTTACATTGCGCCCACGTGCAACCTGATGAAGTTTGTGTAAGGTGATCAAACAATGTTTATGACAGAATAACGTGGCACGCAAGCCACTAACTTTGCAGAACGTGCCCACTATACTACTCACGACCACGCACATCTCAATCAAACGATGCCACGCGTCTACAACAGTTTGTGCAACCGTTCGTGCAAGTGAACAGGAGGCGGACAACCTGAAGCGCGCGCAACCAAGAATTACTGCTAAACAGGTATTTCAAGAACTCTGTAAATAGAGTTTCAAATCAATTTTAAGGCATCAAGAACTATCGTAATCTCTTGCTAAAGTGCTGTTGCATCCTCCAGAGGCTTGTGTCTTCGATATCACATCGTCCTAATGGATAAAGTAATCGTCTTCTGATCAGATTCCTATAGTTATACTTCCCCAGAAATCAATTGTACTCTTGTATTCTTTTCTAAGTTTGTAATAAAACTTTTATTTTTGCAAACAGACATAGGCAATAAAGAATTAATGATGGACCAAAGATGGCGTCATACAAAAAGATTTCTCTGAACCGCCTAGCGACCTATCCGGGGCCTCGCATCAGGGGTTCCGAGCTATCAAGAAAAAAGACGTCTTCAGGTATGCTCAAATATCAGAAGAAAGGCGTCATCAAAGGGCTCTTGGTTTTCTTATTTGTTCCAAGTCTGTAATCTTTAATTTATTGAGTCTAGGAGAATGTGTACGTTGAGTCGCACTGTGTCATCTCAACCCCTAGACATATCTCTCCAAGCTCTACCATACAAACAGACCAATTCCTGAACCAAGCTAAACAAAGCCCAAAGGCCATTCTGTCACCTAGGAGGCAGAGTTCGGGCCGAACTCTGTCCCTTAAATTTTAGGAGCTAATTTTTAGGGATTGCTCGTTGCAAGTTGTCCAACGGCCAAATTTTTGAATATTTTGGACATAGTTTTGGCCGAACTCTGCCTCCCAGAGTAGCATAAATTGAGCTTGAATTCTCTCATTTCAAATCATCTCTCATCTTCAAATATTCAAGCCTTCTAAGCTCTACTACTCTAAGCCTTATTCTTCCGTATTTTCTAAGCCACAACTCTCCTTAGCCAAGGTGCTCAGTGCGATATCAGCTAAAAGTTGTGTGCAAGAGTGAAAGAAAAGTTACTTGGACAATTCCAAGTTTCGTCACCTACGAATCTGTAAGAAGTTGGCATGCTCTTCTGAATAAAAGCACGTGGTTGTATACTATTTCACAAATAGTAGATTTCAATCCTGAGCTAGAGTTCTCAGGCCTACGCTAGTCCTCCACGAGGGAAACCAGGTTATATCGTTGTGTTTGCATATGCTCTTCTGATCTTTATTTACTTCCGTATTTCTCTCTGATTTATTTACTATCTTGATAGTTGTTTTGTGGAGGTGATATAGAGTTAATTTTTATTTGGTGATTATCGACACAAACTCTATTCACCCCCTCCCCCTCTAGAGTTGCCTATACGTTATTTTAATTGGTATCAGAACAAGGACTCTATTGTTAGGCTTAACATCCTTAGAGTAGATCATTATTAATTTTTCTATGGCATCGTATTCCTCCTCCTCCGATAAAGAGGGTTTTACTTCTAGTAGCATGGACAATCATGTTTCTTCTA
The DNA here is from genome assembly GCA_029216955.1 of Iris pallida. NCBI lineage: Eukaryota > Viridiplantae > Streptophyta > Magnoliopsida > Asparagales > Iridaceae > Iris > Iris pallida. The sequence continues at coordinate 8,645,540 of JANAVB010024600.1, read as the reverse complement.
AATGCAAGAAATGCTCTAAGTGGAAAGCCATGGCTAATCAATCCTTAAAGATTGTTAAGGCTTTTCATTCTACATATGAAGAACTTTCAGAAAAGGTTATTCATTTAGAAGAATTTAATGAGGTTTTGAGAAATGAAAACAATGATTTATTATCTAGACTTGATTCTCAAAACTCATCTTGTATTTCTTTAAAGAGTTTGAATGAGACTTTAATTTTGAAAATTAAATATCTTTTCTCATCAATATAAGATCTTAAGAGGCAAATACATGAGCTAAATCATTTGTATGATTCTTCTATTGACTTTTTGAAGAAATAAAATGATGATTTTATTTCTAGAATTGCTTTATTTGAAAAAGAGACTTATGCTTTAAATGCTAAATTTGATTCTCTTACTTGTTTGCATAATGATTTGCTATTAGAACATGATATTCTTAAGACCAAATCCATGCATGCTCACTCTAGAGATATTCATCATTCTAGTATGTCATATGTTCATAATCATGCTCATTCCGATACATGTGCACACACTAGTATTAGGTGCTTCTATTGCTCTCGCATTGGACACATGAGTGTAACTTGTCCTATTCATAAGAGTTTTTGTACCAATGCTAGAGTAAATAGTATATGGGTCCCTAAAGCTAACAAATGTGGATCCAAGTTTATTTGGATACCAAAGTCTTCGCCTAATGTTGTAGGTGGAGCTTCTTGTATCGAAACATAGCACCGAGGAGCATGTTGGTGGTTGCAAAGCTCAAAGGTCGTCTTCTAAGAAATTGTACCAACACAAGTATGGCCACTAGAGCCACTTTGGTAAGATGATTAAACGATTCTCTTTAAATGGTTTATATTTGTAGAATCTAGCATGTTTCTCTTTATTTCATGCTACTAGCTTATATTAATATCCTTTAGTTGCTTATTATATAAATCAATGTGAGATATAATACTAGCATTCTTGGTTAATTTTCTTATTATTTCTTTTATCTAGCATGACTAGTTACCTAGCTTAAATGATTAGTTCACACTATGTAGTTTATCACTCATTTTCTATTAGTGTGACACAATTATATATGCATACTTGTTATTCCTAATCTTTATTTATAAAGTATGCATATCACTCTAGTCCATAGGGCATTGGTTTTGATTTGAGTTAATATGATTTTAACTCTCCGTCCTTAAAAGTTTTGAGATAGTTACTTCTTGCCGATTTGTATTTAATATGTCATATTTATCTTATTAATAAATTATTATAATTATGATTAATAAAGGTATAAATTATTAATTAAGATTATTATAAAATATTAAAATATAAATATAAATTAATAAATTATTAATCAAGATTATAATTATAATTAAGAAATTAAGAAATTATTAATTTGATTATGATAAATTATTAATTAATAAAATTTGTTATTAATAATTAATTATTTAAGTGATGTACGTATTTATATTAATTAAGAATTAAAATTATATATAAAATAATAACTAATTTATAGTTAATTTTTAATTATTATTTATTTATTTATTTATTATTGATAAAATAATAAAATTATATTAAATAAAATCCAACTTTCATTCTTCCAAATCCAAAATTTTGATTTGGTACCCACTTTCCATATCCAAATCCAACTCCAACCAAATATAGAATTCCATGTATTTCCCTTGTGGTAATGCTTTATTTGAGTTGTAGTATAGGTCTCATAATACCTTATGATTTAATTAAAATTTCTTCATTTCCATCATAATCCTTCTTTATCAATATATTATTACACAATTATTTTTTAATCACTAAATATCATGTCCTAATTTATTATTTTTTTTAAAAATATTAATATTTGAGGTCCATTATTTTAAAATTTTGTCTCAGAAATAAAAATATTCAAGACTTGACTGATATAGTTGATTAATAATGGTTTTAAATGCAAATTAATTTATTAATTAATATGTCACTTTTAATTAAAAAAATAGTAACGGGCAAGCGCATATGCACTGCCCGCACGTAAAAGTTTTGTTGAAAAATAATTTAAATTAAAATTTGTTACAGATAATATTGTCCTGTAGGATAAAACCCACTCAGTCAGGGAGAATATCTCCCACCTTAACCACATGAGTTAGAAGTATTTGACTATAGTTATATAATATTAGATAATTAAACAATCAGTTAGAATTAAAAATTTTACTTATTTTTTAATTAGATGAGGATATATAAATGGGTGCGGCTATACGTACCCCATGACTTTCTAAGCACATCTCATATAACTTAAGTCGAAAATTAGATTAATGTTAAAAGACTCATATACCCATATCACCTTCTTATCACACCCCACCATCCTCATTCTTTTTCCTTCTTTCATTTTCACATTCTTCTCCAACCCAACCTCAAAACCCTAGAAAAATCCTACTTTAATTGTGAATAAGGCATCATGGAGGAAGGAAGTCCACTTCAAAGTCGTAATCCTTCTTTCTCGGTTTGAAGCACTATGTCACGGACTTAGTGTTTTTACTAGCACTTTGTCCCGTGCGGCACACTAACTTCCTCCTCGAAGATCGTGCAAGCCTTCCCAACCCGACTTAGCTAAATCACTAAGGAAATTAAGACAGTGGAGCAAAGAGGAGACTCGTAAGAAATTCTTTATTGACTTAGAGAATGCTTACAAGTTTAGGTGGTGAGGAACAAATAAGGCCTCCCCCTTATTTATATTGGCTCATAGAGCTTTACATGGAAAGTCCTAGAAGGAATATTTCAAGGATTATTCTTTCTACCATAACTAGAATGGCATATTCCAGATTTATTCTCTAAGAGCATAAAAGAAAATTTCACGGGCCATCCAGAAGGTTCTTGGGCCTCCTAGAAAGATCTTGGTCCTCCCAGTGAAATTTACCATCTTCTAGAGAGTTTCGCCAACTTCTGGAATATTCTAGAAGCTTCCTGCATAACCTTGGTCCGTAAAAAGGTTATGCAACTTGGCCTCGGACGGGGAGCAACAATCTCCCCCACCTAAGGCGTTAACGCCCTCGTCAACCATGCTCGCTGAGAAATGCCTGGATCTTGGCTTCGAACTGATACAGCGTATCAGCACGTTCCCAGCTAGACTCGCCATAAGGCATGCCCTTCCATTAGATGAGGTACTCCACATACGGGGACACGCCTCGCCGACGAATGGTCCTCTTGTCTAGCACGGCTTCCACTTCCTTGTCGAAGGAAGTTGTCATGGTCGTCGTAGGTTGCTTCGAAACTCCTCGCTGGGGATCTTCCAAGTCTTTATGGTACGGCTTCAGGCTACTAGCATGGAAGACTAAATGAATCTTCAGCTTGGCGGGGAGTTCGAGCTTGTAGGCCACCTTGCCTACCTTCTTGAGCACGGGAAGGGGCCTTCGTACTTCTGAACCAGTCCTTTGTGCACTTTTCGGAACACCTTGAACTGTTGCGATTGTAGCTTCACTAGCACCATGTCCCCCTCCTTGTACTCAACCGGCATTCGTCTCACATCGATCCACTTCTTCATCTTCCTCGCGGCCTTCTCCAGATATGCTTTGGCAATGTCCGCCTTTGCCTTTAAATCTGAAGTGAACAGGTTGACCGCGGGGCTTCTACTCGAGGACCCCACACTCATCGTGTGGGGGCGAGTGGCTGTCGACCCATCACCAACTCGAATGGGCTGTAGTGCGATGACTCGCTCCGTTGAAGATTGTAGCAGAATTGAGCGACGTCGAGGTGATGCACCCAATCCTTCTGGTTGGCACTCACAAAGTATCGCAAGTACTCCTCGAGTAGCAAATTGACCCACTCGGTCTATCCATCCGTCTGCGGGTGGAAGCTGGTCGAGAAGTGCAAGTTCGTCCCGAGGATTTTGAACACTTCCGTCCAGAACTTCTCCGTGAAGCGGGGATCCCGATCGGTGACAATGTTCACCGGGATGCCCTAGAACTTCACCACGTGGCTGATCAACAGTCGTGCGGCCTCCTCTGCTGTGTAGTCCGTTGAAGCAGCAATGAAGGTTGCGTACTTTGAGAATCGGTCCATCACCACGAGAATGGACCCAAGCGCCCCCACTTTCGGCAGGGCAGAGATAAAGTTCATCGATATGCTCTCCCACGATCTGCTCGGCACGGGAAGAGGCTCCAGTAGGCCCCCGGGCTTCTGATGGTCCACCTTGTCTTGTTGGCACACAAGACAGGTGCGCACATAGTTCTCCACATCCTCGCGCATGCGAGACCAGTAGTGTCATGCCCCAGTACCGAAATACGGGGACGGACGTCGGCCAGCTACATCGTATAAGGCACGAATACGTTATACGATGATGACGGCTGTCAATCTTGCTGGGTATCATAGCATGCAAGCATTCTATGGCCTAAATTCGATCTCATATCCACAGACAATAGCAATGAAATAACTAAAAGAGAGATAATCATATGGAAAACATGAAAATACACATATGATAATCGGGAAGTCTACAGTACATGATAATAATGTAGACGAATATACCTTTCCACAGTTCCTAGCATGGTCTGGAACTGAAGCACATCCTCCAAGTCAAGTCTGGAAGATCCACAAGGTCGGTCACAGGCAATCTGGAAACAATCCAGGGTTGGTCAAGCCAACCGTAGCAAGTACCATAAAGGAAGGCTCAAGGACGGGCGAAGAAAAGCCAGCAGGATAAAATATGACAGGAATAGCCTATATGAATAGTAAAAGAGGAAAGGATCATGCGGTACCAACGCACGATAACAATCCATAACTAATGCAGCTAAATAACCAACAATCATCATAATCTCTCTAACATCCAATAATACCTGCATCGCCAACCGGAACTCGTAGTCTGTCAACGGAACAGTAATCCACCCCTATATCAAACAAGAACAAGGGAATAAATTTCCACGCCGGGGCAGCGTTACGGGCCAGTCAGCTTAGCAAGCAGCAATCCATACAATTTAGGTGAATAAGCGGCCACTCAAATGTCTACGGCTGTCTAGGTGGAGGTTGGGTTACCCTAACAATGCAATATAGGAATCCTCAGATCCTGCCGATCTAGCAAGCTAACGGGGCCAAGTATATCAAGACTAGATGAGCACCGGTCCCTTGTAAGGCCACCATGTTGAGCATGCCATGTATATAAGGTATAGTAAAGTAGCCAGATACTGCCATCCTCTAATGCGGACGGTAACAATATCTGTAGCGGCCAGCCTGCACTCCATGACTAGATGTCTGGAAGCGGTTAGTACTGCACGATCTCGAGATTCCGTTCCCTTCTGATGCTTCTACTAGTTTAAGTTGCCTAGATTATCCATACATTTATCCGAAATCACATGTCGTGGTCACATGATCATCCTCCTAGATGTCGTACCTCAGTACGAGAACACTAAGTAAGAATCAACCGCGGTACCTATAGTCCCAGTTGTGATCCATCCTTAGTGTTATGTAACAAGCAAGCAAGCAATCTTGACCATGCTAAGACTATAGGCCAGCTACAGATACCCGTGCATGTAATCATATAATATAGCTAGAATATCAAGATGGCATCGCAATGCCATATAATCATGGAAGTAGCACCTCAAGTGCCAATAGACAAGGAGCACCGCAGTGCAAAATCAGGGCCAGTACCTCAAAGGGTAAGCTGGACTCATGTCGGAGACAAGGTCAAATCTGTCAGTCACATAAAATCATCTGCCCACATCGTGGCATGTATATCAGGTCAAGTACAAGATCAGAATCTCTACTATAATATCCCATCAAGTATACAAAAGAGCTTATAGCTCTAATCATCAAGTCGGTCTATCCACCGGATCAGTCTATCAGGAGTCTTCCATCCACGATGGAGTGAATATCACGTCAAATAAGACAATCACCAAATACCAAGCTCATCACTATAAACAATGCTAGGCCCTCTGGCTCATAAGAATCCTTTGAATCAATGATCACAAGCTATCAGCAAACAAGTCTCACCACTACCAAGATATAGCAAACAAACCAGGTTTTGGGCGCTTGGGAAGTCGAGTAAAAATCATATAATAATACCTTCGATATTCTCCTCGTTCTGCGAGATATTCACGATCATCAAAATCCAAGAATCCACAGTCATATCCGATCGAATTAGAACATCACCAAAAGAAATAGCAAAACTATTCTAGAATCCACGTGAGTCTATCAATCAATATCTCTGTAGAAGCATGGAATTTCAGGCGCATCCATAGGCCAGAATTCCTATGCGCCTAACATTACATGCGCCAGGGAGCCCAGATGAAGTACTTGGCACAACAGACAGTAAAAGTATAAACATCAAAAGAAGATTTTTATTTCATATAAAAATCTATTACATGTCTAAAAAAGGGCTTTACAAAGGAGAATTTCTACAAAAAAAAGATCCTAAGACTACAGCCAGGCGCAGCAAGGCCCGTCCCTTCAGCGTCTCAGTTAGGCATGTTTCTTCAGCGTCTCAGTTAGGCGCGTCTCTTCAGCATCTCAATTAGGCGCGTCTCTTCTGCGTCTTAGTTAGGTGCGTCTCTTCAGCGTCTAAGTTAGGCGCGTCTCTTCAGCGTCTCAGTTATGCGCATCATGAAGACTCAGCATATGTGCTCCACTTCAAGTGCTTCGGCTAAAGGAGTAGCTTTCAGTAGAACCAGAGTGGGCAGCTAACCCCACTCTAGCTGGAGGAAGAGCTCTCCAAAGACCAAGGAAGATGGGGGCACCACAATTCCGATCTGTGGCTCTTCCAGAATAACAGAGACGGGGCTCGAGCATCCCGATCTTTGGATGCAACAGGCACCTTCGGCCTGCCTCAGAAGCCCGTGACCCCAACTTTTGGATGTAACAGTCACCTTCAAGTGCATGAACGAAGACAACTCGTCGCATCTTCACCCTCGGGAGCATCTCATCAACAGAATGTACTCGAGCAAATAAGTTCATTCGGAAAGACGTGAGAGAACGAGAAGCAAACTTTCTCCTTGCTGTTATTTATAGGCCGGGAAAATTAAACCCATGCGCCAAGTGGCGGGCTCTCCGAATCCTGTGCAATGAATTTGTATTTATGGTGATGAACCTGACCCTTCGAATTCGGCCAAGTCAAAACGGCTATTTAAAGCACTTGAAGAACTCAAAAGTCGGACCAATAAACATGCGTCATACAAACGGATGCGTCGGTCAGATACCGTGCATCGTACAGACGCGCCGGTCAGTATCAAGCGCCCCGTATGGATGCGCCCAACAAAGCACAGATCCATACGTCCTAATCAACATGGACCCGTGCGCCCAATCGATGCGTCACCCCATCAAACAATTAATGCCAAAGTGACAGAGTTGGCAACACGTCCCCCGAGGACTGAATAGTTGGCAGCCTTTTCAGAAGACGAAGCGTCGACGACGTCAGCATCATCATTACTTTCCTCCGACGGTTACAAACCCACGTGGCTGACCAACCACTCGTATGTGCCTCAGCAGTCATGCTCCCGAAGACTCGTATGCTCCTCAAAAGCCGTGCACCCAGACCGGTTCGTGACTCCTGAAGGTTATGAGCCAAAGTCTTCTCATACGCCCAATCCCAGGCGCATCCTGTCAGATCACTCTCCACCAAATCCGAGATCTTTGAGCTACGGACATGCACCACGTGTCCTTTGACTCAATTCATCCTATGAAGGGGTGCTAATCACCCAAGATCTCAGCAACTGAAAGATCCTCTCCCCTGCTACATGCCAGCCCACAAATGCAGCATGAAGGATTCAACCCATAAATAATAGTGCATCATCCATGTGCCTCCCGTAGCTCCAACCACGTGGCGTCCCCACGTACAGGCGCATCCTACATATGCGCGCATGAGCAGCCAGCTTGCAAGCTATAAATAGAGGGATCATTTCCTTCTTCCAGAGACCGACGGACACACACACAGTGAGAGAGACATATACGGAGACACTCAACGTCTTCTTTCTCTCCACAAGCTTCAGCACCCAGAGCGACTCAGACCTTCAGAGAACCGTCGTCAGATCGTCAACGGAGTCAACGCATTACCACTCGCTCCATCGACACAGGGACCCAGATAAACAAAAGTGTACTCCTATGACTACATCTAAGTCCTACATTGTAACACTATTCTGTTTGTAGTTGAAATTGCAATCAAAAGATTTTAATGGCAAACAAGTTGACGACTCTGTTGGGGACCTCTTTCTCCTTCGCTGAGAAAGCTGTGTCATAATCTGACGACGTGAAGGGGGGCTCCTCCCACAAGACGCTGGTCGTATGCCTCAATCAACAGGCGTATGAGGAGTTCATCTCTGAAGGCAGCGCAAGTCCTTCGAAGCGGCTGCCGAAGCCGAAGAAGACTCGCCAACTCTGGGTGCGCAAGGTCGAGGCCCCTGGCACCACCACTGAAGGGGATGCGCTGATGCAGCCTACCCTTCCCGCTGACGTTCTCAGCGGCCAGGATGCACCTGTGGGTGCAGCACATCCCTCGGGGAAGCGTGGGACCGACCACATTCCCTAACCTTTTTCTTCTCAGACAAAAAAGATGCGTCGACGGAGCAGGGACGCAGCTAATGCCCTGCACGTTAACTCTGATGCGCCACAGAAGGCATCTGTCTTTGACAGACTCACTCGCTGTCGTGATGAGAATAATTTGGACTCTGAGTACTATTTGCCCCAACGGGCTGGTACGAAGAAATCTAATGCAGCATGGGCCTTGCGCCTCGAATGTGCTATGCCAGCAGTGAGCCAGAGGCATGCGCTAACAATCATGTGCGCTGCCAATGGTAAACTGTACGAGGTCGACTCGGGTGCTTCTGTGCCAGAAATGAGCCGACCTTCTAAGTTCTTATCACACTTGGGCGCATCTGCTGCGTTCGCAGCCAAGTCGTGCAAGGCAAACTCAGTGGTCTTGAACCCCCGCGCATACATTGGTTGTGCGTCTGAGGCTGGTTCAAGTCACTCTAAATGTTGCTCCTCCACTATTGATCTGGGCGCATCTTTTGCGTCGGAACAGGGGTGCAGCATTCACCTGACCACCCCGGCGCTTGGCCTTGCCATGCGTCCGATGGGGGTGTGAAGGTGGCACTCTCCTCCAACGATTTACGTAACTTGATCGCTCACAAACGCCGATCAGGAGAGTCGACTAACAAGCACAATGCGCCCCTCACAGGGTACACCTGTGCTATAGTCACCATCAACTGTTGTTGCAAGACAGCAGCCCCACCAAGACAGTCTGTGTTCTAGCGGCTGCAATTATCAACGTCCCTCCAACATCGCCTCGGGAAGAAGGTGTCAACTGAAGAGGAGCCAGAACTAAAGGTTGCTTCTTGTAACGTGATCTCTAACTCCCCATCAATTCGATATCGACTGGCAACTCCTCGACCTCGTCCTCATCCAAGATCCAGCCGAGGAAGACCAAGGTGACTGTCCCATCCTCAGGAGTGTTTGAAGGCACCCGGGCAAGAAAGAAGATTTCGGAAGAAGTAATAGTTTGGGGTAGTCAAGCCCCTATGGATCTTCAACCCGAAGACGAAGACGTCCTCCAGAACATAGCTGGGGGTAGCCAAGACGAAGCTCCGGGGGAAGTTCCTCTTCTACAAGAGAGCGAGGCTGAAAGCGAAGCTTCAACCGATCCATCCACTTTCAGTCACGTCATGACAGTATACATGACGGGAGGCGGGGATACGGAGTCAGATGCGCCATCAGCAGATCTCGTTCAGCGCATGGATACCTTGGAGGGAGGACTCAAAACCCTCTCTGCCTCCATGCAAACACTGACTCAGGCAGTATTCGAGATACGGTCAGCTTTGGCCAGAGCACCTTCCACTAATCCTCACCCAGGAGTTAACGGGGAATCAAGTGTGCCCCTTTAACGGGCATTCTTGAATACCGATTGCCGTGAAGCACCACGTGTGTCGGAACCTTCGAATGTACAGCTCCAGACTGTACCACCTTCTTCGACTCCCAGCTCCACGGAAGACATGGTGGAGATGATCAGGGACTTGCGTGAGCACTTCGAGTCGAAGAACAGACAGGAGGAGCGCCAGAAGATGGGGATCCCGCAACCATACCCCCTCGAATGGAACAAAGTGGTTTATCCTTCCAAGTATAAACCACAAACATTGATGCCATACGACGGGAAGGACTCTCCACGCCGTTATCTGACGTACTTCCAGTCTCAAACGGGACATCTCTCGAAGGAAGATGCGCTACTCACCAGCCTGTTCGTCGGGGCACTGAAAGGAGTGGCTTACGACTGGTACTGCAGTCTCCCTGACAACTGCATATCTTCCTTCGATGATATGACACATCTTTTCCTCGATCGTTTCTACGACGGAGGGAAAGACATGACAATGGCGTCCCTGATAGAGGTGCGACAGAAGGAGAAGGAGACGGTTCGAGCATTCATCGAACGTTTCCGACAAGCCTGCTTCAGACTGCCCCCGGGTATGCCAGAACATGCACTCCTCTCCTCATGCAGCATGAACATGCTTCCTGCAATCAAGCTCTGGCTCAACTCCACTCCTCCTCCCGACTGGAGCTCGTTGATTATTGAGGCTGAAGCAGCTGAAAAGAAGGCATGCAATGCTCGCCTTCTGGGAGTCAATTTTCCTGCTTTCGAAGACAAGGGAAAATGGCCTGCTGCCAACAACCCTGGACGTGAGACGAAGGGAAAGCAGGCGCTGACTGTCAATGCCTCCAAAGGTGCACAAGCACTACTCAGAAGCCTCCGCTTGCGCCGAGGCCAAAGGAGGTCTATTCTTTCAACGACGATGACACCTTGCAACTCTTCGAGATGCTGAAGCAGGGTGATAAGATCAAATTGCCGGACCCGAAGCGTCCCGACGAGGTTGGGAGAGTGGACAACGAGGTACTGTCACTACCATCGGTTTGTCGGACATCCAACTCAGGACTGCTATGTCCTCAAGAACTACATCCAGCGCATGATCAATGCGAATGTCTTCGTCGACTATGAGGAGAAAACAGTCTCAGCCAACCTGGTGTCGCTCCAATTCGGTACCTTGCTGCCAACCACAACACAAGATGGCATCGTCCCCATCCCAAAGGTGACAATGGAGGTGGTCAACCTACCACCTACTCGTGACAACGTGAGTGGACTCATCCCACTCACCACATCTCAGGGAGAGATCTTATGGGTTCACTCCGATCTCGTCTCTGAGGTTACTCAACCGGGGGTACGCTCTACCTCCAAAGCTAAGGGCAAGAAGATCAAGTCTTGCCGCATGGTCTCTTCCTCCGCCGAAGAGGATCTTCCTGTACAAACCCGTTCGCAGTTGAACGCCCAATCCGATGAAGCTGCCGTTGAGGTGGTGCCTCCCTGCACTGCCCCTGCTGCCGAAGAAGGAGGTCCATCCAAACCTCCAGCAGCCAATAAACAGAAGCATGTAGAGGCCCGTTTCGACAAGCCTTTGTGAAGGGAGAATGCTTCGGTGCTAGCCAAGCCCCACAACTTTGACATACTGGCACAACTTGCCGGTACTCCCGCCCGCTTATCTCTGTACGAGCTGCTTCACCTTTCCAAAGATACCCGCGAAGCTCTCTGTGGAGCCTTGAAGGATGCTGAGTCCTTTATCAGTCAGGTCAAGCAGCCCGAGGATCTTCCGACCACATATGCGCACTGTCATTGTGCGGATGAGGTCATCCCCAACATAACCTTCACCCAACAAGACATGCTGCTCAAGTACAACCGGTACAACAGGCCACTGTATTACACAGGGTATGTGGGTTCCGTCAAGGTGAAGCAAATTCAGATTGATCCATGGTCTTCCTTCAGCATCATCCCTAGGACTCTGCTGTCAATACTGGGGATCCCGATGTATCGTCTAGCGCCTTCCAACACTACAATCAGCGGTTTCAATGCTAGCAAAAGTGAACCGTTGGGCAAAATACGGCTGAAATGTCATATAGGTAACCTCCGAACCGAGGTGACTTGCTATGTCGTGGATGCCGACGTCAACTACAACCTCCTGCTAGGTCGCCCGTGGCTGCATGAGTACATGGTGGTGCCATCTATACTCCACCAATGTATGAAGTACGTGTCCACCAACGACATCATCCGGACAGAGTTCACGGACATTGACCCTTTTAAGGGGGTCGAAGCCTACTTCACCGACGCTAGCTTATATAAGTCGCTCGATGAAAGGGAAGCCAATGATACTGATGACGAAGCAGAAACAGCGGCAGAGCCGGACATGGAGCCAGAGATGATTCCCGATGCTCCTTTGAAGATTCGACTCAAAGGAAAACCGTCTCAGATGCTGCCTCCCATGACCATCAAGCTACCTGGAAGAGCACCGGCTTCTTTGGGTAGAGCACCTACTGAAGCTCCCTTGAAGATACGGCTCAAGGGAAAACCTCCTCAGACGTCGGCTCCTTTGTGGCAAAACTACAGGGGAAGGCACCTGTCATCGAAGGCGCAGTCGAGGCACCCCTGAAGGTGCGTCTTAAAGGCAAGCCTCCGCAATCATCCAAGCTGCAAGAGAAGGCCCATACAGCCCTCTCGGATCCCAAGGTCAAATCTGAGGTGAACTCTCCCGAACCAGCCTCGGTGGTCACAGATAAAGAGTTAGGAGAGTGCATATCTGCTGATATAGATGCCCCTTCTCTTGATAATGTAATCCTGCGGGACAAAATCTCGTGTTTTATCAATAATAGAGTGTCTTTCAATTATTCTAGTCTTCCACATTGGAATGCCATGTATACACTAGATAATGCTCTACGGTCGTTACAAACACAAATAATGACCGTCAATCATGTAAATCGAGTAGTCCCGTCCCAAGTAGTCTGTTTTATAGTCCCACCGCGGAATCAGGATGAAGAACCCATCATCTTCGGCAAAGTCGAGCGTCATCAAGACCTCTCGCCACTCGAGCCAGAACCAGATACCGGCAGAATACAAGTCTATCGGTACACGGACAAGACAAAGTACCTCATTCAAAAGATGGGTTACGATCTGAAAAGCAACAAGGGACTAAACTACGGCAAAGGCCGGCGTCTTCCCCTCCGGCTCCCAACACCTAAAGGAAAGCCGCGGGACTACTATCATCATACTCGACGGGGGTAGGCTATGTCACGCCGTGTCATGACCCGCTCCCGAATAATCGGATACGAGTCGGACACGCCCAGCCTTCGTCGATGGACACGACGAAGTAAGTTGTACAATACTAAGGAAAACTCCGAGTCACAATGTAATGTAAACAAACACAGCTTTTATAACGTTTCCATAAAATCACCAATATCCATCAAGTCTTTTTAGTACAAAATCAGCCGGAGACAAATCCGGTCAAATAAAATAAAGATACAATAATGAATATCCAAAATACAATCTCCAAAAAATAAAATAAAATGAAAGCTGCAATATCCAGTGCAATCACATGCTCCATGTGGCCTCCCACTGACCTGCAACGTATCCTGTCAGGAAAAGAGCAAAGTACAACCCTGACAAGAGCAATATACAATATAATCTGTAGTACAGAATACAAGGTGAAACCAGAATACCAGAAATGGAAGTGAAACTATGGTACCAGAAATGAAATATAAAACTACAGGCAATGGACGACAATCAATATGCTAGACAATGAACATGACTATCAATGTACAAGGCAATGAATCACGACAATCAATGCAAGTGTGACAATTTGAAATATTAAAACTAATGTGTGACCGGCTTAGGAGCACAATCAATCAATGAGTCAATGAGTCAATCAATTCTACAATGTACGGCTTCATCGTACGTGAAGTGTACGATTAGGCTATCCACAATACCTATGTTGGGTGTGGTCACACAAAAGCTAATATTTCCCCCAATCCCGCAATAAACAATGACTCACAAGCAATAAACAATGTACAAGACAATCGTGTGTATCTCGTGTCCGATATGAGAACATGGCACAGGAATGTAAGACAGAAAAATAAAGTACAAGTCGAGTCAGTGTACTTGCCTCGCCTTGGAAGCACGGGAGTAATACTGCATGAATCTAAATAATCACCTGGTATTTATACAAGTTGTTAGGTTTTCAAATAATGTCATTATCTACCTCAACATTACTATTCCATATATTAGCTAAAAAATATATATATTAGCTAACCTTATTTTAGAAAATATACAGGTTTTATAAATAAAGATATTGGCCAATCTAAGTTTTTTTTCTAACCATAATCTTATCTTACTAGTAACCAATATTTTAGAAAATATACATATACTATAAATTGATCAAAATAAGCATTAGTGAAAATACTCTTAACTATATTTAACAAAAACCATTTTTAGAAACTGGTTTGCTAAAATAAGTACTAGTAAAATATCTTAAAGTATTATTTGGAAAATATTTTCAAATACTTTTAAAGTAGTAGTACTAGTCTAAATAATATAATATTTGGAAGATAATAAAAACTTGTTATAAGGTAATTTGGAAAACTATTCCTAAACTAAATTTAACAAATAACTCATTTTAAAAATATACATTCATATTTAAATCAATTTGAAAATAGATTCTTACAGTATATATAATGATTGCAACATTTTAGAATCACTACAATTTTATTGAGGAAAAATATCACTGATAATTTCACTAATTATTGATAGAAGTATTGCTAATCAACCCAGCCCAAGCCTACTGTTACTATGCTGAAGTAATTCTTGTGAAGGAAGAATTAAGTCTGGCCCAACTCCACCATGGCCAATGCTTAATAATTCCCACATTATCTCCTAAATAACTCCATACTAGCAACCTGGCTCTTAACTCCAAGTTCTGAACCTAATTCCCTTAGCCCAACTAGCCTATCCTACTCAATTGATTTAGTTATTTATTTAATCCTTAATCCACAGTTTGACCTCTTACAGATAAAGACCAAAAAAGAAATACTTAACTTAACCATGCTCTACACAGCTGGACCAAAGCTGTCTCTTCAAATTTCGAAAAGTACAAGCAACCTAGTTCAACAAAATTCTAGAGTCCAACAGCAGGTTATAAAAAAAATGAAAGTTCTATACACCATCCAATCTTGAATGCTTAGCAAATCAATTGAGATCAATGTCCAACTTTTGGATGTAGGACCAACTGCTACACACATTCTTATCCATGCTGCTGTTGCTTCAATACACATATATATCCTCCACATTTTCTAAACTGCCACATCCTAAATCTAGCAAACACAAACCCAGCAAACATACCCAAAGTTTTAACTCTGCAACACAAAACTAAAGTCCAAAAAAATCCAGCCAACAATTTAGAATAATATACAACCCAAAAAGTTAACATAGACTATTTCAAATCGAATGTTCAGTATAATATTCAAACTAACTATCCCACCAAGCACACATAGATTCCAACCCAGGTACAAAGCTAAGGATTCACTTCAATCTGTTCAGCAAGTAAATTGCAAACCCAGGTCCAATAACTCTAGAACTGCTGGTGCCACTTCCGACTCCAATCCCAACTGACTCTGCACTTGACTCTATCAATAAAGCTGGACACGATCCCAAAAATCTGGACACGAGCTTAATGCATGACACTAACAAGATTTGGACACGAACCAACCCATAATTTCTCACGACCCATCCCTGTACAAGACCCTATCAGTTCCAGATACGAATTAACATGTTCTCAAATATTAGAAGAGCAGAATTATACCTGAGATGAGGATTTTGCTCTATGATGAAGTCACGCTTCCAGTGATCGAACTCCGCCTCCTCGTGCCCGACTGCAGCCTAGAGTTCTCCGTGGCAATACAATGAACACAGCCAGTGCAAGAATAGTGAAGCCCAACCAAAGATTAATTCACAATACGAATTACCAAAAACAAAGAGAACAGCCCAAAAATTAGGAGAATTAGACTCCACTCACCTATCTTGATTTCTCCTCGCAGGATCTACAATTCGGCCAATCAACTAATGATCCAGTCAGTTGATGGCACTGCCGATCCCAGAACATCATTCCAGAGTACATTCAATCCGAGGAAGGAGAGAATCAAATAAAGAAAAAAAATCAAGAACCATTCGTACTCAATTTTTTGGATCAAGTTAGGGATCAAAGACGAGCAAGCTTTTCAAAAGAAACCGGCAAAACTTACTTCAGTTGATGCCGCAAAAATGGAGCGGCGATGTCCTGCGGAGGAGGATGAAGTCGTCGATCAACGCAGGGGATCGAAGAATCGCCGCCGAGGAAACGATCGTACGGCCGCCGGAGATTCGTCGTGCCGCGGTGTCGGGAAAGAGAACCCTCGCGCGTCGACAGTTGAAGAACCGCCGCCTGATCATCGGAGAAGTGAGCGCCGGAGGAAGTTGTCGTCGGAGAAGATAGCCTAGTCGCCACCGCTCAAAGAGCTGCTAGCCACCATCGCCATGCCCTCAAGAATTAGGGTTAGGGTTTGAAGAATAAATTGGAGAAGAAGAGGCGGGGAATGGGAGGAGCTCGAACTGAGCTTGGCTGAAGAGAAATGAGCACAGTGCTCAACTCTCTCTCTCCTCACTCACTTAAATAGGAAGAGAAAATAAATGGCTAATTACATTGAGGCCCCCCACTTATGTGCTATTTGCATAAATACCATAAATTCTGTTAGGAACTTGTTAGGTGGTTAGGAAAGTTTGTTACAAACCTGGGAAAGGAAAAAGAAATAGAGGGAAATAATTTTTTTTTTTTTTTTTTTGAAATCCCACGCACACACACAATTGGGGGACTCGAACCTTGCCGGTCCCTCCGGGTGTCCGCTCTAATACCACTAGGCTAGAGAGCTCGGACGAGGGAAATAATTTAGAACCAAAATTTGAATTGTTCTCCTAAATAACCATCCAATTTATCAAATCATTAATAATTCCATAGCCACCAAAATAATCCTAATATGATGCAACAGAATATTAATGTCTCAAAAAAAACATAGATAAAATACGTTCAAAAATTCTAAAATACCAAAAATATAGAATTTGATAATTACAGGAAAGCGGGATTACAAATCTACCCCCCTTACAAAAATTTCGTCCTCGAAATTTCAAATGACACACTAAGCACGAGTAGGATTAATAAAATACAAAACTTGAAAATGATTAGCTAAACATAAGATTCGGATTAATACAACTAATTAATATCACAATTTTTCAGAGATGATCAAAATTAAAAATCCAGGCATCATAAAATGAGAAAAATCAAAACTTACGCATCGTAAAAAAAAATATAGCACCAAAATGACACTGTTATAAAAATTATGACCTAAATCAAATAAAATTGTTTAGGGATAAACAGAACAGCTATAACTAAATTTAAATAATTTTAAACACGATTTAAAATGTATTTAGGCTTGATATAATCACAAATATTAAAGTTATAAGTGCTAAAATACGATAACGAGAGAGATGTTACGACTAAGAATTAAGTAAGGGATTTTGAAAATTTGAATTTAGCTAGAAATCAAACTTAACAAAATCAAATTCTAATATGATTAAAATTTTAAATCATTTGAAACAAAACCATTCAGGAATCAAAATCATATAAGTATGTTCATTATCATGGTCATAAAATTTTAGGAAAATCAAGAGAAATTTTATATAGGAAACCTAGGGTAACAAGATGATTTCTGAAAATTGGATCAGCTGCTATGACATTCAAATAAAGCCAAAATTAAAATAAATCAAGATAATTTCTAGTGAAGTTGTCAATAGTAAAAAAAAACCAAACATTGTATATAACATGGATATAGTCTCAATAGTATTCGTGAATCATATATATCCGAAATCACATTACCTAGAGTTCGTGCCCTGCCAGTGTAGTATACATCTGGCTGCAATGAACCTTTGGCTCAATGATTTAAATAATATTAAATTACCGAATATTTCTATCAACTTTATCCATATTATCGGAACAACTCAAGAGATCAAAATTTTATGATTTAGGACATAGCTTCAGTAATATTCGAGAACCTATAAATACCTTAAATTATTTTGACTTAGATCCCATGCCTCGCCAGTGCGCAGCTGGCTGCAATGAACCTTCGGTCTCCATAACCCAGATAAATGACTGCAGTGCGCATCTGCCACGTCATAGTAGGTCGTCGAGTACTCTATCCACTTTATCCACTTTATCCATAGAAATTTCAAAGGAGTTCATAAAAATTCAATTATGTTCTAAAAGTCAAAATCATGATAGAAAGTGATGTATCTGCTCTTTAGAAAACATTGAATTTTTATAAGAAAACAAACATTAAGACAAATGACTACAAAGCAAATCTCCATAGGGAATAAAATCTTGAATTGGAAACAAAGTCTTGAAAATCAATAAGGAATTTTTTAGAAAAATTTCACGTGCTAAGAAAAATCTAAAGACATATCAACTATAGTAATCAAACAGTTATACTAGCAAAATGTATATATGAAATAACCTCAAAAGTTTAAAGTGCAAGGAAATTGATAACCTCAGTGTTGCATGTCTAAACCACCCTGCAAAACAGAAAATTGATTAGATAGGCCTAACTATAGGATAATAAGCAACTTAGTAAAACTATACTCATATCTATTTCCCACGAATCCTATGCTGTGATGAGTTTTCCTTAGTTTCGCTGGTCCCCCAATAGCACTTTATTGCCTAAGTGTTATTAGGATAGACCTGCATGGGCCACCACTGAAAACATGTCATGACCCGCTCCCGAATAATCGGATACGAGTCGGACACGCCCAGTCTTCGTCGATGGACACGACGAAGTAAGCTGTACAATACTAAGGAAAACTCCAAGTCACAATGTAATGTAAACAAACACAGCTTTTATAACGTTCCCATAAAATCACCAATATCCATCAAGTCTTTTTAGTACAAAATCAGCCGGAGACAAATCCGGTCAAATAAAATAAAGATACAATAATAAATATCCAAAATACAATCTCCAAAAAATAAAATAAAATGAAAGCTGCAATATCCAGTGTAATCACATGCTCCATGTGGCATCCCACTCACCTGCAACGTATCCTGTCAGGAAAAGAGCAAAGTACAACCCTGACAAGAGCAATATACAATGTAATCTGTAGTACAGAATACAAGGTGAAACCAGAATACCAGAAGTGGAAGTGAAACTACGGTACCAGAAATGAAATATAAAACTGCAGGCAATGGACGACAATCAATATGCTAGACAATGAACACGGCTATCAATGTACAAGGCAATAAATCACGACAATCAATGCAAGTGTGACAATTTGAAATATTAAAACTAATGTGTGACCGGCTTAGGAGCACAATCAATCAATGAGTCAATGAGTCAATCAATTCTACAAGGTAGGGCTTCATCGTACGTGAAGTGTACGATTAGGCTATCCACAATACCTATATTGGGTGTGGTCACACAAAAGCTAATATTTTCCCCAATCCCACAATAAATAATGACTCACAAGCAATAAACATTGTACAAGACAATCGTGTGTATCTCGTGTCCGATATGAGAACATGGCACAGGAATGTAAGACAGAAAAACAAAGTACAAGTCGAGTCAGTGTACTTGCCTCGCCTTGGAAGCACGGGAGTAATACTGCATGAATCTGAATAATCACCTGGTATTTATACAAGTTGTTAGGTTTTGAAATAATGTCATTATCTACCTCAACATTACTATTCCATATATTAGCTAAAAAATATATATTAGCTAACCTTATTTTAAAAAATATACAGGTTTTATAAATAAAGATATTGGCCAATCTAAGTTTTTTTCTAACCATAACCTTATCTTACTAGTAACCAATATTTTAGAAAATATACATATACTATAAATTGATCAAAATAAGCATTAGTGAAATTACTCTTAACTATATTTAACAAAAACCATTTTTAGAAACTGGTTTGCTAAAATAAGTACTAGTAAAATATCTTAAAGTATTATTTGGAAAATATTTTCAAATACTTTTAAAGTAGTAGTAGTAGTCTAAATAATATAATATTTGGAAGATAATAAAAACTTGTTATAAGGTAATTTGGAAAACTATTCCTTAACTAAATTTAACAAATAACTCATTTTAAAAATATACATTCATATTTAAATCAATTTGAAACTAGATTCTTACAGTATATATAATGATTGCAACATTTTAGAATCACTACAATTTTATTGAGGAAAAATATCACTGATAATTCCACTAATTATTGATAGAAGTATTGCTAATCAACCCAGCCCAAGCCTACTGTTACTATGCTGAAGTAATTCTTGTGAAGGAAGAATTAAGTCTGGCCCAACTCCACCATGGCCAAAGCTTAATAATTCCCACATTATCTCCTAAACAATTCCATACTAGCAACCTGGCTCTTAACTCCAAGTTCTGAACCTAATTCCCTTAGCCCAACTAGCCTATCCTACTCAATTGATTTAGTTATTTATTTAATCCTTAATCCATAGTTTGACCTCTTACAGATAAAGACCAAAAAAGAAATACTTAACCATGCTCTACACAGCTGGACCAAAGCTGTCTCTTCAAATTTCGAAAAGTACAAGCAACCTAGTTCAACAAAACAGAAAATTGCAAGAAAAGCATTAAACTTTAATAGAATTGTACAAAAGGCATCAAGTTTCGACTATTTGTATTTTGAGCATCGAAACGACATTTCAAATGCCGTTTCATGATGTCACCCTCTATCAGCTTCAGTTAACCTGGATTAAAAAAAATGGAGAAAGGATTAACAAAGCGGTTAACAAAAGTAACGGCATTCCAATTGCCGTTCGGTGACGTCGGATGACGTCATGATTCGGCATTCCAAATGTCGTTTGAGCAAAAAAAAAAATTCTTTGTACCGGTTTTTAATTTAAATTTTTTTGGACGCTGAAAGGAAAAAGAAAAAGAAAAAGAAACTGTAAAGGAAAAAAAATTTAAATTCCAATTTAAATTTTCTTGGACGCTTAATTCCAATTTAAAGAAAAAGAAAGGGTTAAAAAAAAAAAATTTAATTCCAAACTGTAAAGAAAAAGAAAGGGTTAAAAAAAAAATTTTGGACGCTTAATTCCAATTTAAATTTTCCTTGTGTATAAATTATTTAATTCCAAATGCTTTTACTGTAAATGAAAAAAAAAAAATAAACAAACGGCAGAAGAAATGTCGGATGCTGACGTCAGCTGACGTCAACATACTACATTTCATTTGTAGTATCCCTTAACCTTTTATTAATTCTTTCTGGGTGCTGTGACATCATGAAACGGCATTTGAAATATCGTTTCGATGCTCAAAATACAAATAGTTGAAACTTAATGCCTTTTGTACAATTGTATTAAAGTTTAATGCTTTTCTTGTAATTTTCTGTCAACAAAATTCTAGAGTCCAACAGCAGGTTATAAAAAAATGAAAGTTCTATACACCATCCAATCTTGAATGCTTAGCAAATCAATTGAGATCAATGTCCAACTTTTGGATGTAGGACCAACTGCTACACACATTCTTATCCATGCTGCTGTTGCTTCAATACACATATATGTCCTCCACATTTTCTAAACTGCCACATCCTAAATCTAGCAAACACAAACCCAGCAAACATACCCAAAGTTTTAACTCTGCAACACAAAACTAAAGTCCAAAAAATCCAGCCAACAATTTAGAATAATATACAACCCAAAAAGTTCACATAGACTATTTCAAATCGAATGTTCAGTATAATATTCAAACTAACTATCCCACCAAGCACACACAGAACCCTCGCGCGTCGACAGTTGAAGAACCGCCGCCTGATCATCGGAGAAGTGAGCGCCGGAGGAAGCTGTCGTCGGAGAAGATAGCCTAGTCGCCACCGCTCAAAGAGCTGCTAGCCACCATCGCCATGCCCTCAAGAATTAGGGTTAGGGTTTGAAGAATAAATTGGGAAAGAAGAGGCGGGGAATGGGAGGAGCTCGAACTGAGCTTGGCTGAAGAGAAATGAGCACAGTGCTCAACTCTCTCTCCTCACTCACTTAAATAGGAAGAGAAAATAAATGGCTAATTACATTGAGGCCCCCCACTTATGTGCTATTTGCATAAATACCATAAATTCTGTTAGGAACTTGTTAGGTGGTTAGGAAAGTTTGTTACAAATCTGGGAAAGGAAAAAGAAATAGAGGGAAATAATTTAGAACCAAAATTTGAATTGTTCTCCTAAATAACCATCCAATTTATCAAATCATTAATAATTCCATAGCCACCAAAATAATCCTAATATGATGCAACAGAATATTAATGTCTCAAAAAAAACATAGATAAAATACGTTCAAAAATTCTAAAATACCAAAAATACATAATTTGATAATTACAGGAAAGCGGGGTTACACGCCGCCGGCAACTCCAGAGAGTTCGGAGGCAGAAGAAGTGGAACACTCTCACTCATCCGAAGCATCAACTTGGGATTTTGATACCAGTATCGGCTCAGTCCTCAGGAAGGTGCTATCAGTCAACATGGCATCTGCACAATCTCAAGAGGATGAAGACGATGACCAAACGCCGGAATTCTTTGAGGAAGAACCCTGGGCTCAACGCCTAGGAGCACAATGGGAGTCTCGTTTTGAATTACGCGAACCCCCTACCGAAGACGAGGTCGAACAAGTTGACCTTGGGGATGGATCTCCTTCCAAACCCATCTTCATCAGCAAGAGTCTAAAGGGAGAAGACCGGGAGTCTTTGTCCAATTGGCCAAAGAATATATCAACGTCTTCGCCTGGAGTTACGAAGATATGCCAGGATAAGATCCCCAGATCGCAATACATAGACTCAACATCTTGCTTGATGCTAAGCCTGTAAAGCAACAACAACGACGTTTTCGTCTTGACATCATGAACGCTATCGATCAGGAGGTGGACAAACTCCTGAGCAGCGGGTTCATCCGCGAAGAGCAACATCCGGACTGGGTGGCCAATGTGACAATGTCATCCCTGTCACCAAGAAGAATGGAAAGATACGAGTCTGTATCGACTTTAGGGATCTCAATACTGCTTGCCCGAAGGACGAATTCCCGCTTCCAATCACTGACGTGATGATCGATAATACATGTGGCTTCGAACGCATGTCTTTCATGGATGGGTACTCGGGCTACAACCAGATCAAGATGTTCCCCGATGACGCAAAACACACGTCATTCAGGACATCAAAAGGGGTTTTCTGCTACACAGTGATGCCCTTTGGCTGAAAGAACGCTGGTGCTACATACCAACGAGCTATGAGTACCATCTTCCGTCAACATCTATGCAAAGCAGTTGAGTGCTATGTTGATGATATCACTGTCAAGAGCCGTCTCAAAGGTGATCACCTACAAGACCTAAAGACAGTCTTCGATCTCATGCGAGTGCATCAACTCAAGATGAACCCCACTAAATTCTTCCTTGGGATTTTCAGCGGAAAGTTCTTAGGCTTCATTATCACGATAAAAGGCATTCATGTCGATCCCGAGAAAACCAAAGCCATCCTTGACATGAACCCTCCGAAGAACCTCTGAGAACTTCGAGGCCTGTAAGGGCGTCTGGCATACATTCGAAGGTTTATAGCAAATCTTTCCAAAAAATGCCAACCCTTCACCCAGCTCATAAAGAAGGGAGTCTCCTACGTCTGGACAGAAGAATGCCAGAAAGCTTTCGACGATATCAAAGCTTACCTGACGAGCCTGCCAGTCCTGGTGGCACCCGTCGCAGGCAAACCATTTCTCCTCTACGTCCGTGCCATGGATCATTCCCTCGGCACTTTGTTGGCTCAGAACAACGATGTAGGCTACGAGTAAGCTATCTACTACCTTAAGTAGAGCGATGATCGAGGCCGAACACCGGTACAACCCCGTTGAAAATGAGTGTTTGGCTTTGGTGTTCGCCATCCAGAAGACTCGCCATTATGTTTTGGGCCAGACAATTCATGTCATCTCCCGAGTCAATCCGCTCAGGGTTCTCATGACGAAGCCGGGATCTTTGAACTCCCGACTAGCTACATTGGCAATCCTGTTGACGCCGTACGACATGGTGTTCGTTCCACAAAAAGCCGTCAAGGGTCAAGCTCTAGCCGACTTTTTAGCCGCGCACCCCATCCGGGAGTCCTCCAGACTCTATGAAGACATCCCGGAAGAGGTCCAAGAATCAAACGTCACCGAAGAAAACTCCATCTGGCGGGTGTTTTTCGATGGCGCTTCAAGAGTAGGCCCCAAAGGCCAAATCATCGCAAGAGTAGGGGTGGTCCTAGTCTCCCCCGATCAGCTGGTCATCCAGCGTGCTTACTCCCTTTCGAAGCTGTGCTCCAACAATGTTGTCGAGTACAACGCTCTGATTATGGGACTACAGCTGGCGCAACGGCTGGGGGTGGATCATCTGGAAGCTTACGGCAACTCAAAACTCGTCGTTAATCAAATCCGAGGGCAGTACGAAGTTCGCCATAAAGATCTGATTCCTAACCATGAAGCTGCATTGAATATTATTTTAACCTTCACCAAGTTCTTCATAGAACACGTACCTCGGTTACAAAACCTGGAGGCTGACGCTCTAGCCGGCCTCGCAGCCTCATTAGCAGTACCCCTCGGGACTCAATACTACGTCACGATAGTCGGACGAGACTTGGCCTGTCCCCAAAACAACCTATGCTCACAAATGGCCCATGCCATGACGACAAGTGCCGGTGTTAATGTCCGAGACTGGAGGTTCCCATTCATCGACTTCGCTGTCAATAAAATTCTCCCAGAAGACCCGAAAGAAGTCGTCTCGGTCAGAAGGCATTCCCTTCGGCTTTATTATGATACAGCCACTAAAACGCTGTACCGACGTTCCTTCGATGGACTTCTCCTTCGATGTCTATCCAACGAAGAAGCAGTCGAAACCCTTCGGGAAGCTCATGATGGGACTTACGGGCTCATCAACATGGCCCTAAGTTGCAGGATTGACTGCGACGTATGGGTTACTACTGGCCAACCATGGCAGCCGACGCTGTCGACTATGCTAAAAAGTGCCATGCTTGCCAACTTTATGCCGACTTTATCCATATACCATCGGAACCACTACATCCTACGGTCGCTTCCTGGCCCTTTGAAGCTTGGGGCATGGACATTGTAGGACCTATCACCCCTCCTTCAGCGAGGGGACACCGCTTCATCCTAGCCATCATCGACTACTTCTCCAAATGGGCAGAAGCAGTTCCACTGACGGAAGTGAAAAGCTCTAGGGTGATCAGCTTCATCAAGCATCATGTCATCTACCGTTTTGGGGTACCTCGAAAGATTATCTACGATAACAGTCTACAGTTCATCAGCCATGTTTTCAGCAGATTCTGTGACAAGAATCGCATTCAGAACGTGGCATCAACTGCCTACAATCCGGCAGCAAACGGATTGGCCGAGGCTTTTAACAAGACTATCGTCAAGCTATTCAAAAAGGTCGTGTCATCCAACAAACGCGACTGGAACGAAAAGCTCGGCGAATGTCTTTGGGCCTACCGTACAATGGTACGTACTCCGACGGGCAACACCCCGTTCTCCTTAGTCTACGGAAGCAAAAAGGTACTACCTCTCGAGATTCAGATACCCTCACTTCGTGTAGCGATTACAAACTAATTGACAGAAGAAGACAACCAGCGTCGTCGTCTGCGAGAATTGGAAGCACTGGACGAAAAATGTCTCTTAGCTCAGCAGCGCATTGAACTTTATCAAGCCCGTATATCACAGGCTTTCAACAAAAAGGTCAAGCAGAGGACTTTTCAAATAGGCGACCTGGTCCTAGCAGTCAGGAGGCCAATGGTGTTGACTCACAAAACACCAGAAAAGTTCGAGCCCAAGTGGGAGGGACCTTTCATCATAGAGACGGTATACTCAAACGGTGCTTATCGCCTTGCTCGACCGAACGGGAACTTATTCATGATGCCCATCAACGACAAGTTCCTTAAGAAGTACTACTCATGACATCTTTCAGACATGTACTTCCATCTCTAAGGGAGTCAGTGGACCTGATCATCAGAGCTCACGTACATCTCCTTTTTACAAAATCTTATGCTTTCGGAACCCAGTTGTTCCATGGCATTCTATCCTCAGTAGAAGAACAACCACGTCCACATTACCTCTGAGTTGCTCCTCTACGCCATGCAAAGCAGAATCTTACACTACATAAGATTGTGCTACTTATCATGTTTACCACGTCCACATTACCTCTGAGTAAACATCCCGTACAGATAACCTCCGCGTTGCCGTACATCGATCGCAGAACTTCCATGTCCATATTACCTCTGAGTAGTTCTGCGTATCCCCCCAGAATCACTCCTACCACGTCCATAACACCTCTGAGTAGGAAGACTTCATCATTTGAACCCCATATTTGCCACGTCCATATTACCTCTGAGCAAACATGTCAGTTCTCTCAAACTTATTATCTGTACCTGAAAAATAAGGTGCGCAAAAGATAATAGGTCCACACAAATCACCAGTTCACGACAGCAAAAAGTGAACACACCACAAAATTCTTTATTTTCTATTTAAAAGTAAAGAATTACATCTCCAGCAGAAGTTACAAACTACAAAATAAATAAATAAAAAAGAGACTACAATCCCTAAGCATCACTGGGATTGGCAGAAAGCTCTTCAATCCGATGCTTCAAGTCTTCCGCCCGAGTCTCTGCGGTCGCCAAGACCCGGCGTTCGGCTTCTTGACGCATCACCTCTACAGCTTCAGGGGCAGTATCATTCTCATACTTCTCGTCTAGTTGTTGCCGCTGGTGGGTCAGGGAAAGAATCTGACGGGTAAAAGCTGCTTCCTCCTCCTTAGATGCTACATGTTCAGCCTGGACTCGCTCAGCATCTAACAAGAGTTGGGCTCGCTGGTCTTTAAGGAGGCAGATCATGGCAGTGACCTCTGCTATGCTAGCTTCCAACGAGGCCCGCAACTCTACCTTTTCTTGCGTGGATTGAGATAGCCTCTCCGTCGCAGCCTCAGCTTCGGCCACCTCGCGGTCCCAGACAGCCACTGTGGCCTGATATGACGACTCGACTTCAGCTATCAGTTTCTCCTTTTCTGCTTCTATCAGAGCAGAAAAGTCATTTTGCCGGATACTCTGAAGTTCGAAAAGAAGCTGGTCGAGCCCACCGACGCCTCCAGAATCTCGGCCATATGATCGTAGCCATGGTACGAATGTATCAAACCAATGGAAGGGAGCGCCATGGCTTTTGTCGTCGCGAAACTCCCGTTCGTATTCAATACCGTTGATACGCCCTTCTGCAGCATCTTGTACACTGCTTTAACAACGAACTGTACATACTTATCCGCGTCTGCCAACACCTGAGGCATCATAGCAGGAGTTGTAGGAGCTGCGGTGAGGGACGGCGGACCTGAAGAAGATCCACCGACTTTAATCTGCGAGGTTGAAACCACGACATCAGCGGCCTCTCCTTCGATGGGGACTTGAACTTCGTCACTAGCTCGAGGTACCAAGTGGACGGAAGGAGCCGGATGGGGCGTCAATACTGTCCTCCAAGTAGAAAGAGCAGGAGGAGTGTCTTCCATAACAGGGACCTTACCCTTATCGGAGCCAATGACGGATGGTCCCCCGACATCCGGGATATTATCCCCGTCCGGGACAGGGCGGCTCTCCCTTTCGTTCAAAGCGACGGGGTCCACCCCTGACAATTCAACCTCCCTCAGAGCCGGGCTCGAAAAATGATTCTCATCACCTGCATCAACTCCTCCTACAGGGACGGGTGTAGGGTTCGGCAGTGACGTCGACCCTACCACATCAACCCACACTTTCGGGGCTGGGGTAGGGCTGGGCCACGAGGCCTTATGTGCGACCAGCGCCTCGGTAACACAACTTGGAAGAAGTCCAGCCGGCAAATCCTTGTCAGACCGGCAAATCCTTGTCAGAGACGTCTTCGCTAGACACGATCTCTCTGGCAGCCTGATCAACATCTTCTTGCGAGCCATCGTCAGAAGAAGATGAGCTCCATACTTCTTCCTCGTTTGGAAGGAATTTTCCCTCAATTTCCTCAGAGGCCCCGATGCTTTCAGGCACCCCCTTAACAGCCGGGTCGACTCCCGGTCGAGGCTGCATGCCGCCCTCTTGATGGACCGATAGAGAGACCTCAGCAACCTGAGGCGCTAATATATCTTCAGCACTCCCTTCCCTGAGGGATGCTATAATCGGAGAAATGCGCTCGTCGGAAGAGCTCGCCACCTCCTTCGGCTTACTAATACTCGGTTTCGAAACCCGAGATTTCCTCTTCGGCACCTTCTAAAAGAGAAAGGAGGACATAAGTCACAGAAATCAAAAAATAAATCAGACTATGTATGACGTCCTTACCTCAGCGGGAGCGGATTCCGTTGGTACTACAGGTGGCACCCCGGGGGATCCCATATTCGGAATCGTCGCTTTTCTCGATCTTTTTGGCGCGGACGAACCAGCCTCCATGTCGGCTCGCCTCTTCCCAGCTGGAAGCTCGTCCTGAGTATCCCCCGTTGATGCTGCAGCAGCAGCCCGATAACCTGCAACCTCCGATGGACAATACGACCGGGCCGCCGCCAGAATATTTTTCGTTGCCTCTAGCTGGGTGCCAATAATGAAACTAGTCTCCTTGTCATAATCGGGGGACACGGTGTTCATGGCGCAATACAGCTTCACAGCCGAATACAAGATTTACGGCCGAAGATTGTGAACTGGAGTAGTAAAACGAACTCCAGTGCATCCGGCGTTGTAATATTGCCAACCCCGGGCCCCATCCAGTAAACTCCAGACGAACCCCAGACTATTACTGGGGTTCCTTAACATCAGTTGAGTGTAACCAAACTGGCGCACAAACCGGCTCGATAAATACGGCTCCGGATAGCACTTATTTTTGTTGCGGTAGACCAAATGGGACGGTCGAATACTCTGCAACCAGCGAAACCCCCATATCGACAGGGCGATCGCATCTTCACCAGAGTCTTCTAGTTCTTGGTTAGCTTCGAAGTCTGTAAAGATAAGACTGACCTTGGAGATCTCCCACCCTTGAAGATAAGACAAAACTTTCCTACAGACAGGGACACCGGTGTGCAGCCAGTTCCTCTTATAGAAGCGACGGATAAAGGCGTCACCTTCAACATGATCCTCTTCAGGGCCATGGCTCATCACATTTGGATGATGCAAAATCAACCATCCCATCAAATAATGGAATGGTAGCTCAGCTCGGGGAAAGTTATCTTTCTTACCCCTCTCGTGGACCACATCATCGGCAAAATCTCTCAAACCCTGCAACAGGTTACACACCATCGCGGAAAGGAGTGCCAGAGGACGACCAAAAACTAGTTTTACTGCTGGCAAAATGAGGTTCCTGCTCACTCTCTCTTCGGAACTAGATCCGCTCGAGAACACGTAGTCCCGGAGCCATATCATCAAGTATGCAGTCAATACTGCCTTGGAAGACATCCGGTGCACGTAATGCCAGAAACAACTATATACGTTGCCACCACTCTTGTTTGAACGAGGAGTCTTCTCGCCTAATCGACTCATGTCGGAGGTCACCTCCGTGTGACTCAGTCCCTGCGGAGTCACAAACCGAATCTTGGAAGGATCCGTCAGGTCCTGCTTGAAGATATAATCCCTCCAAGTAGTCACATGGGGCTGTGACCCGCCCTTCTCCCTTTGTTGCAGCAGATAATGGTAGCTCGTCACTTCCTTGAAAATAGCTACCATTTCTGTGTCCTTGTCTTCCAGAACTTGAATCTCTTCATTTGTCGGGAAATATTCCTCATATGGCTCCGAGCCCCAGGGAAGCTTGGACACCTCATACATCTCATGGAGAGCCAATCCCAACTCCCCTACCGGAGTAAAAAAGGTGCCAGTCTGGGTGTTAAACATCTCTAAGAGAGCAAGAAACATATGTCGATTAAGGTCGACACCTGCTTGGGTGGCGCGAAGAGCAGCGGTCAGCCCAATCGCTTTCAGCTCGGTCTTGAACTTCGTAAAAACCCAAGGGTCATCTCGTCCCACTTTGACACATGGTGACACCAGCCCTCGACCCGAAAACCTTTCTTTGGATACATAACCTTCGATGTTAGCATCCGGCTTGCAAAGGTCGAAGCACCGAAGGTGAAAGTGTCGGGGGGAACATCACTATAAATGCTCCTAGGGCACAAAGTTCGGCAATGGTATGAGGTCCCGGCTCGCGAGGAGGCCAAGGTATCTCTTTGGTTGGAAGTAAAATCAATACGAAGTGTACCCCCCACTACCCCTCCTTGAGAAGGAGTAAGTTCCCATGGCATCCTCCTCTTGGAGGCCAAACGGTAAAGAGCCGTCAATGGCAATTAACGCTAAGACTGCCGTATGTACAGGGCCACGCCCTTCTCTGTAAAGAACCAGTCTTCCTTGATCTTCAGTATCTTCGCCTCAGTGGAGATCAAACGGTCACCAAATAGGAAGGCCGGTTTCAAGAAAGTCATGTTCTCGGATTCAGCAGATTTCAGTTTGCCGCTCTCCATCATACTTTAGAGAAAAATAGGCGACTGATCCCGGATTTGCAACATCCTCTCGAGAGGCTGATCCAGCACGAGAGCAGCCTTCTCTGGGTTAATAACTTCCTCGTTGAAGTCAACCCCCATTTGGCAAAGCGAAGCATCCAGAAGGACTTCGTTTAGCAAGGGGATAGTCATTGACACTGACACAGCAAAAACAAAAGACAGGCAGCAAGAAAAAAAATTTAGAGACAAAACATTTTGGGCGCATCAAAAGCTTCGACGCATAATCAGGGCCCAAGCCCATGCGCATCAGCAGTGAAGCTTCGGCGCATAATCAGGGCCCAAGTCCATGCGCATCAGCAGTGAAGCTTCGGCACATAATCAGGGCCTAAATCCATCCGCGTCAGCAGTGAAGCTTCGGCACATAATCAAGGCCCAAGCCCATGTGCGTCAGCAGCGAAGCCTCGGTGCATAATCAGGGCCTAAACCCATACGCGTCGACGGAAGAACCTAAGCACATCATCAGGACAGAAGTCCATGCGCGTCGGCAACAAGGAGTTAGGGCACAGCAACAGGATGCAACTCATCCGTATGCCCCAAACTCGTTTAAAAAAGTAGGGAACTACAAAGTCAGAAGACACCCACCCGTCACCGCTGGTCGAACGTCGGCGGGAGTCACAGTAACGACGGGAGCGTCCTCCTCATCGAACTCCATCGGCTCCTTACCCCGGCCTTGTCCTCGGCCAGCACCACCGCGAGGAGTTTTGGGAGCCATCTCTAAAAAAGAAGTTAGGGTTTTTGAAAAAAGAACTCTAAAGAAGAAGAAAGCTTTGGCAGAAAGTAGAAGACTCTCTCTACTAGATGCCTATTTATAGGCTTGGGTGGCGTCAGCCGCCACTTAGGGTTCTGCGAAGTGATAATTACGGATAAACCAAAATATCATCATTAATCTTATTGTTTATTATGAAGCGTTATCATTTGAAACTGAGAGGAGCATGCGCCTCATCACAGATGCGCGGAGCAATCATGCGCCCCGAACAGTTATGCGCCTTATTGAAGACACCACCATGCTTCTTATTCAAAGTATTCCAAAACTTGACGAAAAGTTTTGAAAAATTTGAAGGGGGTCTTGTAGAAGCATGGAATTTCAGGCGCATCCATAGGCCAGAATTCCTATGCGCCTAACATTACATGTGCCAGGGAGCCCAGATGAAGTACTTGGCACAGCATACAACAAAAGTATAGACATCAAAAGAAGATTTTTATTTCATATAAAAGTCTATTACATGTCTAAAAAAGGGCTTTACAAAGGAGAATTTCTACAAAAAGAAAGATCCTAATACTACAGCCAGACGCATCAAGGCGCGTCCCTTCAGCGTCTCAGTTAGGTACGTTTCTTCAGCGTCTCAGTTAGGCGCGTCTCTTTAGCGTCTCAGTTAGGCGTGTCTCTTCAGCATCTCAGTTAGGCGCATCTCTTCAGCGTCTCAGTTATGCGCATCATGAAGTCTCAGCATATGCGCTCCACTTCAAGTGCTTCGGCTAAAGGAGCAGCTTTTAGCAGAACCAGAGTGGGCAGCTAACCCCACTCTAGCTGGAGGAAGAGCTCTCCAAAGCCCAAGAAAGATGGAGGCACCACGATTCTGATCTGTGGCTCTTCCGGAATAACGGAGATGGGGCTCGAGCTTCCCAATCTTTGGATGCAACAGGCACCTTCGGCCTGCCTCAGAAGCCTACGACTCCGACTTTTGGATGTAACAGTCACCTTCAAGTGCATGAACGAAGAAAACTCGTCGCATCTTCACCCTTAGGAGCATCTCATCAACAGAATATACTCGAGCAAATAAGTTCATTCGGGAAGACGTGAGAGAACGAGAAGCAAACTCTCTCCTTGCTGCTATTTATAGGTCGGGCAAATCAAACCCATGCACCAAGTGGCGGGCTCTCCGAATCTTGTGCAATGAATTTGCATTTATGGAGATGAACCTGACCCTTCGAATTCGGCCAAGTGAAAACGGCTATTTAAAGCACTTGAAGAACTCAAAAGTCGGACCAATAAAGACGCGTCATACAAACGGATGCGCCGGTCAGATACCGCGCATCGTACAGACGCGCCCGTCAATACCAAGCGTCCCGTACGAATGTGCCCAACAAAGCACAGATCCATGCGTCCTAATCAACATGGCCCCGTGCGCCCAATCGACGCGTCACCCCATCAAACAATTAATGCCAAAGTGACAGATTTGGCAGCACGTCCCTCGAGGACTGAACAGTTGGCAGCCTTTTCAGAAGACAAAGCTTCGCTAACGTTAGTATCATCATTACTTTCCTCCGACGGTTACAAACCCACGTGGTCGACCAACCACTCACATGCGCCTCAGCAGTCATGCGCCCGAAGACTCGCATGCGCCTCAAAAGCCGTGTGCCTAGACCGGTTCGTGACTCCTGAAGGTTGTGAGCCAATGTCTTCTCATGTGCCCAATCTCAGGTGAATCCTGTCAGATCACTCTCCACCAAATCTGAGATCTTTGAGCTACGGACATGCGCCACGTGTCCTTTGACTCAATTCAGCCTATGAAAGGGTGCTAATCATCCAAGATCTCAGCAACTGAAAGATCCTCTCCCCTTGTAACACCCAGTTTTCCAGATGAGGTAATTTCGAAATTTTGTAATTATAATTATTATTTATTGATATTTATTACATATTACAATTTTTAATGATTTTTTAATCATTTTTTTAAACTATTTAAAATTGTGACTTATGATTTTGGTGTTTGGCTAGTGTAACCTTAGAGACTGTTGACCTAGAGCCTAGCCATGTGATTAGGATGTTTAATTAGTACATTTTAGTCTAGAGGGTATTTTGGTTATTTTAGGATTTATTTGAATTTATTATGATTTATGGGAATTTGTGTGAATTTAATATTAATTAAATATTGCTATGTGTTATGTTAGTCTTGACTAGTTGAGACTTTGTAGACTAACCTAGAAGTTGACCCTAGCTATGGCGACTTGGTTAGCATGGTAGGACCCTAGTCTAACTTAAGTCAACCAATTCTAGTCATTAAGAATCTAGTTTGAAATAGGAGGAATAGTGAATGGGTTCATGACTTATGACTTAGGAATTTAATTCCATGACTTATGCAACTTGGCCCATAGGCCCATGCCATGAAACCCTAACCCTAGAATCCCTTTATAGCTGGCCACATAAACCCTAAGAGCCCCCTATAAAGTCTCTCATTGATTGTTCTTGCCTCTTTTATTAAGTTTCCAAGTTTTTGAAGAAAGAGGTAATAGCCATCTTCCCCAATCCATAACTTTCCCATTTTAGGTCCTTTTTAGCTCAAATCTTTTGCACTAGGTTCTAATCCATCCCTTCTTACTGTTCATGGAGAGTATTCTCAGGTTTGGTACAATTTGGAGAGATTAGCTAGCAAGAAGAAACCCCCCTTTGGAGCTTTTCATTGGAATTTCAACCTATAGGTAAACATTCATAAACACCACCAAATTTTGATTTCTTTGTATGAGTGCATAGCCCTAGTTGTCCCCTAGCTGCTAGCATAGGTTTGGTGTCGAGTGGTGTCCATTTCGTGTCCGTATCGGATACGTATCGATGCATACAGTAGGTGTTTGATGAAATGCTTGTGAGAACTTTTTGATATTATTTTTCAAAACTAATTCATGTTTTCGTAGCCTTATATGTGTACTTTGGATCCCTCACTGACTGAGCACACTTCGTGTCTCTTTTTGTGTCCAAATCTGGACACGAACACGTGTACGAGGTGCTCGGCGGGTGTCCTGCTACCCATGTCCGAGTTCTCCCTGGACACAGCAATAGAGGACACCAAATTTTGTGTGCACATAGATGACATGACTGACTTTGAGACTATAAAATTTCGTAGGATTTTATGGAGTAGTTTGGGAGCAATCGAGCCCGTACCGGTTTTGTACTGGCTGTGCACGCGTTGAAAAATGCTACTGACATGGGCTTGTAACTTGGACACGACACATCCCCGACCCGATTCAGGGTGATGACACCCTAGCCCTAGTCCTGGCTAACCTAGGGACACGTGCACGTAGCTTTCCGTGTCACATGTCGTGTACACGAGGCTGTGTCCTCGCTGCACGAGGCCAGTCTGTGCACGTTGGCTGACACTTACATTTTTTTTGTTCTGGACACCTCGTGTCTATTTTTTTGGACACAAGACACGTTGTGTGATACTATGTTATACACACGACACTTCCTCGACACGTTCCTATGGTTTATTGCATGTTATTTGCTTCGAAATCGAATTTTCCTATGTGACTGATACGTGCACAACTGTTTTCCCAGTTTCTGAAATTGATTTCTATTTTAGACTAAATTTTAATGTTTAATTAACATATTGATTCATATATACGTGTAATAGTTTACAGGACTGTTGGTATGTGGTTCGTGATTGGGAATTAGAAATTTCGAATGAGTTTTCAGGATTGAAAATGTGAAAACTGGGTTTTTCTAAAAACTGTCAATTCCTGTGAATTACTCACTGAAACTTGGTGACTAATCACTATGTTTAATTCCTATACCTTGATTTAGTTCACTGTTGGTTAATCCATGTTAGTAGATGTTATCATGTGAAGGTTTTCGAATGAAATTGAAATCAGGTTGTTAATAAACTGTCATCTAGATTCAATTTCCTGAAGACCAATCTGAGAAATAGAATCCTAAACTATTCATTCCTTTACTGTTTTGGTGTTTTACTTGCCATGTAAATTCCTATACAATGTGTTTGGTTTACTGTTTTTCAGATTGCACACAGCCCTCACTCTTGAACACTGTTTTGACTAACCTGAGATTGAATGGCCATTTCATGTTGATATTTGAATTGGTTGATATGGTGGTTTGGGTTGATTGGTAAATTGAGTTCCATCAAGAGAATACCTGAGATGTTATCCCCATTGCTTCCTTAACTGATATTGATTCATTCCCTTTAAACTGATTTTTGAAGATAGATTTATATTGATTAAATGCTTGGGTTAACTGGTTAATTGATTCTCATGTTAGTTCACTGTCATTGATTTCTTTTCTTGGGCTGATTTCGAATTAGTGTTGGAGTGATGAAATGTTAACTGTCAATATAAATACATGTATAGCTTACTGATTTTCTCATGCCATATTGTTGTACTGTTTTCCTATACCACTGTACACATGTACACTACATTGTTTTCAATGATTACTGTCATGTTATTCCTATATATGGTATCGTTCCATACTAGAGTAGCTCCATGTTTTCCTGTTAGTATATAGTACACTGTTTTGTTTATGTCACTCCACACACAAATGAACACCACATATGTACCAATGTAACACCCTCACTCATAACACTCATTGACACTCCCACACACACTCTGATACACACACTATTGTGAACATGAACCTGGAACCCCCTGCCTTGTTCTGAAACCTGGGAACAGTCCCTACATGTGCAGCCCATACACACATGTATGTTCAGTACCCTGTTTTACTATTTTCTAAAATTTGTAATGTATGGACAAAATCTGAGAAATCTGAGAATTACTTCTCTTTTTGTGAAACCTGAAACTGAAATCTGTGAATAATGTTCATACACCCACACCCCCCACCATTGCAATGTTGATTTAAAACTGAGTTTTATTGAAGGCTTATTTATGAATTGATTGGTTTTTAGATGTTGATCTCATCCTCAGTTTTTTGGTTGTTCAATCTTAGTTTACCTAACAATATTCCCAGGTTTTAACATTTGGGATAGTCCCATTGTATTCTCAGATTTTAGGATTGAGAGTTGACCTTAAAATCTGATAGTGATTTGGGTTTGTATGCCTACATGTTTTACATTGAGAAATCTGAGAATGACTGTATGTATACACACTGTTTTAGTAGACACTATATACATTTTTCCCTCTCTATTTCACTATATTTTAAGTTCATGATTATATATAGAGAGTACACACATGCGTGCATACAGCAAGTTAACTTACTTGTTTCAATGTATGCATAGATATATGTTTTTGTGTTAGCATGCTTGTTATGTAATTAACATATAGATAGTATATCCTATTAATTCCATTTCACCACCATGTTCACACACGTAGACCCTTGCATGTAAATTTCTCCCTCTCTATTCACAATTGTATGTTAATGTTGTGTATATAGGTGCAAACCTATATATATATATATATATATATATATATATATATATATATATATATATATATATATATATATATATGTATAGGAGATTCATGATAAATAGTTAAACATGATGTGCCTTGATGTGTGGCTTGTGTTTGGCTTGTATAGCTTGTGATTGGTGTATGATTGCTATACTAGGCTTGGTTAGGCCTAATGAGACTTGCTGGGGTTAGGAGTGGCCTAGTTGACCTAGTTTGACTAGTTTAGTTGACTGGAGTTGACCAAGTGTTGACTTTGGTCTAGTTTGACCTAGACAGCATGCAGATGCATTGTAGATTACTGTTATCATCCCCTGTATACATCTTGACTTGTGTTGCTCTAACTAGGAGTCAGGTACCTCATCTCGGACAGTATATTTACTTCAAACATTCAGATACCAGGCGAGTACATTCTCTGATCATTTCATAACTTGCTTAGAATTATATTCCTGCTCTAGTTTACCTTATTTGATGCTGTCACGATATTATCACAGATTGGTACTATATGGATCCCTACATTGAGATGTTATCCCCCTCGGGAGCATCGGATACATCATGTCATGTGTTTCATGTACATCATCTATTCCTCGCTCTCATGTTATTCATGTTTCTCATGTGCTTCATGCTCGTTCATGCATGCTCGTGTACTCTCATGTGCTCTCATGTTCGGTCATGTTTCCCATGTATCTCATGTATAATCTATACTTCATGTGCACTCATTTATGAGCCTTCATGTGAATTTCATGTGCACCCATTTATGGGCCCCCATGTGAACTTCATGTGCACTCATTTATGAGCTCTCATGTATACTTCATGTGCACCCATTTATGGGCTTCATGTGAAAACCATGTACGTAACATAACTTGTCTGGATCCTTGTGTATTGATTGGGGTATGGGGGAGTATAAATAGTCATGTGAACAATTCCAAAGTAGTATAGCCATGTACGCCTCTTTAGTATAGCCATGTGCAAGTCAAGCCGTTCACATGTCGACTTTGTACTCTAAATCACTAGTCACTGGTAGCTCTCTACTTATAGTAGATATTTCTATTATAGTTCTCTCTCTCTCTGTTTACATCATGTACTTTCTTTCAGTTTCATGTATTGTACTCTCTTGCATGTTTATATTCTCTAACCTGTTATGATCTGCGTGAGATGTATTGTACTCGCTCCCGTTCTGACTGGACCTGTTGAAAATTTTACAGAGGATGATGAGGAACCCTGCACCCCTTACCTTGGAGCTTGCCTAGATGACACTCGCGACCTGGACCCCTGGGGAGGTTCAGGCAGCTGCTGAGGATGATACCCATTGCATAGTTTATATAGTCTAGATTGTTTCCTTTTTCATGTTTAGCTGCTGTCCTTATTTTCAGAGTTGTATATTTAGAGATGTTGAGACTAGTAGTTGTTAACTTGTTATTTCATTCTGCTATACCTCAGTTGAGGATTTCTTTATCTAT
Organism: Iris pallida; assembly: GCA_029216955.1. Lineage (NCBI taxonomy): Eukaryota > Viridiplantae > Streptophyta > Magnoliopsida > Asparagales > Iridaceae > Iris > Iris pallida. The sequence continues at coordinate 8,607,565 of JANAVB010024600.1, read as the reverse complement.
TTCATCGTGTCATATTCTATCTATAGATTGTGATTGAGTTGTACCTCTGTGTTGGCCTCCTTATGGAGAGTATTTCATGTTATGTTAGTTATAGTTCATGACCTAGAACAGCGTTCTACCGCCGACACTGCGGCGTAGGCTGGACGTACCCACTTCTCGTGCCCTTATTCTAGGTTGCTGGTCGTAACACATTTTTAGTGGTGGCCCATGCAAGTCGAGTTTATGTAGTGGTATTCGAACTAGAGTATCACTACAGCCTGCAGTAGGATTTGGATATTTTGAGGGTACTCAATCACACTAGGAAAACTCTTAATCAGATTCCTTTATCTAAATTGTTGCTTATTGACTTCCCTTGAATATAAACTGTCCTCCTTTGAATTTTCGCTTTATTCTCAGAAATTGCTTCTTGTTTTGATCTGTCTTTATGATGGTTATGAAGACACGATCTCATCGCTCCGGTCCGGGGAATACTATCGAGAGGCTGGCCACCTCTCGTCCAATTCATCAGGGCCTCGAGACCGCAGCTCCTGTTGTGTCGACTCAGGTTGGCATTTCTGCTACATTGGAGGTGCACCTCTGTCTGTACAGGGACTTTCTTCCGTTATTCCCGATTTCTCTCAGCAGCAGCGGTTTATGCAGCATTAGCAGCAGACCCGGGGAAACCAGCAGGGGCGAGCTATCGTTAGGACAGTCGATGATGCACAGACCATTGGAGATCTTGCTACAAGTTCCGTTCTTCTCGATTCCATTCCCGCAATTGTCTTTTATAACTACCTTGAAATCTGATTCCATCTGTTCCTTGTTGATTGATTAATTTTGTCATGTTGCTCTTTTGTTATGATTATTTTTCTTCTGAGAAAATTATATGGGCTAGGTCACCTCAATCATGGGATCTAGAATCTTCGATAGTCGTGTTAGCTGACATAGTGAGGACATATAGTCAGATTTTAGACGTATTTCTCGGGTGTAGGAATTTAAGGTTTTTGCCGTCACATGCGACAATGCAGAAATTTTAAGTACCATGAACCTAAAGGTATGTACCTTAGTCAAGGACTCTGTGATTATCGTAGCATTGCTCACTAGCATGACGAAGACTCCGAGTAACATGATTTTGGACAGACGCATATGGTTATCAGATTGTATCTTGAAAGTTTTTGTACATCATACCCTTCTGTTGTTATAATAACTTAAGAGTAGGGATATTTTAGTTTTGTAGAGCTTATTCATAGGTAGTTCCTTCATAGTATAATGATATGACGACTTGTAGGGTGTCTGTACCCTAGAGATGGTAGTTAGTAGTGGTATTAGAATAGTAACCCATTGTAGATGATTTTTCTGTTATTATAATACCAACCAGTTACATATAGGATGTTAGTATGCCTTACAGCCTTGATGATTGTTATTATTCTCCTTACCTTTTTCCAGTGAGGCACCCAGGACCAGAGCCTGTCCTTGAGTATAGTTGTAGTTCACCTAAGACTAAGAGGCCTATATACATATAGATTGCAGATGATATACTTAGGATATATATGATGGGTTGTTGTTCTTGAGCATATATATATGTGGTATTTAGGATTGGTGTGCTTAGCTTGTACGTATTTAGTTATGGGTGACTTGATAGGATTGAAAAGTTAAGAGCTAGCCTATTATAGAGTTTCTCTTTTTGCTAAGTTCTGGTTGCCAACACTTAGGTAGCTAGTATAGGTAAAATCCTAAGAAGTTGACCAGCTGATGACCAAGTACTAGGATGTTGAAAAAATTGACTAGTGATTGACCCTTGACTATGTTTGACCTAGAAGGGGGTGCGATCATCTTAATTTCGAGGACAAAAATTTTATAAGGTGGGTAGGATTGTAACACCCAGTTTTCCAGATGAGAGTAATTTTGAAATTTTATAATTATAATTATTATTTATTGATATTTATTACATATTATGATTTTTGGTGATTTTTTAATCATTTTTTTAAACTATTTAAAATCACGACTTATGATTTTGGTGTTTGGCTAGTGTAACCTTAGAGACTGTTGACCTAGAGCCTAGCCATGTGATTAGGATGTTTAATTAGTACATTTTAGCCTAGATGGTATTTTGGTCATTTTAGGATTTATTTGAATTTATTATGATTTATGGAAATTTGTGTGAATTTAATATTAATTAAATATTGCAATGTGTTATGTTAGTCTTGACTAGTTGAGACTTTGTAGACTAACCTAGAAGTTGACCCTAGCTATGGTGACTTGGTTAGCATGGTAGGAACCTAGTCTAACTTAAGTCAAACCAATTCTAGTCATTAAGAATCTAGTTTGAAATAGGAGGAATAGTGAATGGGTTCATGACTTATGACTTAGGAATTTAATTCCATGACTTATGCAACTTGGCCCATAGGCCCATGCCATAAAACCCTAACCCTAGAATCCCTTTATGGCTGGCCACATAAACCCTAAGAGCCCCCTATAAAGTCTCACATTGATTGTTCTTGCCTCTTTCATTAAGTTTCCAAGTTTTTGAAGAAAGAGGTAATAGCCATCTTCCCCAATCCATAACTTTCCCATTTTAGGTCCTTTTTAGCTCAAATCTTTTGCACTAGGTTCTAATCCATCCCTTCTTGCTGCTCATGGAGAGTATTCTCAGGTTTGGTGCAATTTGGAGAGATTAGCTAGCAAGGAGAAACCCCCCTTTGGAGCTTTTTATTAGAATTTCAACCTATAGGTAAACCTTCATAAACACCACCAAATTTCGATTTCTTTACATGAGTGCATAGCCCTAGTTGTCCCCTAGCTGCTAGCATAGGTTTGGTGTCGAGTGGTGTCCATTTCGTGTCCGTATCGGACACGTATCGGTGCATACAGTAGGTATTTGATGAAATGCTTGTGAGAACTTTTTGATATTATTTTTCAAAACTAATTTCATGTTTTCGTAGCCTTATATGTGTACTTTGGATCCCTCACTGACTGAGCACACTTCGTGTCTCTTTTTGTGTCCAAATCTGGACACGAACACGTGCACGAGGGGCTCGACGGGTGTCCTGCTACCCGTGTCCGAGTTCTCCCTGGACACAGTACTAGAGGACACCAAATTTTGTGTGCACATAGAGGACATGACTGACTTTGAGCCTATAAAATTTCGTAGGATTTTATGGAGTAGTTTGGGAGCAATCGAGCCCGTACCGGTTTTGTACTGGCTGTGCACGCGTTGAAAAATGCCATTGACACGGGCTTGTAACTTGGACACGACACGTCCCCGACCCGATTCAGGGTGATGACACCCTAGCCCTAGTCCTGGCGAACCTAGGGACACGTGCACGTGGCTTTCCGTGTCATGTGTCGTGTACACGAGGCTGTGTCCTCGCTGCACGAGGCCAGTCAGTGCACGTTGGCTGACACTTACGTTTTTTTTGTTCTGGACACCTCGTGTCCATTTTTCTGGACACGAGACACATTGTGTGATACTATGTTATGCACATGACACTTCCTCGACACGTTCCTATGGTTTATTGCATGTTATTTGCTTCGAAATCGAATTTCCCTATGTGACTGATACGTGCACAACTCTTTTCCCAGTTTCTGAAATTGATTTCTATTTTAGACTAAATTTCAATGTTTAATTACCCCATTGATTCATATATACGTGTAATAGTTTACAGGAATGTTGGTATGTGGTTCGTGATTGGGAATTAGAAATTTCGAATGAGTTTTCAGGATTGAAAATGTGAAAACTGGGTTTTTCTAAAAACTGTCAATTACTGTGAATTACTCACTGAAACTTGGTAACTAATCACTATGTTTAATTCCTATACCTTGATTTAGTTCACTGTTGGTTAATCCATGTTAGTAGATGTTATCATGTGAAGGTTTTCGAATGAAATTGAAATCAGGTTGTTAATAAACTGTCATCTAGATTCAATTTCCTGAAGACCAATCTGAGAAATAGAATCCTGAACTATTCATTCCTTTACTGTTTTGGTGTTTTACTTGCCATGTAAATTCCTATACAATGTGTTTGGTTTACTGTTTTTCAGATTGCACACAGCCCTCACTCTTGAACACTGTTTTGACTAACCTGAGATTGAATGGCCATTTCATGTTGATATTTGAATTGGTTGATATGGTGGTTTGGGTTGATTGGTAAATTGAGTTCCATCAAGAGAATACCTGAGATGTTATCCCCATTGCTTCCTTAACTGATATTGATTCATTCCCTTTAAACTGATTTTTGAAGATAGATTCATATTGATTAAATGCTTAGGTTAACTGGTTAATTGATTCTCATGTTAGTTCACTGTCATTGATTCCTTTTCTTGGGCTGATTTCGAATTGGTGTTGGAGTGATGAAATGTTAACTGTCAATATAAATACATGTATAGCTTACTGATTTTCTCATGCCACATTGTTGCACTGTTTTCCTATACCACTGTACACATGTACACTACATTATTTTCAATGATTACTGTCATGTTATTCCTATACATGGTATCGTTCCACACTAGAGTAGCTCCCTGTTTTCCTGTTAGCATATACACTGTTTTGTTTATGTCACTCCACACACAAATGAACACCACATATGTACCAATGTAACACCCTCACTCATAACACTCATTGACACTTCCACACACACTATGATACACACACACTGTTGTGAACATGAACCTGGAACCCCCTGCCTTGTTCTGAAACCTTGGAACAGTCCCTACATGTGCAGCTCATACACACATGTATGTTCAGTACCCTGTTTTACTGTTTTCTGAAATTTGTAATGTATGGACAAAATCTGAGAAATCTGAGATTACTTCTCTTTTTGTGAAACCTGAAACTGAAATCTGTGAATAATGTTCATACACACACACCCCCCCTACCATTGTACTGTTGATTTAAAACTGAGTTTTATTGAAGGCTTATTTATGAATTGATTGGTTTTTAGATGTTGATCTCATCCTCAGTTTTTTGGCTGTTCAATCTTAGTTTACCTAACAATATTCCCAGGTTTTAACATTTGGGATAGTCCCATTGTATTCTCAGATTTTAGGATTGAGAGTTGACCTTAAAATCTGATAGTGATTTGGATTTGTATGCCTACATGTTTTACATTAAGAAATCTGAGAATGACTGTATGTATACACACTGTTTTAGTAGACACTATACACATTTTTCCCTCTCTATTTCACTGTATTTTAAGTTCATGATTATATATATATAGAGTACACACATGCGTGCATACAGCAAGTTAACTTACTTATTTCAATGTATGCATAGATATATGTTTTTGTGTTAGCATGCTTGTTATGTAATTAACATATAGATAGTATATCATATGCCTTCCATTTCACCACCATGTTCACACACGTAGACCCTTGCATGTAAATTTCTCCCTCTCTATTCACAATTGTATGTTAATTTTGTGTATATAGGTGCAAACCTACATATATATATATATGTATAGGAGATTCATGATAAATAGTTAAATATGATGTGCCTTGATGTGTGGCTTGTGTTTGGCTTGTATAGCCTTGTGATTGGTGTGTGATTGCTATACTAGGCTTGGTTAGGCCTAATGAGACTTGCTGGGTTTAGGAGTGGCCTAGTTGACCTAGTTTGACTAATGTAGTTGACTGGAGTTGACCAAGTGTTGACTTTGATCTAGTTTGACTTAGACAGCATGCAGATGTATTGTAGATTATTGTTATCATCCCTTGTATACATCTTCACTTGTGTTGCTCTAACTAGGAGTCAGGTACCTCATCTCGAACAGTACATTTACTTCAGACATTCAGATACCAGGCGAGTACATTCTCTGATCATTTCATAACTTGCTTAGAATTATTTTTCTGCTCTAGTTTACCTTATTTGATGTTGTCACGATATTATCACGGATTGGTACTATATGGATCCCTACATTGAGATGTTATCCCCCTCGGGAGCATCGGATACATCATGTCATGTGTTTCATGTACATCATGTATTCCTCGCTCTCATGTTATTCATATTTCTCATGTGCTTCATGCTCGTTCATGCATGCTCGTGTACTCTCATGTGCTCTCATGTTCGGTCATGTTTCCCATGTATCTCATGTATAACCTATACTTCATGTGCACTCATTTATGAGCCTTCATGTGAATTTCATGTGCACCCATTTATGGGCCCCCATGTGAACTTCATGTGCACTCATTTATGAGCTCTCATGTATACTTCATGTGCACCCATTTATGGGCTTCATGTGAAAACCATGTACGTAACATAACTTGTCTGGATCCTTATGTATTGATTGGGGTATGGGGGAGTATAAATAGTCATGTGAACAATTCCAAAGTAGTATAGCCATGTACGCCTCTTTAGTATAGCCATGTGCAAATCAAGCCGTTCACATGTCGACTTTGTACTCTAAATCACTAGTCACTGGTAGCTCTCTACTTATAGTAGATATTTCTATTACAGTTCTCTCTCTCTGTTTACATCATGTACTTTCTTTCAGTTTCATGTATTGTACTCTCTTGCATGTTTATATTCTCTAACCTGTTATGATCTGCGTGAGATGTATTGTACTCGCTCCCGTTCTGACTGGACCTGTTGAAAATTTTACAGAGGATGATGAGGAACCCTGCACCCCTTACCTTGGAGCTTGCCTAGATGACACTCGCGACTTGGACCCCTGGGGAGGTTCAGGCAGCTGCTGAGGATGATACCCATTGCATAGTTTAGATAGTCTAGATTGTTTCCTTTTTCATGTTTAGCTGCTGTCCTTATTTTCAGAGTTGTATATTTAGAGATATTGAGACTAGTAGTTGTTAACTTGTTATTTCATTCTGCTATACCTCAGTTGAGGATTTCTTTATCTATTTCATCGTACCATATTCTATTTATAGATTGTGATTGAGTTGTACCTCTGTGTTGGCCTCCTTATGGAGAGTATTTCATGTTATGTTAGTTATAGTTCATGACCTAGAACAGCGTTCTACCGCCGACACTGCGGCGTAGGCTGGACGTACCCACTTCTCGTGCCCTTACTCTAGGGTGCGGGTCGTGACACCCCTGCTACGTGCCAGCCCATAAATACAGCATGAAGGATTCAACCCACAAATGAGGGTGCATCATCCATGCGCCTCCCGCAGCTCCAACCACGTGGCATCCCTACGTACAGGCGCATCCTACATATGCGCGCATGAGCAGCCAGCCTACAAGCTATAAATAGAGGGATCATTTTCTTCTTCCAGAGACCGACGGACACACACACAGTGAGAGAGACATATACGGAGACACTCAACGTCTTCTTCCTCTCCACAAGCTTCAGCATCCAGAGCGACTCAGACCTTCAGAGAACCGAGAACCGACGTCAGATCGTCAACGGAGTCAACACATTACCACTCGCTCCATCGACACAGGAAACCAGATAAACAAAAATGTACTCCTAGGACTACATCTAACTCCTACATTGTAACATTGTTCTGTTTGTAGTTGAAATTGCAATCAAAAGATTTTAATGGCAAACAATCTCGAGATCATACTCCCCATAATACTCAATCCTCAGATATATCCAAAAAATCACAAATCCCGATACATAGGACAACTATCAGTCCTAGCTGGCTAGACTAGGATAACTCCTAGAAAGAATGGTCGGGGGGGACAAGAGTTATTAATTATGCCGCCGAAAAATGGTAAGGATTGCATGAACCGCTCTGAAGCAGATCCACAACCCTTAAACCAAACAAGGACCAGGGTTACAGAACGTCTCCCGAGTGGAACCGTGCTCCTTATGCTATCCGATGGACAAGAAATGTCAAGTAACTTGGCGACTAATCTAGTCATGAGTCTACCTAGCAGGTACTGGAATCAGGTCAAACTAAATCTGCACAAATCCAGTTCAGCAAATCAAAGGAACGGTTCTGCCCAAATCTTCGAACCAAATTTTCGACCAGGAATTCTGAAAAAATTCTAAAGTCTTCTTTTTATTCTGGACGGGAGCACCCAGCAAATTGGGGCTAAATCCACTCGGCACAACCCGCCACAGAATCGCAGGCCGAGAACACTAAGTCTCAGCTTTCCAGCAGGGCTACCATGCATACTGGAAACCAAACCATAGCCGAGAACACTAAGTCTCGGCCTCCAGCAGCACTACGATGCGTACTGGGCACCAAGCCAACACATACAACAAGAATCGCCACGCAGGGCACATCACGGACCCACAGTCATATCCAAGCCACAAACACAGTAACAGAAATAGCTAGCCAAAGCCATCACCCGACCGCGAGTCGGATACCGGGCATATGGGGACAATCCATACTCGTGAGTCGTGCTCATGTCCTCGGAGGTGTGGATGACCCATCCGAGTTGTCAGATACGGTCGTAAACCGGTATCGAACCAAGCTATCCTAGGTTATCCTCATGGCAGTTACTGCTAAGCTACACTAATCATAGTTATACATTTACAATTACAATTGAATTAAATATAATAAATTCCAGGAGCGAGGGCAGAGCCGTCAATGAGCAAGGGATACTTGCCTAGCGGGCTCGGCTAGGTAAGCAAGTCTTCGACGATCATGGTCCAAGCTAGCACGTCCATCGATGTCCTCGGAATACATAATAAACAATCATTAGCAAATAATAATAAAATAATAAAATAATCATGAGGGATGGCAGAAGGCTATACCGTGTGGGTCCCGCAAGCAGAACAAGGATCTTGTACAAAAATTGAGGCACGCGGATCGATACGGACACGCAAATCGAGATAAACAAGTACATCAAGACGTGCATAAGAATCAAGATGGCACGAATATCGAGGGAAACAGGATGTGCACATAAATCGAGACGTATATATAAATCGAAGGATCGCGAATATCGAGATGGCGTACGAATCATCGTGACACACAAATCGACGTATGCATACAAATCGATACGGTGCGGAGTCCAAGGTGAAATGCAAACCAAGACGGCACGCAAATCAGTACGTGTACGCAAAATAGGATAGCACAAAGTCCAAGGTGGCACACATACCAATATGGCATGCAAATCGATGCGTGCACGCAAATCGATGGACACGAAAATCGAGATGGAACAACACGCAAACCTAGATAGCACATCGCTCGAGGCAGCACGGGGCTTGAGGCGTCCCGCTGCCCAAGGCAGCACGTGGATCAAGGTGGCATAAAAAACAGGATAACACACAATTCGAGACACACATCCAAAGAACCACGGGGAACGAGGGAACACGCAAATAGAGTACACGTGACCCAAGGCATGTGGCCCGGGGAGCATGCTGCCCGAGAATGGCACGCAGCTCGAGGCTGCACGCTGCTCGAGCAGCGCAGAGCCTAAAGGCATCCCACTGCTCGAGGCTGGCGTTGCCCCCGAGGTGTACACAGAACGAGGAAAAGGAGAAGGCAGAAGAGCTCACCGGAGCAGCCAGGTTGGGGTGGCTCGTCGGCAGCACTCGACCTCTGGCAGGGGAGAGAGAAGGAGGGGCCGGGGCTCGTCGTCGGGATGGGGGCGGTGGAGGCGACAACAACGATGATGTTGGGGGCGGCGCTGGAAGCGGTGGTGGAGACGGCAGCAACGAGGGGGAGGCAGAGGAGATTGAGACGATGATGGTGGTGGTCGCGGTGGCACCGGCGACCATGTTGGTGGTGGCAGTCGTCGATGAAGGAGACGACGGCACGGTGCTGAGGGTGGCCGGGGGGACGAGGATGGTGGCGGATTAGATGAAGACGCCGACGATGATGAGGGTGGTGGCGCCGATGGAGATGGGGGAGGCCCAGCTGGGAGTGGTGGTGGTCGCAGAGGCCATGGAGGCGGTGGCGATGGTGGAGGAGACCATGGCCGGGGGTGGTGGCCGCGGTGGCGATGGTCGGGCCGGAGATCGGGGATAAGAGGAGGATAGAAGAACGTGAGATTGGGGGGGATGAGCTCGAGAGTGAGGGAGGGGGTTAGGTCGAGAGTGAGAGAGAGGGATGAGCTCAGGGGAGGGGGCTGGAAAGAGAGTGAGGAAGAGAGAGAGAGCTGTGAGGGGGGCGTGGGTGTTGTTCTCGGGAGAAGGAGAGAGAGAGATGGGGGGGGCGGCTGAGAGAGAGTGGTGAGGGTTGGGGTTTGGGTTAGGTTAGGGTTAGGTTAGGGTTTAGGAGAAATGGGGGTAGATATAGGAAAATAAAACTTAATAATAATGATGATGATAACAATTACAATAATAGAAATAATCCTAAAATGAAAATAACAACTCCACCATAGCAAAAATCAAAATCTAGAATTTAAATAATAGTTTCTGAAATAAGTACGAAATTTTAAAAATCCTCCCAAAATACAAAATACAATCATATACCCATTTTCAAAAATGGGGATTAACAAGTAGTATGCGACCTCCAGCAATGCCAAGGTCCGCTTCTGCCCCGGATATCCAGCCCACTTCGTATCATGGCACTCCTTCAGCAGCTGTCTCCGTAAGCCACTCCACTTAGGTACGACCACCCTGTCGCCATTAGTGTAGAGAAGTCCATCTTTCAGCCAGAATATTCTCGTTTTGCCCTCCTTGACAAGCTTCACTATGGTCTGTGTTAGTGGGTCCTCCATGATACCCAATCGAACACGGTCCAGAATGTCCCCCTTGAGCAGGCACACTGATGCGAGCTCAGCCTTCTTGCTGAGTGCATCGGCCACCAGATTTTCTTTGCCGAGTTTGTACCGCAACTCCATGTTGAACTCGGCTAGGAAATCTTGCCATCTCGCCTGCTTCGAAGACAGCTTCTTCTGGGACTGGAAGTAGCTCGTGGCAACATTGTCCATCATGACCATGAACTTGGTGCCGAGAAGGTAGTGCCACCATGTCCTCAAGCTATGCATGACCACGGTCATCTCCTTTCCTTGTACCGTGTAGCGCCGCTCGGTATCATTCAACTTGTGGCTCTCGAATGCGATGGGGGTGCCATTCTTGCACCAACACCCCACCGATGGTGAAGTCGGATGCGTCCGTATGCACTTCGAACGCCTTGGAGTAGTCCGGCAGAGATAAGACCGTCTCCTCCGTTACAGCTCGCTTTAGTGCCTTAAGTGCCTCCTCGCAGCGGGGCGTCCAGCTCCACGTCCGATCCTTCTGCAGCAGATCGGTCAGAGGCACTACGATGGCAGAATATCCTCGGATGTATCGCCGATAGTAGTTCACCAAGACAAGGAACGATCGTAGCTTTATCGGCCTGGTGGGAGCCTTCCACTCCCGAATGGACTGGACCTTTGCATCATCTATCCATATCTTGCCATGCCTGATCCATTGCCCCAAGAACGATACCTCTTCTTGCGCAAATGAGCACTTCTCCCGCTTGATGAAGAGTTCGTTCTCCCTTAGCACTCGGAAGACGGTCTTCAAATGCTCAATGTGCTCCTCCATTGTGTTTGAGTATATGACGATGTCGTCGAGATAGACCACGACGAGCCGATCAAGGTAGGGATGAAAGAGCTTGTTCATTAAGGTACAAAAAGTTGAAAGAGCATTTGTTAGACCAAAAGACATTACTATAAACTCATATGCACCATACCTCGTAACGTATGCCATCTTATGTCACGACCCGCTCCCGAATAATCGGATACGAGTCGGACACGTCCAGCCTTCATCGATGGACTCGACGAAGTAAGCTGTACAATTCTAAGGAAAACTCCAAGATACAAGGTATATAAAACAACACAGCTATATACACGTTCCCATAACAGATCTCCACAATCTACCAAGTCAATACAATATCATCCGGAGACAAATCCGGTAACTAGAATAAAATTATACAATCCTGAATCCTCAATACAATACATGATAAAATCTCTAAAATAAATCTAAGAAAAGATCTAACTATAACTCTGCAATTCTAAGTCCATCCTGAAATACAACTCCACCATCTTCGGGCTCTGGCCCAAGGTGGTACAATATCATCAAACACACCTGCAACGTATCCTGTTAGGAAGATAGCAAAGTACAATCCCGATAAGAAGCACTAAACAAAGTAAACTGAAATGCTACACAATGAACTATAATATAATTACGGGAACATGAAACTGTAGTACATGAATAATGATGAAACTATAGAACTAGATCCAGAACAATGAAATATACTATCAGTGTAACATGCATTTTAAATAACTATCAGAGTATGTGACCGGCTGGGGTAGTACAGGATACAAGAGCACATGAATAATGGTAAGGCTTAGAGTCCCACGTGCACGATGTGAGACCTAAGCTATTAGTCAATGCCTAGCTAATATAGGATTGGTCACATATCTGTAGTATTTTCCCACCCCAATGTACAAGTAAAGAACACTGAACAATGAACGATGACCAATCGTGTATACAACGTGTCAATATGAGAACATGAAGCAAGACAGAAATACAGAGTAAAGAGCTCGAGTCGGTGTACTTGCCTTACTCTGGAAGATTGAAAAATGAATGTGGTAATCTGTATATACACCTAGCATTTGGTATAAGTTGGTTAGGTTCTAAATAATATACATTAGCTAAATATAGCTAACTAGCTAACTACCCAAAACTACTAATAAGCTAAATCATAAGCATATATAACTAGTTAGTAATCTTACATTAATAATTACTAGGAAAATAGTTTGAGTCTATACAAAAAAATATGCCATATAGTCTAACTTATACAAAATAATATTAATTATATATATATATATATATATATATATATATATATATATATATATATATATATATATATATATATATATATATATATATATATGCTTTACTAGTAAACATTTACTCATTAATAGTCTAACTATATATTTAAAGATTAGTGAGAAGTAGCATTCCAATATGTACTTAGTAAATAGGATCCTAACTAACCATTTAGTAAAAAATATTGGTTATAGGTAAATAATTCATTTGGAAATACTTAACAGAGTACTACTTAAAATATGAACTTAATCATGCACACTAAATTGTTAAAGAAGATTGATCGCAATAATATCAGCCCCAACTCAAACAACACACTCCAAGCCCAAGCCGAAAAGTCCCTATTAACTTCTCTTACTAGCACAGCTTAACAGGCCCGACCCACCCATTCATTCAAAAAACTAGCAAGCCTGGCTAAGTAGGCTTGGCCCAAATCATCTCATTTCCTGTAGTTGCATTGACTTTATAACAATTCAGAAGCAAGCATATACTACTAAATGGCCCATGATTGGTTCAATCATCACATTCCAGACTTGTAGCCCAGTCTAACTCCATCACCAATCTATAGACCATCCAAAGTCCAGCACCATGTTCAGCACTTATCAACCTCATCTTATTGATCCAAAACAAGACCCAATACTCCTGATACATTATTCATATAACTCAAATACTCAAACAAAGAACCCAGCAACTGAACACATGAAACCAAATCCAGCCAAAGGTTCACATGCACACCAAAATCCCAACCCGATAATAGTCTAAAGAACCCAACCCTTAATTTAAATTTAAAAGCAGCATGCTCTCTACTACACCCAAAATACAATTTAAAGCTTTTGTAAAACATATTTAAAAAATCCCTAATGCACATACTGTAGCAATACACTTTAACCAAACCTTCAAGGTTGAATGTTTAGAAGAACATTCGATTTGGCTCTGATCTGTACCGCTAAAACTCCTTGGCAAGCACATAGAGCTTTAAGTAACTCAGCTCAGAGAACCCCAAACAAATCCAGACCAAGAAGTCCAAAATCTAACAACATAACACCAATTCAACAAAGATTTAGGAAAATTTGAAAAAGACAAGTTTCAAAGATATTCAGAGAATTTCTAAAAAGAAGGATCCAGGAGACCAGAAGTTCCAATAACCAATCAAATCCACATTTGAAATCAAAGTCCAAATTATAACAAATTAATCAATGTTTTTTTAAACATTTGAAATCATAAGTGAAATCGATGCCTACAGGCCCCCAAGCAGACTCCCATCTTGCTTCTACTCCATCACTCACGGACACGGACACAAGGGCCAGATACGAACAACACTTGGACACGCGCACTTGACACCCACACACGACACGGCTTGAACACACATTCACGAACAAAGCCACCTAAATCCTACATATTCAACACAACTCAAATAAAGACTTGGCAATAACTAAACTATAGTGTTGTAAGTAGGTACCTGAAGGAATATGACTTGAACTGAACGAAGACACTTCCAGGGAGATCGGACACAGCTCTACAAGTCCATTCTGAGTTCGAAAACCCTGCTGCAACATATTATTGAACATGTGATGAGCACGATATGTAAGCGACGATATGAGTTCAATTCGAACCTGATTCGAACAGAATGTGAAAACATTGTATTGATGTGATCTCAAGTTGATCAGTGAATCAAGAATCGAGCAATTTCAGAGGCAAAATTGATCCAGTCATGGATCAATCAAATCGAAGGAAAATTTTGAGGAAAGACTTACCAGCGATCGATCTCTTTACTGAACACGAAGAATGCTTCTCGTTTTCTTTGGAGAATGATCGTTTGTCAAGTCATCAAAGAACTGGCCGATCAATCCTGACAGGAACCTCTACAATGCGTTCGTTCATCACAAAGAAGAAATCGATGAACAAAGAAATGATCAGAGAGCATGTCGATGTGATTTTGATTTCGAATAGTTCTAGAGTATAAATCAACTCACTGAGATCCAAATCCATTGCCAGAGGAAGAAGATGACCTAGCGGAAGAATCATCAAGGGAAAGGGGTCGACGCCAGGAAAGATCGCGTCGTCGAATGCCGACGTGGAAGTGTGCCGTCGAGAAACCGCTTGCACCGCCGAGGAGTCGGATCTAACGAAGAGGATGAGTTCGTCGAAACCAGTCGCATCGTCGTCGGAAAGACGAACGCCGGAGGGATCTGCGCCTAGTCGCTTGGCTCTACTCGTCGTTACGGTCACTGTGAAGTCGTGCCCAGCCGAGCGCCGTCTGAGAGTGCTACTGTCGAGGAAGGGTCGATGACCGCCAGGTGATCTACTAGCCGTCGGGGCCATCGTGCATCGCTCGCCGATAAGACCAGGCCTAGTCGTCAGAGTGGTGGAGGCAGACCACCGCCATCAGCATCAAGTTTCGAAGAAGTTAGGGTTACGGTTGGCTGAGATTTGGAGAAAACGAAGGAGAGTGGAGAGAGCTCGGACTCTGCTCCTCTAAATTTCCACAGAAGGAAAATAAAAGAGAGAGAAGGAAATGTTTTAAATAATAAAAAAGGAAATTTACTAAAAAAGACATCACCAATTAACTATATTACCAACTATAGGAAAATTAGTTAAAAGGTTGTTGGGTTGTTAGAGAGTTGGAAAGTTTGTTACAAAATTTGTTGAGAAGTGGTTAGAAACTTGGAGAGCACTCCAAGTATAGAGCCTCCTCCTCAATTCCTAAATAACAATATTTTATTCATAAAAATATAAAGAAGCTATTATAAATCAGAAAATTTACTATTCTACTAAATAACCCAAAATATTGTTTCTAAAATTTTAAAATACCATAAAGTATCAAAACTTAATACTTTCGGGAAGGTGGGGTTACAAATCTACCCCCCTCAGAAAAATTTCGTCCATGAAATTTTAGATGGCACAATTAGGCACGATAAAAATATTCAGATACAAAATTTAAATTTGGCACGATTTAAAATTGTTCAAAGTGATAGTCACGATCCAAGGATAATAGTCTCAATAGTATCTAATAATCATTCTTATCTGGAGTCACTTTTCCTACAGTTCCTACCTCGCCAGTATGCATCTAGCTGTAGTGAACCTTTGGTTCCATGGTCCCGACAATAATAGATTGCCGCAATATTCTATCAACTTTATCCGATAAAATTAGAAGATATTATGATCTTAGGACTTAATCTCGACAATATCCGAGAACCCACATTTACATGTAATTACTTTGACTTAGAGCCCCTGCCTCGCCAGTGCGCAGCTAGCTGCAGTGGACTCACGGCCTCCATAATTTAGGTCATAATAGGTTGTTGGATATTCTCTCAACTTTATCCAGAAATTTTCTAAGAAAGTTTATGAAAATTCTAAGTGATGATAGAAAGTGATAGTATCTGTTCTTTAGAAACAAGTTTTATTGGATACTAAGAGACAATCAAAAGTCAACAAGTAGCTACTAGGTACTATAAAACAACAGTAAGATAGGAAGACTGTAGAAACAAGTCTCGAATGAAGAAACAACCAAGAAATGCAAAAAGGAACAATCGAAAGAAAGGTAGCGATCCACAAGTGCCTCCAGTCTTTAGTACTCGTCCGGAATCGAAATGGTCTCCACTTCCTCGGCTATCTGGAGGTAGACTTGCCCCTCTGGCTGGACTCCCTACGGCTGCTGGACATGAAAAGGTATGTCCTCCTGCTGCGGTTCCGGTGCCCCTCGTGCTCGTCCTTGGGCTGTACGATCAGCGGCTTCTGGACAGTCTTTGACCTGGTGAGCAGGTGATCCACAGAACAAGCAAAGCCCCAGTCTCTTGCGGCATTCGTCGTAATGATGCCCTGGGCGGTGACAGTAGTTACAAGTGACCGCCAACTGCTGCCCCTGTGGCTAATCTGTATGAACTCTGGCTGGATGGTAATATTGTTGTGCTGGCTGCTGTGGCCTTGCACGAATCTGAGTCCTATTTGTCGATGTCTGGTAGCTGCTACTTGCCGATGTCCCTATCCCCCTTGGGCCTCGGGTCCATCTTCTTCTCCATGGCCTAAGCAATCTTGAGGATGCTCGCATAAGTCGTCGCCTGGCTGATCGCCACTGCATGCCGCAACTCACTGGTGAGGTCCTTCTTGAACCTCCAAGCCCTATCCTCTGGTGCGCTGACTAGGTTCCCTGGGAATCTGCTGAGTCGGTTGTACTCCGATGTGTACTCTGCCACCGTCATGTTCTCCTGCTGCAATGCCTCGAACTGTATTCGAAGCTCATCTCGCTCCACGTCTGGGAAGAACTTCTCCTTGAACAGAGTTTTAAAGTCTGTCTAAAGAACCTGGGGCGTAGCAAACTGAGGCTCCTCTCGGTACCAGGCTCACATGCTCGCAACTTCTACCTTCAGGTCATCTGGAATCCTCGCCATCTTCAGCGTCCGTTTGACGTTTTCTAACCACTCATCAACATACACTATCCTTTTATGGCCCCAAAAATCCATCGGACAAAGGTTCTGGTAGTCTCTGGCGGTCCCTGGTCTCGGTGCTGTTGGCGCTGTTGGTGCTACCGGTGCTGCCGGCTCTTGGGTCCTGAGGGCATCCACAACCGTAGCTCGGAACTGCACAGCCTGATAGTTCTGTGCCTCCATAAACTGCTGGAACATGGCCATCACCTGGGTGCCATCAAACATCATCGTCGGAGGCAGCGGAGGAAAATGAGGAGTTGGTTGTGGAAGCTGCTCCACTGATACATCGTCTGTGGTCTGATCCGAAGCTCCTGCAACTTCGGAATGATCTGCGGTCTTCCTGGTGGTAACTATCCTGTAATAGAAAGAAAACTTGTTGATTGCTAAGCCCTAGGAAAGATATTAAACCTCCTAGAAAATATTGTGTATAATCAATCTCTATATTCAATAACTATAACCATTTCCCATGGATTTTATGCTGTAATGAGTTTTTCTTAGTCTAACAGGTTCCCCAATAGCACTTTATAGCCTAAGTGCCATTAGGATAGACCTGTATAGGCCACCACTAAAACATGTCACGACCCGTTTCCGAATAATCGGATACGAGTCGGACACGCCCAGCCTTCATCGATGGACCCGACGAAGTAAGATGTATAATTCTAAGGAAAACTCCAAGATATAAGGTACATAAAATAATACAGTTGTATACATGTTCCCAGAACAAATCTCCACAATCTACCAAGTCAATACAATATCATCCGGAGACAAATCCGGTAACTAGAATAAAAATATACAATCCTGAATCCTCAATATAATACATGATAAAATCTCTAAAACAAATATAAGAAAAGATCTAACTATAACTCTGCAATTCTAAGTCCATCCTGAAACACAACTCCACCATCTTCGGGCTCTGGCCTAAGGTGATACAATATCATCAAGCACACCTACAACGTATCCTGTCAGGAAGAGAGCAAAGTACAACCCCGACAAGATGCACTAAACAAAGTAAACTAAAATTTTGCACAATGAACTATGATATAAGCACGGGAACATAAAACTGTAGTACATAAATAACGATGAAACTATAGTACCAGATCCAGAATAATGAACTATGCTATCAGTGTAACATGTATTTGAAATAACTATCAGAGTATGTGACTGGCTGGGGCAGTACAGGATACAAGAGCACATGAATAATGGTACGACTTAGAGTCCCACGTGCATAATGTGAGACCTAAGCTATTAGTCAATGCCTAGCTAATATAGGATTGGTCACATATCTGTAGTATTTTTCCATCCCAATGTACAAGTAAAGAACACTGAACAATGAACGATGAACAATGAACAATCGTGTGTACAACGTGTCAATATGAGAACATGAAACAAGACAGAAATACAGAGTAAAGAGCTCAAATCGGTGTACTTGCCTTGCTTTGGAAGATCGGGAAATGAATGTGGTAATCTGTATATACACCTAGCATTTGGTATAAGTTGGTTAGGTTCTAAACAATATACATTAGCTAAATATAGCTAACTAGCTAACTACCCAAAACTACTAATAAGCTAAATCATATGCATATATAACTAGTTAGTCATCTTACATTAATAATTACTAGGAAAATAGTTTGAGTCTATACAACAAAATATGCCATATAGTCTAACTTTTACAAAATAATATTAATTATATATATATATATATATATATATATATATATATATATATATATATATATATATATATATATATATGTTTTACTAGTAAACATTTACTCATTAATAGTCTAACTATATATTTAAAGATTAGTAAGAAGTAGTATTCCAATATGTACTTAGTAAATAGGATCCTAACTAACCATTTAGTAAAAATATTGGTTATAGGTAAATAATTTATTTGGAAATGCTTAACAGAGTACTACTTCAAAATTTGAACTTAATCATGCACACTAAATTGTTAAAGAAGATTGACCGCAATAATATCAGCCCCAACTCAAACAACACACTCCAAGCCCAAGCCCAAAAGTCCCTATTAACTTTACTTCTTGGCCCAGCTTAACAGGCCCGACCCACCCATTCATTCAAAGTAGGCCTGTCAATGGTAGCTTATTGGTCGGATATTGGCATTACCATATCCGAACCATTAACTATTGGATATATCCGATAACTATCCGATATCCGATCAGATATCAGTTTTGGCTACCGTATCCGTTACCGATAATTTTAATGGATATCGGATAATATTCGAACCAATAAGATTACTAAAAAATAATTTAAAAAGGGAAGAAAAAAATCAGAAATAGCAGATTTTGTCAAGAAACAACATATTTCCACATTGAAACGACAGATTTTGTTTAGAAATAGCAAATTTTCACATTTAAATATCAGAAGCAACATATTTCCACATTCGAATAGCATATTTTGTTTTATATATATGTGCAGATTTTTACATTGAAATATCATAAGCAGCAGATTTTCATGCATACATTGAATATATTTGCACCAAAATCTCCAATCAAGCACATATAACTAATAGTCTCATGCATACATTGAATATATTTTAAATTTATTAAATAATTTAAATATTATTGGTTCGGATATTATTGGTCCGGATAAGACACTTACCGTATCCGCATCCGATATCCGATAAATATCCGATATGATATCCGAATTCGTATCCGTATCCGAAATTTCGGATATTTTCGGTTCGAATACGGATCGGATACGGATTTTCGGTCTACCATTGACAGGCCTAATTCAAAGAAACTAGCAAGCCTGGCTAAGTAGGCTTGGCCCAAATCATCTTATTCCCTGTAGTTGTATTAACTCTATAACAATTCAGAAGTAAGCATATACTACTAAATGGCCCATGATTGGTTCAATCATCATATTCCAGACTTGTAGCCCAGTCTAACTCCATCACCAATCTATACACCATCCAAAGTCCAGCACCATGTTCAACACTTATCAACCTCATCTTATTGATCCAAAACAAGACCCAATACTTCTGATACATTATTCCTAAAACTCAAATACTCAAACAAAGAACCCAGCAACTGAACACATGAAACCAAACCCAGCCAAAGGTTCATATGCACACCAAAATCCCAACCCGACAACAGTCTAAAGAACCCAGCCCTTAATTTAAATTTAAAAGCTGCATGCTCTCTACTACATCCAAAATACAATTTAATATTTTAGTAAAACATATTTAAAAAATCCCTAATCCACATACTGCAGCAATACACTTTAACCAAACCTTCAAGGTTGAATGTTTAGAAGAACATTCGATTTGGCTCTGATCTGTACCGCCAAAACTCTTTGCCAAGCACATAGAGCTTTAAGTAACTCAGCTCAGAGAACCCCAAACAAATCCAGACCAACGAGTCCAAAATCTAACAATACAACACCAATTCAACAAAGATTTAGGAAATTTAAAAAAGACAAGTTTCAAAGATATTCAGAGAATTTCCAAAAAGAAGGATCCAGGAGACCAGAAGTTCCAATAACCAATCAAATCCACATTTGAAATCAAAGTCCAAATTATAACAAATTAATCAATGTTTTTTTAAAACATTTGAAATCAAAAGTGAAATCGATGCCTACAGGCCCCCAAGCAGACTCCCAGCTTGCTTCTACTCTATCACTCACGGACACGGACACAAGGGCCAGATACGAACAACACTTGGACATGCGCCTTGACACCCACACACGACACGGCTTGAACACACATTCACGAACAAAGCCACCTAAATCCTACATATTCGACACAACTCAAATAAAGACTTGGCAATAACTAAACTATAATGTTGTAAGTAGGCACCTGAAGGAATATGACTTGAACTGAATGAAGACACTTCCAGGGAGATCAGACACAGCTCTACGAGTCCATTCTGAGTTTGAAAACCCTGCTGCAACATATCATCGAACATGTGATGAGCACGATATGTAAGCGACGGTATGAGTTCAATTCGAACCTGATTCGAACAGAATATGAAAACATTGTATTGATGTGATCTTAAGTTGATCAGGGAATCAAGAATCGAGCAATTTCAGAGGCAAAATTGATCCAGTCATGGATCAACCAAATCGAAGGAAAATTTTGAGGGAAGACTTATCAGCGATCGATCTCTTCACTGAACACGAAGAATGCTTCTCATTTTCTTCAGAGAATGACTGTTTGTCAAGTCGTCGAAGAACTGGCCGATCAATCCCGACAGGAACCTCTACAATGCGTTCGTTCATCACAAAGAAGAAATCGATGAACAAAGAAATAATCAGAGAGCATGTCGATGTGAATTTGATTTCAAATAGTTCTAGAGTATAAATCAACTTACTGAGATCCAAATCGATTGCCAGAGGAAGAAGATGACCTAGCGGAAGAATCGTCAAGGGAAAGGGGTCGACGCCAGGGAAGATCGCGTCGTCGAATGCCGTCGTGGAAGTGTGCCGTCGAGAAACCGCTTGCACCGTCGAGGAGGGATCTAACAAAGAGGAAGAGTTCGTCGGAACCAGTCGCGTCGTCGTCGGGAAGACGAACGCCAGAGGGATCTGCGCCTAGTCGCTTGGCTCTACTCGTCGTTGCGGTCACTGAGAAGTCGCACCCAGCCGAGCGTCGCCTGAGAGTGCTGCTGTCGAGGAAGGGTCGATGATCGCCAGGTGATCCACTAGCCGTCGGGGCCGTCGCGCGTTGCTCGCCGAGAAGACCAAGCCTATTCGCCGGAGTGGTGGAGGCAGACCACCGCCATCAGCATCCAGTTTTGAAGAAGTTAGGGTTACGGTTGGCTGAGATTTAGGGAAAATGAATGAGAGTAGAGAGAGCTCGGACTCTGCTCCTCTAAATTTCTACAGAAGGAAAATGAAAGAGAGAGAAGGAAGTGTTTTAAATAATAAACAAATAAAATTTACTAAAAAGGATATCACCAATTAACTATATTACCAACTATAGAAAAATTAGTTAAAAGGTTGTTGGGTTGTTAGAGAGTTGGGAAGTTTGTTACAATGTTTGTTGAGAAGTGGTTATAAACTTGGAGAGCTCTCCAAGTATAGAGCCTCCTCCTCAATTCCTAAATAATAATATTTTATTCATAAAAATATAAAAAAGCTATTATAAATCAAAAATTTATTATTCCACTAAATAACCCAAAATATTGTTTCTAAAATTTTAAAATACCAGAAAGTATTAAAATTTACTATTCCAATTGTGTTGTGACCGTTGATCTTCACATCCACGTACATCAACTCTCGATTCGGGCTTTTGGACACGACCGCCTTGCTCTTCAAAGCGTTTAGTAGGTGCAGGGCCCCCATGTGAGCCCCATTTTAGGCTCCTTGTCCTCAGCCTCCTCACCTTGGACCGTGTTCACCCTCTTGCCTTTGTTCGGGCAGTCACGTGCGAAGTGATTTCCTCCGCACAGGAAGCACTCAATCTTCTACTCCGTCGAAGGCTTTGCGTGCTGCTTGTCCTTTGGCGGGCCTCCATTTCTATTGTTCTTCTTCGCTCCTCCACCATTGAACTTGGTGGTGGTCTTTTCCTTGGGCTTTAGGGCACCACTCCGTCGATACTCCATCAGCTTCTCGGCTGTCGCAACAGCCACATTCACATCTGACACATCTTGCTTCTGTAATTCTTGTGCCGCCCATGGTTGTAGACCCTCCAGAAAGTAGAACAAGCGATCTTCTTCGACCATAGTGGAAATGGAAAGCATCAGGTGGGTAAACTCCGCCACATACTCCTTGACGGACCCGGTGTGTTTGAGTTGTCACAAACTCCGTCTCGTGACATACTCAACGTTCTTCGGGTAGAATTGAAACTTGATCTCCTTCTTGAGATCCTCCTAAGTCTCGATCGAGCAGAGCCCCTTTTCTATCTCGATGCACCTGCATCGCCACCACAACATAGCATCATCAGAGAAATATAGGGACGTTGTGTTTACCATGTCGGTCTCATCCTTGATGTGAACTGCCTTCAGGTATCGCTCGATATTCCAGAGGAAGTTATCCACCTCCTTCGTGTCTCGTACGCCAGTGAAGGATTTTGGTTTGGGATACTTCACCCTCTGTGTCGACTCCCTCATCGGAGTCGGACCACCAGCAATGGCCCTCTCGAGGACCTCCGCCTTGGTTTGTAGCTCTTTGCGTAGTTCGGTAATCTCCGTCTTAGTGTCCTTTCGTTCCTCATCGAACTCGTCCTACATCTCGCGGAGATGCTCTCGTAACTCCGACATAGCCGTGGCGATGTCCGCCTCCAAACCCGGGGCGAATTCCTCGTAAGCCGTCTGGTTTTGCTCCACTTGAAATTCGACGCCCGTCACGCCTTTCTCCAGCATCTCTATCCGTTCCACCAACTCGCCAAGAGCCCGTTCCATCGACGGTTCCTTGCTCTTGCCCTTTGTAACTCCCTAAACCTAAATTAGTGTAATTTGAGGATTTCTTTTTGTGAATTTTATTTTGAAGAATAACAACCCTTTTGTCTCACATAAGAACTTAGCTATCATTGTATTATAATAAACTCCATGTCTTTAGTTAAAAGTAAGTTCATTAAAAATTTGATTATTTCTAGTTCTGTGTAGAGGCACCAATATTTTGCCTATAGTTAATCTAATGATTGATTACATTAATTATTATTTATTTACTAATGGATTTTTTTTATAGCAGGCTAATGGTAGGCTTCGGCCACATTAGGATTTCCTGGTGAGAATAAGAATGATGTAGTGCTGTTATTCTGTTAGAAATCTGTTACTAGTTAGTTACTCTTTAATACTAATTGTCCTCAGATCTGTCCCTATTTACCAACAGTGCCACTAGAGTTGTCTTAGAGCACACATAAATATTTTTATTATAAATATTGGGGGTGTTCCCCAGTTAATAAATTATTACAAAAATGTTGTCACAATCACACTACTCTGCCGCTGCTCTGCCTACTCCGGTCGAGCTCAGCCACCGATCGGCTACGCCGCGCTACCGTGCTCCGCCTGCCAGACTGCTGCATCGTCGCCATGCTGTCGGCTATCTTTGGTGATCGTCACCCGAACTCCGATCATTTCTAGATCTACTTCGACCAGATCTACTCCGACCAGCTCTTCCTTGACCCCCACCGCCACAAGACCATCACTCCACTACCGGATCAACTCCGGCCATTCCCACAACACAATCACCAGATACCACCGCTCACCAATTCATATTGAGCCATCAGCCAAGTATAGTACACTCACATGAGGTCAACGGCTGCCGAGCACTGACCTCAGCGAGCCGTGATGCAGATCTGCCGAAGAGCCGCCTCTCCATCAGCCGCCAGGAGTTATCAAGCCAAGCCAAGGCCGGACCTGACCGCCCCGATCCGTCGAGCTTGCCGAAGCCGCGTCTTCCGTGTCCCGGTGAACCTTGCCATCACAGTTGACAGATCGAGTGGAGTCCCATTTCCCGCCTCCGTTCATCTTCCTCCCGAGCTTCCAGTCCAGATCTGCACCCTCCGGGCGTCATCGTCGCTCCGACGAGTCAGTGCCACCAGCACACAGCGCCCGATGTCGTCGTTGCCGTGTCTAGATGGAGACTCAGCATTGCCGTGTCCAGATCGGACACGGACTCCTCCAATATGAGTTGGTTGCTGCCGTCCTCTACCTCACTGTGGCTTCATCGGGTCCGGATCTGACTCGCCGAACTCTGGAGCGCCGTCGAACGCTCGCACCCGGCCGGACTGGTGAGACCCCTCCTATTCTCCTCTTTGTTCTCCCTCTTACTCACTCTATTTGGAAGGAAGCACTGCTTCCTCTCTCTCTCACTCAATAGTTTTAATAGTTTTAAAAGTTTAGAGTGCTGTGCTATTTCTTTTCTCGAAGTACAGCACATTGAGTGCTGTGCTATTCTTTTTCGGGTACAGCACATTGAGTGTTGTGCTTAGCCTCAACAGTTATTATTATTAACATTCCATATATATAGTAATAATTGTAATGTTATAATATATTAGTATGGTCAATGTTACACTATTAAATAGTGATGTACTATGCTTGCCTTCATTATTATTAATTATATTGTGAGGAGAATCATTACTATTACTCTGTTTTATGTAAACTATGTATTAATATTTAAATTATTTTGAATTGACCTTGCTTGTAATTTCAAATAGGTATATTTACACTGGTTTAGTGTTATTAATATTGTATACGTATAATAAATATTTTTAGATTTAGTTAACAAAAAGATTTTGCAACTACGAGGTTTAGATTTCAAAAATTATTATATTCTATAAAAAAATTTATGTTATAAAAAAATAGTGTTTTGACTTATTTTTGACTAGAGTAAAACCTAAATTTTAATATTGCAAATATCTTAAGAAATGTTGATTAAATATTAGTGGTATTTTGATAATTGCTAGAATATAATCTATGGTTTTTGCTAATTTAAATTATTATGAAATATTTTGCTAGCTACTGTATGTATATGTAGTTAGCTAGAATATATGAGATAGTGAGTCAGTTTGTTAGAAAATAGTTAGTCAAATGCCATTATTTAGAAATTAATCTATTCATGTCCTATTCTAGGTGGAGGCATTGATTTGCAAGGACAAAGGCAAGTACACCGACTCGATCCCTTTACTATGTATTTCTGTCTTGCTTCATATTCTCATATTGACACATTGTACACACGACTGTTCATTGTTCACCGTTCATCGTTCATTGTTCATCGTTCATAGTTCATTGTTCTTACTTACACATTGGGGTGGGGAAATACTACAGATATGTGACCAATCCTATTTTAGCTAGGCATTGACTAATAGCTTAGGTCTCACATCGTGCACGTGGGACTCTAAGCCGTACCATTTTTCATTGTTCACTGTTCACTGTTCATTGTTTACCCAACTGGTCACATACTCTGATAGTTATTTCACTTGCATGTTACACTGATAGCATAGTTCATTGTTTTTGGATCTGGTACTATAGTTTCATCGTTTTTCATGTACTACAGTTTCATATTCTTGTCATGTACCATAGTTCATATTGTGATTCTTTTCATGCATTTCAGTCTACATTGTTTAGTGCTTCTTGTTGGGGTTGTACTTTGCTCTTTTTCTGACAGAATACGTTGCAGGTTTACTTGATGATGTTGTATCTCCTTCATGGGCCAGAGCCCGAAGCCAGGATAGAGTTGTGCCTTATGATAGACTTAGATTGCAGAGATATAGTTAGACCTTTTCTTATATTTGTTTAGAGAATCTTATCATGTATTTTATTGAGGATTTCAGGATTGTATAATTTTATTCATGTTACCGGATTTATCTCCGGATGATTTGTACCAATAACTTGTGGATTGTGGTGATTCTGGGAACGTGTATAGTGGTTGTGTTGTTTTATGTATGTTTTATCTTGGAGTTTTCCTTAGAATTGTACAGCTTACTTCGTCGTATCCATCGATGAAGGTCGAGCATGTCCGATTATTCGGGAGCGGGTCGTGACATATTTTTAGTGGTGGTCCATGCAGGTCTGTCCTAATGGTACTTAGGTTATAAAGTGCTATTGGAGGACCAGCAAAATTAAGGAAAACTCATCACAGCATAGGATCCGTGTGAAATAGTTATGGGTATAGTTTTACTAAGTTGCTTATTATCCTGTAGTTAGGCCTATCTAATCAGTTTTCTGTTTTACAGGGTGGTTTAGACACGCAACACTAAGGTTATCAATTTCCTTTCACTTAAAAATTTTGAGGTTATTTCCTATATATGTCTTGCTAGTATAACTGTTTGATTACTAATATTTGATTTGTCTTTATTTCTCTTAGTTCGTGAAATTTTCCTAAAAATTCTTTATTGTTATTTAAGACTTTATTCGAGATTTTATTTGCTATGGAGATTTGTTTTGTAATAATTTTGTCGTACTGTTTATTTCTTATAAAACTCAATGTTTTCTAAAGAGCAGATACATCACTTTCTATCACGATTTTGGCTTATTTGAATATTCATAAGCTCCTTTGAAACTGCTATGGACAAAAGTTGAAAGAGTACTCGACGACCTACTATGACGTGGCAGATGCGCACTGCAGTCATTTATCTGGGTTATGGAGACCGAAGGTTCATTGCAGCCAGCTGCGCACTGGCGAAGCATGAACTTTAAGTCGAAATAATTTCAGGTATTCATAGGTTCTCGAATATTATTGATGCTATGTCCTAAAATCATAAACTTTTGATTTCTTGAATTGTTCCGATAACATGGATAAAATTGATAGAATTATTCGATAATTTATCATTATTTGAGTCATTGAGCCAAAAGGTTCACTGCAGTCAGATGTATACTACACTGGCGGGGCAGGAACTCTAGGCAAAGTGATTTCGGATATGTATGATTTTCGGATATTATTTAGACTATATCCGTGTTATATACTATGTTGATCTCTTATCACCATTTGGCTAGCTTATCGAAATCATATTGATATTGATCTTATGTTAACCTCTGCAAATTGATTTCATCTTCTCTTGATTTATCTTAGGAATTTATCCTTTCTTTAATATTTGTTGGTCTAATTTCTTTTATGGTTTAATTTAGCGTATTACACAAATTTTGTTAAATGGTTTCATATTTTGATAGCTAACTTTTAAAAATTTATTATTTTATATCTAATCATATCATTTCTATAGTTATCGTGTTTTGGCACTTATCAAGCTCAATTTTTTTTCTACCATAATTTTCTAAACCATTTGAAATTTTTATAGTCATGCTAAGTTATGTATAAAACAATTTTCATTGGATTTGGGTCATAATTTTATGACTATGTCATTTTAGTGTTTTTTTACTATATGTTTACCTTGACTTATTCCATGTTTAAGATCTATCATGTCTAGATTTTAATTTTGGGTAATTTCTAGAAATCGTGATTTTACTAATCATATATACTATTTTGATTGTAACTGGATTTGATTTCTATATTGACCTTGCCTTTATGATTTTTGGGTGTAAATTTAATCGTGTCATGATGATTGTATATTTGTTCTTTTGATTGTGTTTAGATCTTGGGTATACCTCAGTAATTTTTTTTCATCATTTAAGATTTGGACTTCATTACTAAATAAATTGATTTTAATCACGACCGTGCCCCAAATGACTTATTTCATTAATCATGTTTCAAAGCAAATCGAGGTTTGATTTACTTATTCTTGAATTTGATTCTAGTCAAGTTAATTTTTCAAAATTCATGTTTTGGTTATTCTTAGTTGTTATGTTCCTATATCGATCGTACGGTATCTTTTATGACCATGTTAGTCATTGATCATATTTTTGGATACATGGCGTTAAAAAAAGAAAAAAAGGTTTTAGGCGTATCCTTCTACTTTAGCATTTACGACCCTAATAGCTTAAAATTTGGACTATATTTTTCTAAACATGATTAAATGAATTGATTTTTCCTAGCCATGCTTGTTATGCTAAACGATTTCTTCATGGATCTAGGTCACAATTTCAAATCGTAGTCATAATTAGAATTTAATCATGACTAAATTATTCTGATACTATTTTACCATACCTAAATTTTGATTTTGATATTATAGTCAGTTTTGGATAATCATGATTTTTCTAGTCATACATAAACTCGAATTTTGTGTTAATTAATTTTAATTATTTTCCAGTTTTTGTGTTGCTAATATTCTTAATCGTGTTTATCATGCCCTTCGAAATTTCGAGGACGAAATTTTTGTAAGGGGGGTAGATTTGTAACTCCCTAAACCTAAATTAGTGTAATTTGAGGATTTCTTTTTCTGAATTTTATTTTGAAGAATAACAATCCTTTTGTCCCACATAAGAACTTAGCTATCATTGTATTATAATAAACTCCATGTCTTTAGTTAAAAGTAAGTAGTTACTTTACTTAGCAGTAAGTGTACTTTCATGAAATGTGTTTAGTTAAATATTATTTATTAATTTCAATTATGATTACTGGATGCAAGGTTATATTTTTTTTTTTTTGTAAATACTGTTGATAGAGTTGGAAGGTTCATTAAATATTTGATTATTTCTAGTTCTGAGTAGAGGCACCAATATTTAGCCTATAGTTAATCTAATAATTGATTGCATTAATTATTATTTATTTACTAATGGATTTTTTTTATAGCAGGCTAATGGTAGGCTTCGGCCACATTAGGATTTTCTGGTGAGAATAAGAATGATGTAGTGCTGTTATTCAGTTAGAAATCTGTTACTAGTTAGTTACTCTTCAATACTAATTGTCCTCAGATCTGTCCCTATTTACCAACAGTGCCACTAGAGTTGTCTTGGAGCACACACAAATATTTTTATTATAAATATTGGGGGTGTTCCCCAGTTAATAAATTATTACAAAAATGTTGTCACAATCACACTACTCTGCCGCTGCTCTGCCTACTCCGGCCGAGTTCAGCCACCGATCAGCCACGCCGCACTACCGTACTCCGCCTGCCAGACTGCTGCATCGTCGCCATGCTGCCGGCTATCTCCGGTGATCGTCACCCGAACTCCGATCATTTCCAGATCTACTCCGACCATATCTACTCCGACCAGCTCTTCCTTGACCCCCACCGCCACTAGACCATCACTCCACTACCGGATCAACTCCGGCCATCCCTACAACACAATCACCAGATACCACCGCTCACCAATTCATATTGAGCCATCAGCCAAGTATAGTACACTCACCTGAGGCCAGCGGCTGCCGAGCCAGTGTTTCCTCAGCGAGCCGTGATGCAGATCCGCCGAAGAGCCGCCTCTCCATCAGCCGCCAGAAGTTATCAAGCCAAGCCGAGGCCGGACCTGACCATCCCGATCCGCCGAGCTTGCCGAAGCCGCGTCCTCCGTGCCCGCCGTGTCCCGGTGAACCTCGCCGTCACAGTTGAAAAATCGAGTGGAGTCCCATTCCTCGCCTCCGTTCATCTTCCTCCCGAGCTTTCAGTCCAGATTTGCACCCTCCGGGCGTCATCGCCGCTCCGACGAGTCAGTGCCACCAGCACGCAGCACCCGATGTCGTCGTTGCCGTGTCTAGACAGAGACTCAGTGTTGCCGTGTTCAGATCGGACACGGACTCCTCCAGTATGAGTTGGTTGCCGTTGTCCTCCGCCTCGTCGTGGCTTCGTCGAGTCCGTATCTGACTCGCCGAACTCCGGAGCGCCGTCGAATGCTCGCACCCGGCCGGACTGGTGAGACCCCTCCTATTCTCCTCCTTGTTCTCCCTCTCACTCACTATATTTGGAAGGAAGCACTGCTTCCTCTCTCTCTCTTACTCAATAGTTTTAATAGTTTTAAAAGTTTAGAGTGTTGTACTATTTCTTTTCTCGAAGTGCAGCACATTGAGTGCTGTGCTATTCTTTTTCGGGTACAGCACATTGAGTGTTGTGCTTAGCCTCAACAATTATTATTATTAAAATTCCATATATATAGTAATAATTGTAATGTTATAATATATTAGTATGGTCAATGTTACACTATTAAATAGTGATGTACTATGCTTGCCTTCATTATTATTAAATTATTTTGAATTAACCTTGCTTGTAATTTCAAATAGGTATATTTATACTGGTTTAGTGTTATTTATATTGTATACGTATAATAAATATTTCTAGATTTAGTTAACAAAAAGATTTTGCAACTACGAGGTTTAGATTTCAAAAATTATTATATTCTATAAAAAATTTATGTTATAAAAAAAATAGTGTTTTAACTTATTTTTGACTAGAGTAAAACCTAAATTTTAATATTGCAAATATCTTAAGAAATGTTGATTAAATATTAGTGGTATTTTGATAATTGCTAGAATATAATCTATGGTTTTTGCTAATTTAAATTATTATGAAATATTTTGCTAGCTACTGTATGTATATGTAGTTAGCTAGAATATATGAGATAGTGAGTCAGTTTGTTAGCAAATAGTTAGTCAAATGCCATTATTTACAAATTAATCTATTCATGTCCTATTCTAGGTGGAGGCATTGATTTACAAGGACAAAGGAAAGTACACCGACTCGATCCCTTTACTCTGTATTTCTGTCTTGCTTCATGTTCTCATATTGACACATTGTACACACGACTGTTCATTGTTCACCGTTCATTGTTCATCGTTCATAGTTCATTGTTCTTACTTGCACATTGGGGTGGGAAAATACTACAGATATGTGACCAATCCTATTTTAGCTAGGCATTGACTAATAGCTTAGGTCTCACATCGTGCACGTGGGACTCTAAGCCGTACCATTTTTTATTGTTCACTGTTTACTGTTTATTATTTACCCAGCCAGTCACATACTCTGATAGTTATTTCACTTGCATGTTACACTGATAGCAGAGTTCATTATTTCTGGATCTGGTACTATAGTTTCATCGTTTTTTATGTACTACAGTTTCATATTCCTGTCTTGTACCATAGTTCATATTGCGATTCTTTTCATGCATTTCAGTCTATATTGTTTAGTGCTTCTTGTCGGGGTTGTACTTTGCTCTTTTCCTAACAGGATACGTTGCAGGTTTACTTGATGATGTTGTATCTCCTTCATGGGCCAGAGCCCGAAGCCAGGATAGAGTTGTGCCTCATGGTAGACTTAGATTGCAGAGATATAGTTAGACCTTTTCTTAGATTTGTTTAGAGAATCTTATCATGTATTGTATTGAGGATTTCAGGATTGTTTAATTTTATTCATGTTACCAGATTTGTCTCCGGATGATTTATACCAATAACTTGTGGATTGTGGTAATTCTGGAAATGTGTATAGTGGCTGTGCTGTTTTATGTATGTTTTATCTTGGAGTTTTCCTTAGAATTGTACAGCTTACTTTGTTGTATCCATCGACGAAGGCTGGGCGTGTCCTGTCACGCCCCGCTCCCGCAGGAGCGATCGTCCTCGCTAAGACATGATGCCGCACGGGCCTAGGTTGCGCCCGTGTAAGTCTAATCCCAGAAACGGCCGATTTGAGCTAGGCCACAGAGTCGCACAGAGTGTCCCCATTTGCAGCGGAAAGTAATTGAACACAAATTGAAGCAAATTCAAACTCTTAATTAACATTCAAGAAGTTTACAAGCGGCGCTAGGCCGAGATTACAAATCGCTCAAGCTCTCTCTCTCTCTCTGAAACATAAAAGGCGTGCCAAGTGGCTTACAAGATGGAATGATTCATGGCGATGTTCCGATACATTATGTCCTGTATAGGGTGCTTCAGCTTCTTGCAATGCTCCAAGGCCCCAAAGTTAGCTCCGCACCTTAGCACGTTCGAGGGAAGCTCCGCACCCGATGACGACTCCTGCGTCCTGCAAGCAAACTGTAGGGTTATCAGTACATTGTTATGCACTGGTGGGGAGGCTAGCTCGCCTACAATGCTATCATTACCAAACACGTTCTATTTACTTTTGTGCTCCGTCTATCATTCATTGTCTTTCTAATCTTGCCTTAGGATCAGTTTCATGGCATATTTCATAACCTATCTCGTGTTGCCGAATTCAAGTGTTTGCATGGAAATACATGCACGACTTACCCATTCTTACCGTCCGGCCTTCCCTGTCCAAAGTAAACCAAGTTAGACAACAATTTGTATATGTATCAACTTAACGCAATTCACGTAAACATTTAAAGCCAAGGGCGTGTCCCTGCCTCAGGTCCTAGCACGTCGTAGGTGTGTTTTCTAACTCGTTTGCTCGACGTACTCTCGATCATTTTGTGTGTTATATTCAAGCCTATTCAGAAGGTGCTTTGTTCAGTTAACTTAGACTACTTTGATTTTAATGCAAGGACTTGCACGTGGATTGCCACCAGCAAAGCCCACTTAAATCTATATGCACCGGTCGCTGGCACCACAAGCCATTTTGGACCCTTTCTCCCTTAGTATTTCTCAACTATCATAGGGTGCGGGCTGGACACACCCCGTTAGTCTCTTGAAATACCCTGCACTTACGTCTCCTGGGTGGCCAAGCCTGCACCCAAGCAGCCTGTAAGCCCCTTTGATTCCGCCTAGGCCGCGCCACGATCCTCCCTTTGATCATGCCGCAGAATCCCTTATATCTCCCACCTCCCGTATACGAGGGGATTGTCCACGACCATTTCGTATTGTTTGTCATTTTAACTTAACGGCTGTCTCCGAGCCGTAGGCTAACCCTTAGCCATAATGCGTTATCGACCAGGTTGGCGTCCGTACAGCGCGGGTAGCGAGTCCCGTTGCACGTGCCCGTCATACCTGTCGCTAACCATTCCTTTCTTTCTTATCTTTTATTCATTCTTTCTTTTCTTTTTTTCACTTGTCAGTTCGTTCATTGATTCATTCACACATTCATTCATTCATTCATTCACTTATTCGTTCATTCTTTCATTCATACATTATGCAACTCCCCGTGCGGGAGTCGCCTTGGCGACCCATCGGTCCCATAGTCTTTCAATATTGCTATACTCTATTCGGAACGACTATGTCGATAGTCTTCCGTTTCATTATTGTAAACCATTCATTGTTTCATTGTTGAACGCATAGGGAACTCGAAATGTAAGCTCGTGCCTTAGCACGAGCGTAGAGTGCGGTGCGAGAGTTCTCACATTTTCTATGTTCTTTTCCATATTCTATACAAGCATACAAGATGTGATTATTCCCTTAGCTAGGTACGTTGAGTCATTTATTAGCATACGCGGTGTTATCGCCTAGCGATTCTAGCAATAGTGTCCGTATTATTATGTGTCTAGACTAAGCAAAGACGGGTTCATCGGAGCCACCCACCTTAGCAATGTTCGCATCGACCGAGCGATACTCCGAGCGCCCTTTGAAAGTCTAAGTCTGGACTCCTCTTGACGGGCCAATGTAAACCTTGCATCGATTCTTCATTAGGTCGATGCCAACTCTTCGGGTCGACGGCTCGTTCGAGTCGTTGCACTTGCCGTTTGAATCGGCGTTCCACTAGGGCGGAACGGGTCATTACATAATACACCACTCAAAATAAGTCTCGTCCTCGAGACTTCCTGAGTGCAGGTCATCCTACCATTCCTTAACTCGTGTCGTCGTGTTTCTTAGACAATTCTATCGAACGACTCTATCGTTCGATGGCATTGAACTATGCTCGGTTATCCTTCCAAGTTTTATATTGCATGCGTTTGGTGAATTTTTTTTGAATGACTGTTCATTCATTCACTTATTTGTTCATGCGCATCTCAACACCCACTTGCAGCTGCATTCGAGTTCATCATATCGCTGCATGGGAACTGTGCACATATTCAAGGCGTCCCCCGAATACGTACATTTTAACTAGGCTTAGCGATTAACGAAGTCGGGCAAGCTACTCATGATAGTTTTAATTTGCCGATCGTTTCACTAACTTCGATTTAAACCGAACTCGTGTGCATCTCGCTATCGTTTATCTTGATCCTCGAGATGATCCGATTCGTTTCTCAAGCGTTCTTGTCTATGAAATCAATACGATTTCTTCTTCTTAGCGGAGTCGACCAAGTCTTAATTACTTTCTGTTCGATTCAAGACCAAGTATTGCACTATCATCGAGTACGTCTTCCTATCATTCGCTTTGTTTGGGGCCAATCTCGTCGTCGTTCACGCACACTCCCTATTTCCGTCCTACTCTAAGTCTTGCTGCCCCAAGTCTATCGTCCGTCCAAATGATACTGTAAGGTCAATCGCACAGGTTCATCACTCGGCATAGGGTCGTCCGCCTATCCGCTAGGTCATCTCACAGGGTCATAGTTACAAGTCAAGTCCGTGGCTCATCGTGCAATGTCGTTGCACGACGCTCGCCCCAAATCCTATGGTCAAACCATTTTGTTCGTTCGTACGAGAGTTTCTACCCAAGTTCGCTTCACTCAAATTTTTAAACATCAAGCAGCGTTCACCGTATTCGCATCGACACATTCTCCGTTCCAAGTCCGAACTCGTTTTAGGAAAGTCATCCTATGATACGTTGTCCTCAACCAAATCCTTGATATGTTAATATCGTGTGTCCATACTAGCAATTATCGTAGTCTATCTCTTCAAGTGTGTTTGATATAATTCACATATCCATCCTATCCAATCCACGTAGTCAATCACAAGGTCGTCTAGCCTTACAATATGTCGTGCCCCGATCTCACGCAAGTCTGATTATCCACAGCGGACATGAATCACCATGTCAACGTTCCCGCGGAGTAATCGTTCTCATCGAGACGTAACTCCTGTGTTGCGTCTAGACTTACTCATTTTTGATACGCAGATTGGGCCTACTCAATCCTCAACTTTACTTCGTCGTCCATCATAAGTCCGATCAATCCTCCAATTAGCCTTCGCTTCAAACCACAAGTCGTAGCAATCAAAATTGCCATGTCAAGGTATTTCGAGTTCGATCATTCCCGCTGGACATGAATCACCATGCCAGCGCTCACGCGGAATGATCATCCTAAATCCGACGTGACACATGTGCGAGGCTGGAGTTGAGCTCGTGCAAGACAAGATCGTTGTCGTTGCGGTTATTACCGAACAATCAAGTCACTTCCTTTCCTCATCCAAACATTCATTCTATCCAATCCCCAACATAGCATCCTTCAAAACAATAACTTCTAACACGATCATCATTCATCGAATCGGAGTACCTCCGAGTTATCGTACATCGATCTTTGATACGCCTCAATACCATCGATGATGTACATAACCTGACGATCTTCCTTTTGCAACGAATTCCGAGTCGTGCAACTTAATTTCCTCAATTCACATTGTCTCATGCTAACTCTTCGTTGAGCAACATCTATTCCAATTCTTTAGTTATTCTCGTATCTCCACTCAACGTTTCCCATGCACGCTATCTTCCGATCGTGCTATCTTCGGTTTCATCCGAGTATTTTGTCTTAACTCAAGTTCCAATCCATTCGACTAAATTCAAAATCGCTTGTACGATCTTCTATGTTTCTTCGACCAAGACCTCCATTCGTTTCGTAATTTGTACTACGCATTCTTAATTCGTCCGAACGATATCTCGTTTGAGACTATCGAAGTCAAAACCAACTAAGCGTTACTCGTTCTAAGGCATTGCGCGATATCATCGCTTGCCGACATACTCGTTCTATTCGTAAATCCTTTAGTCTCGCTCGAACAATTTCTATGACGTCCATACACCACTCAGGATTCGAGCCACTCGACTAGTCGCTGACACTCGTTCTTATTCTTCCTCGAAGCTATCACATACACCACTCGGGGTCAAGTCACTCTATAAATCCTCAAAAGATCATTCGACTCACAATCGACATGTTCGAAGGTGCGTTCCTCCGTTTCCCAAACTCTAAGAATCATTCCCCGTGTTTGCTTTAGCTTTGGTCAAATAGCATCTCTATCGACATACATTCTAAGTCTCACTTATTCTCATCCGAGCGATAGTCGATCTCGCTCGTAACTCGTTTGCACCAAAAGGTCTAGGTGCACGATACTCCACACAACTTACCCAAAAGGCTGCGTGCATAACCATCCCGTTCGAACTATACTTCGGTCTTGCGTACACGTTCGCTACTTTCAGCGTAAGGTTATTCAAGTACGTACTGCGTTTGCTAACTTTTAGCATGCGTTCCTTCCAACTCGAGTCCGTCGCAGTTTGGCACAAAGGCCTTCGCCTATCGATCCCGTTCAACCGAGTACTCATATGAGCTTTTGAAAGTATTAGACTTATTGTATGGAATATCCCAAGACACCACGAGAGAGAGCGTACACTTCTTTTGTTTCAACGAGCTTTCAAAACTGAGAAAATTAAAATGAAGTCCAAGGACGTAAAGCCATGCTCTGATACCAATCTGTCACGCCCCGTTCCCGCAAGAGCGATCGTCCTCGCTAAGGCGTGATGCCGTACGGGCCTAGGTTGCGCCCGTGCAAGGCTAATCCCAGAAACGGCCGATTTGAGCTAGGCCACAGAGTCGCACAGAGTGTCCCATTTGTAGCAAAAAGTAATTGAACACAAATTGAAGCGAATTCAAACTCTTTATTGACATTTAAGAAGTTTACAAGCGGCGCTAGGCCGAGATTACAAATCGCTCAAGCTCTCTCTCTGAAATATAAAGACGTACCAAATGGCTTACAAGATGGAATGATTCATGGCGATGTTCCGATACATTATGTCCTGT
This sequence comes from Iris pallida, assembly GCA_029216955.1. NCBI lineage: Eukaryota > Viridiplantae > Streptophyta > Magnoliopsida > Asparagales > Iridaceae > Iris > Iris pallida. The sequence goes on along the minus strand of JANAVB010024600.1, from coordinate 8,570,438 downwards.
ATAGGGTGCTTCAGCTTCTTGCAACGCTCCAAGGCCCCAGAGTTAGCTCCGCGCCTTAGCACGTTCGAGGAAAGCTCCGCACCCGATGACGACTCCTGCGTCCTGCAAGCAAACTGTGGGATTATCAGTACATTGTTATGCACTGGTGGGGAGGCTAGCTCGCCCACAATGCTATCATTACCAAACACGTTCTATTTACTTTTGTGCTCCGTCTATCATTCATTGTCTTTCTAATCTTGCCTTAGGATCAGTTTCATGGCATATTTCATAACCTATCTCGTGTTGCCGAATTCAAGTGTTTGTATAGAAATACATGCACGACTTACCCATACTTACCGTCCGGCCTTCCCTGTCCAAAGCAAACCAAGTTAGACAATAATTTGTATATGTATCAACTTAACGCAATTCACGTAAACATTTAAAGCCAAGGGCGTGTCCCTGCCTTAGGTCCTAGCGCGTCGTAGGCGTGTTTTCTAACTCGTTTGCTCGACGTACTCTCGATCATTTTGTGTGTTATATTCAAGCCTATTCAGAAGGTGCTTTGTTCAGTTAACTTAGACTACTTTGATTTCAATGCAAGAACTTGCACGTGGATTACCACCAGCAAAGCCCACTTAAATCTATATACACTGGTCGCTGGCACCATAAGCCATTTTGGACCCTTTCTCCCTTGGTATTTCTCAACTATCATAGGGTGCGGGCTGGACACACCCCGTTAGTCTCTTGAAATATCCTGCACTTACGTCTCCTGGGTGACCAAGCCCGCACCCAAGCAGCCCGTAAGCCCCTTTGATTCCGCCTAGGCCGACCACGATCCTCCCTTTGATCATACCGCAGAATCCCTTATATCTTCCACCTCCCGTATACGAGGGGATTTTCCACGACCATTTCGTATTGTTTGTCATTTTAACTTAACGGCTGTCTCCGAGCCGTAGGCTAACCCTTAGCCATAATGCGTTATCGACCAGGTTGGCGTCCGTACAGCGCGGGTAGCGAGCCCCGTTGCACGTGCCCGTCATACCTGTCGCTAACCATTCCTTTCTTTCTTATCTTATATTCATTCTTTCTTTTCTTTCTTTCACGTGTCCGTTCGTTCATTGATTCATTCACACATTCATTCATTCGTTGATTCATTCACTCACTTATTCGTTCATTCTTTCATTTATACATTATACAACTCCCCGTGCGGGAGTCGCCTTGGCGACCCATCGGTCCCATAGTCTTTTAATGTTGCTATACTCTATTCGGAACGACTATGTCAATAGTCTTCCATTTCATTGTTGTAAACCATTCATTATTTCATTGTTGAACGCATAGGGAACTCGAAATGTAAGCCCGTGCCTTAGCACGAGCGTAGAGTACGGTGCGAGAGTTCTCACATTTTTCATGTTCTTTTCCATATTCTATACAAGCATACAAGATGGGATTATTCCCTTAGCTAGGTGCGTTGAGTCATTTATTAGCATATGCGGTGTTATCGCCTAGCGATTCTAGCAATAGTGTCCGTATTGTTATGTGTCTAGGCTAAGCAAAGACGGGTTCATCGGAGCCACCCACCTTAGCGATGTTCGTATCGGCCGAGCGATACTCCGAGCGTGCCTTTGAAAGTCTAAGTCTGGACTCCTCTTGACGGGCCAATGTAAGCCTTGCATCGATTCTTCATCAGGTCGATGCCAACTCTTCGGGTCGACGGCTCGTTCGAGTCGTTGCACTTGCCGTTTGAATCGACGTTCCGCTAGGGCGGAGCGGGTCATTACATGTCCGACTCGTGTCCGATTATTCGGGAGCGGGTCGTGACACCCTTCTTCGAGGTCTTCGCCTTCTCCTTCGGCGATGCGGGTTGGTTGTTGAGGACTGCTTCGGTCGAAGATATGATGGCAATCAAACCTGGCTATGATACCACTTGTCACGGACTTAGTATTTTTACTAGCACTTCGTCCCGTGCAGCGCACTAACTTCCTCCTCGAATATCGTGTAAGCCTTCCCAACCCGACTTAGCTAAATCGCTAAGAAAATTAAGACAGTAGAGCAAAGAGGAGACTCGTAAGAAATTCTTTATTGACTTGGAGAATGCTTACAAGTTTAGGTGGTGAAGAACAAATGAGGCCTCCCCCTTATTTATATTGGCTCATAGAGCTTTACATGGAAAGTCCTGGAAGGATTATTCTTTCTACCATAACTGGATGACATATTCCATGTTTATTCTCTAAGAGCATAAAAGGAAACTTCACGGGCCATCCAGAAGGTTCTTGGGCCTCCTAGAAATATCTTGGGCCTCCCAGAGAAACCTACCATCTTCCAGAGAGTTCCGCCATCTTCTGGAATGTTCTAGAAGCTTCCCGCATAACCTTGGTCCGTGGAAAGGTTATGCAACTTGGCCTCGAACGGGACGCAACATTTGGGACGTTACAACTGTATGTGAATCGTTGAACCCAAAAAAAAATCGCTATAAGCACGATCAACATAGGTCGAACGAAACATTGTCTGCTCGATCTGTGTCGGCCGAACATTACATGTTCTGTTCGACTGGTCGAACTGAAAAAAATATGTTCGATCGATGAAAGTCGAACATATATAGGGCAGTTCGACCTGTAATGGTCGAACAGTAGAGCTTTGTCCGACTAGTTGTGGTCGAACATTGTATTTTTTATTTAATTTTTCGTTCGACCAGCTTTGGTCTAACGTTAGCAAAGAAGTTCGACTGTCGTGGATCGAACTCCAGCGAGCGCTCGACAAACCAGGCTCGAACAGAATCGTGAAAACCCAAATTTTTTTACGAAATTTATTTCGTTTTCACACGATTGAAGTGATTCGAAAAACCCTAGCAGTGATCCTAAGCGAAAAATCCTAACAGTGATATTGAAATTGGTCTTGGGAGCAGAGGGGATCAGAGAGGAGAGGGGGCCGGTCGGTTGGAGAGAGGAGAGAGGAAAGAGGAGAGTAGAGAGGTTAGAATGATTTGGGATGTGCTTAGGAATGATAGATATGTTTTATGTTAGAATAGAAAATGATATTTTGGTCATTTAATGAGGTGTACTTAGCATTTATGCTAATTTTAATTAATTAAAATATGGTGTACTTAGCACTTAAAATATGTTAAGTAAATCATGGGGTACGTATAATCGAACCCTATATAAAAAGCTTTAACAATTTATTTTGAGTCGTTTTCAAGTATAGATTGAACATAAATACCAATAATTACATACTTTCATTTCCTACCCAATACTTCTGGAAATAGTAAACCATCAACCAAATCCCAACCTTGGAAAATTCCAGTTCCAACTAGTACTTTTTTTTGCAAGACAGAAGTCTCCCGACAACAAACAAAACTGACTCATAAAGTCTCCACACACTCTCTCTCCACTCTCGATCGTCTCCTCTCCTCCATTGGACCCCGTAGCCGCCCGGTGAGCATGACGCTCTCCTCCTCCCTCCTCCGCCGCTCCTCGCCGATCCACAGGCTGATCTCTGCCGCGTCGGTGGCCGGATCCTCCCGTCCCTTCACGACGTCGGAGGGATCTCGGCCGTCCATCGTCCACAAGAGGAGCATCGACATCCTCCACGATCCATGGTTCAATAAGGTTGGGGTTCGCTATCGGTCATTTTTTTGCTGTTGCTATTTTGTAATTTTTTTTGGGGAGGTTTTTATTGCGATTGATTCAATTTTTTTTGGGGGTGTTAATCACTAAATTAGGGCACGGCGTTCTCTATGACGGAAAGGGACCGGCTGGATCTGCGGGGGCTACTGCCTCCCACTGTGATGTCTCCTCAGCAGCAGATCGATCGGTTCAGTGAGTTCGAGTTCGATTTTTTTTTTTTTTTTTGATCTGAAATTTATGGAATTCTTAAAGACTATATTCTTGTTTATGCGAAGAGTGGGAACTGGATCTGTTTAAATATAGGCTGTGTTGTATGGACACGAGGACGGTGTGATACGGACACGACGACACTGAACTGTTGCGGACCTCTATTTGTGAAAATGTTGGGACTATTTTCGTTAGGATCATGGCCAACTATATAGTGATATAGGGGGAGGGGAGGGGAGGGGGTTGGGGGGTTGGGGGTTGGGGTGGGGATGACGTAGTAAAAGTCACCTACCTTAGAATTTAATGGCCGTTGTATAAAATTTATAAAAGAGTTCAAAAAAATAACAATTAACAATGTGGCTTAAGTGGAATGGAACTCATGACCTCCAAGAGAAAATTTAATGAATCTACCAAACTCGGACATTGTTTAATTGCTCAAACTTTAAACACTGTGTGTTGGGGGGGGGGGGGGGGGGGGGGGGAGTGGAGGGGGTGGTTTGTGGGGTTGGGGGGTGACCCTTCAAACTCAAGATGACAAGAAAAAGAAACAACTGCCATTGTACTTAGTTAGGTGGTTGGCCAGTAGAGGATTAGTTGGGGCTGCAGGGGATGAGTGGGGGAGTGGCCAGAGTGGTGTGCACGGACATGTGGTTGGCGTTGTGAGGTGCAGAACCAGGTGATGGATCTCGGGACCGCAGTGGTGCCAGGTTGCGAAACATCACATGTGCTGAAAAATGGCAGGCTTAGGTTGCAGGGTCAAAATATTTTTGGGTTGGCTATGGAATATGGACCTTGCCCGGCCCGAATAGATCTTACCTTGCCCGGCTACCGGAGTTAGGTGGTTGCTGGCCTCTCAGTCAAATCCTCACGTGCTCCAGGATGACAGGAAGTCGGCCATCAATGGTGCTGAGAGGTTACAAAAACTCACTTGTGCTCGAGGACGGCAAAAGGCAATAAACGATGATGCTGAGAGGCTGCAAAGACTCGATTGGGTTGCCAAAGGTCGCATATCTGACTGCAATAAAGTTGAGAGAGGTGAAGATATGAAGGTGCCAATAGGAAGCGCACAAAGCCAGGAAGCAGGGTCCAGATCGGCTGTAGTGGATGGGAGTCTGAAGGAGTCCAGAAGGTGGCTCGGCTGGTGTTTTGATGTCTGCAGCTATATGTCATCATCGGTTGGTGTAGTGTCAGAGGTGGGAATCTATTTTTTAGGAACCTTTTTGAAGGCTCGGCAGCAGTGCCGCCTTTGAGAGGGGTTAGAACTTGTGCTCGAGACAAGGTGATCTTCATGGGAGCAGGTGACTATGGCGTGTGCATAAGATCTGCTCTCAGAGTTGTGGAATGAAAAGAGGCAGGGTCTGGACCAGGTGGTGCTGGTGTCAGTAGTAAAGATGGTTGGAGGCTTGATCGACAACGTAGGATGTAGGAAAGAATATCTTCGTCAGGGCAGTGGGTTCATATTAGTTCATGATTAGGATTTGCTGAGTATTGTGGGTTTGGGTAGTAAACGAGATTCGTGTTTGGACTAGATTATGGTTTTTAGGCAGCAGTGGGTGGAATGAGTTGCTTTGTTTGATTGCTGTTTGGCTGTGGATTCATGGAGAACCCTGCGAATGGCTTGAGTAGTTGGAGGTGGCCGCACGGTGGTTCTAGATGCAGGTGTGTCGGGACAGAAGAGGTAAGTTGGGACAAAAGGAGGCTTCATGGTGGTGTCAATTCGGGTCTGGAGCATAGTCGGCTGCACTTTGGAGTGGGTGGGGTGACCAGAGGTCGGGAAGATCGACTGAGGGAGCTCAAGAGATCTGGAAGAGGCGGCTTAGGGGTTGAGATCAATGGTGAAGTGCAGCGAGAGGCGGCATTCAGGGAGCTTGTGCATCAAAAAGGAGTGGTCCAAGTAATGTCCGAAGTTGATTGGGATCTGGGTGGTCAGGAGGCCTGAAGTTGTGAAGTGGTAAGGAGCCCAGGTGGGGTCAGGGACGCTCCGGATGACTCATGGTTTGGGTTTGGGCTCGGGACTGATGAGTGATGACCAATTACGAAGGGGGAGTTCTTCCTGCTAGGTGGCAGGTATGGAGGTGATGGAGGGGATCATTGCTAGTCGGAGGACGTGGAGCACTTCAGCTCGTCAATGATTTTGGGGATGTCAAGTTGGTGGATATTATTCTCTCCAAAGATCAGCTCAAAGAAGTTCTCATGAGATCTTGAATCATCAGAAAAGTATAAACATCTCCATGGGTAGCATGGTAGCTGGATTGTCTTTTTGGGCTTGGGGAAGGTGGAGGCAGGAGGCAGGAAAGATTGGTGTGGGATAGGGCTTTAGGGAGTTAGGTTTTGATTCTTTTTTGGAAAAAAGAAGACAAGAGAAACGGGTATTGGATTGCTATGGCCTAGGGATGGAGATCGGAGATGAATTTTGTTTAGGTCGAAGGTTTTGGGGGATAGAGACTAGGGTTCAGATCAGTGTTCTAAATTGCGGCGTAGGCGGCCTCCGGCCACACCGGAAACTCCCTAGGCGGTCAGTCTAGGCGCTAGACGGTGCTAGGCGGGCCTAGGCGGCTATGCATGATTTGAAATTAAAAAAAAAATCAACACTTACCTGTCGGCGGCGGGTGGTGGTGGTGGCGGCGGCGGTGGCGGAGGCGGCGAGTACGAAAAGGAGAGGGAGGAGAGGAGAGATGGTGGTGGTGCTGCTACTGGTGGTGGTAGTGGTGGCGGCGGCTAGGAAGAGGAGAGGGAGGGGAGGAGAGGAGAGGAGCCTGGAGAGGGAGGGGAGGAGAGATGGTGGTGGCGGTGGTGGTGGTGGTGGTGGTGGTGGTGGTGGTGGTGGTTGAGGGGAGGAGAGGAGAGGGAGGGGAGGGGAGGTGAGGAGAGAGGAGCCTGGAGAGGGAGAGGGAGAAGAGGTGGCTGCACTCTCTCTCCTCCCTTTTTATGTTTAAAAAAATGAAAAAAAATAAAAAAACATAGGGTTTGAACCCTTAACCCTGCTAAACATGACTCAAACACACCTCTGTTAGCTATAGGAGCTCATAGCCTTTTGTGTTGGTTTGTTACATATACACTACTTATATATATACATATATGTATGTGTGCAAATATATATATATATATATATATATATATATATATATATATATATATATATATATATATATATTGGAATATGGGTGAATTTATTCCTCGCATATAGCGGAAAAGATATTACAGTACAACATATCACAACTTTCCATGCCCCAAATAATAACATTATGGGGCCATTACTGATACATCGAATTCTATGTTATGTACAATTCCAATAGGGGGTAGTCAAGCCCTCAAAGATACGTCTGTTCCGCTCCTTCCAGATGTGCCAAACGGACGCAGCGAGACGAACTCTGGCTCTTCTGGCCCACCCCGGATCCCGGCCTCTGTGATCTCGGATCCAGCTGAGAATGCTCCGGATGTCTCGATCCACCCCAACTCCTCCTCTCAGCTGTGCACACTGCTCAGTCCAAATGTGCCAGGTCACCGGGCATACAAAGAAGAGATGTCCCATAGATTCATCCTCCCCATTACATAGCACACATTTGACATTCGGTATCTGTATCCCAAACCTGAGGAGTCTGTCCCTCGTCATCAGTCTACCCCGAAGCAGTCGGTATGCACATAGTTGTATTTTATGTGCAACCCCCTTGCCCCAAATGAAGTCCGCCTCCTCAGTCCGGTCGTGATGGGTACGAACCAGATCGTAGCAGCTACGAAAGCAGAATAGGCCTGATCCGCCCCCCGTACCTGGGCCTGCCCAGCTCCAGGAATCCTCATGCTGGCTAGCATCAATAGTAATAAGGCGAATCTCCTCGGCAAGCTGGACAGTATATGGGTATCCTTCTGGCCTCCAGACTCCATCTCTGATGATCCAACTGCATGTGAGTCCCCTGCCCGCTTCTCTGTCCAGCTGACCTCCCAAAAGCTCGAGCAAAAATCTGGAACCCAACCAAGGGTCTAGCCAGAGGTCGGTAGTCGTCCCATCCTTCATGTTCCTGCAGATAGCGGTCTGAAGCACCGTTCGACACCTCAGAATGGCCTTAAACGTGACCGAAAAATTGTTGTCTATCATGCAGGCCCAGAAGTTAGTCCTCCTCAGGTATCTGTTCGCCATCCATCTCGTCCAGAGCGATCCCCCCTTGTTGAATCTCCATGCCATCTTCACACAAGCTGCCTTCTTGACCTCATGAAGAGGTCTCAACCCCACACCTCCTTCCTTCCGAGGCCGACAGAGTTGGTCCCAGGAGATCGCATGCATCCCGCCCATCCATATGAAGTCAGCACAGATGGCCTCCACTTTTCGGATAGTAGCCGTAGGGATCTGGATAGACTGGAGCCAGAACATCGTGATTCCCGCAATAACCGAACGCACCAGCTCAATCCTACCGCCAAATGATAGACCTGCAGCTTGCCAGCCTTCCACTCTCCTCTAAGCAAAGTCCACCAAGCTGTGACAATCCTGGTCTCTGGCATAGTTGACCGTCAGCGGAACCCCCAGATATTTCACTGGAAGCTCGCCTCTATCCACTCCCAAGGCGAAGGCTCTCTCCTCCTGCTGTGTACACCGGGAGCTGAAGTAGACTCTGCTTTTCTTCCGGTTCAACTGGAGCCCAGAAAGTCGTCCGAACTTCTCCATAATGTCAGAGAGCGCTCTCATGCCCCGCATGGAAGGCTGAAGGAGCACCAATAAGTCGTCAGCATATATCAAATGGGATACGACCGGACTCACCGACCGGAAAAGGGGAACGATCCTCTTGCTATGCACCGCCGTATCCATCATGCATGTGAAGTACTCCATCACCAAGGTAAATAGGTACGGGGAGAGGGGGTCACCCTGCCTCAACCCCCTGTTGCTCCTGAAGTAGCCATGCGACGTGCCCTGGATGAGGACTGAGAAAGTAGGAGAGCAAATGCACTCTCTCACCCTCGCAACCCACCTCTCGTCGAATCCCATGGCAAGCATCAAGTGACATAGGAAGTCCCGGTTGACCGTATCATAAGCTTTCCGGAGGTCAAGCTTCACACAAGCCTTCATCCCCAGGTTTGCTGAACTCCCTCACCATCTCATGAGCGAGCAAGCTGTGCTCCGCTATCGACCGGCCCTTGATGAACGTAGCTTGATTCTGGGACACCAATCCCTGCATAATCTCCTCCATACGCCTGCACATAAGATGAGTGATAATCTTGTAAAGAAAATTACAGCAAGCAATGGGCCGAAAATCTGCAAGTGAGGTCGCTCCCTCCTTCTTAGGAACCATCGTCAAGAATGTGTGGTTCATCTCCTTCAGAAGCCTGCCCTCCACAAAGAACTCCTGAACCGCCGCCAGGACATGGGTCTTAAGCACACCCCATTGTCGCTTAAAGAACCCTGAAGAGAAACCATCAGGCCCGAGGGCTTTGTTGGGATTAGCCTTCATCACAATGTCTTCCACCTCCTCCATTCTCACAGGTGCCAGAAGCAGACTGTTCCCATGGCGGGACACCAGTCTCTTCGTGACAAGGGCTGGGAACGTGCTAGAGTAGTCCGTCTGCTGATATAGGTCAGTGTAAAATCTGACGGCCTCCTCCTAAATCTCCGCCGGGTCCCCTACAAGCCGTCCCTCCGCGGTCAGAAGTCTGGGGATGCTGTTCCGGTGCTGTCGGGTGCGGATAACATCGTAGAAGAATTTGGTGCAGCGGTCTTCATCTTTGAGCCAGGTACATTTAGCCCTCTGTGCCGCACTGATCTCCTCCTGAAGTCTCATGATGCTGACCTTCTCAATCAGGATCTTCTCCCTAGCCGCCAGTTTCCCGTTCAGAATGTCAGCTTGCAGGGCCACCTGAGTGTCCCGAAGCTCAGCTTCCTTATCCGCCAGGGAAGTTCGCGGTCTCGTCTTCACTCACCCCCTGATAGCCCGCTTGAGCTGCTTGAGTTTGTGAACCATGCGGAACTGAGCCGTGCCTTCCCGGAAGTGCTGCATCTCTCCCGTAACCACCTCCTCATATCCGGCCGACAGATACCAGCTGTTGTTGTACCGAAACGGCCTCGCCCGCAGAATGGGTCTCTCAATGAGGCCAACCCGAATAGGAGAATGGTCGCTAGTACCCGTCGCCAAACCTTCCGCCACCGAGTTCGGAAAGCACCTGAACCACTCACTATTGCCCAAGGCCCGATCCAACTGACAAGCAATCCGATTATGAGTAGCCTTGTTGTGCCAGGTCCAGATGTGTCCCGCTCGCTCCAGCCCCCGCATCCCTGACCTGAGCAGACATCTCTGGAAGTCATATAAGATCGAGTCCGGAACAGGACGACCTCCCACCTTCTCTTGCCGAAGCAGCATAGCATTGAAGTCCCCCATGATGAGCAGAGGAAGATGCATGTTGTTCGCCATGAGACCCAGGTGCACAATGTTCTCCCACAAATCCTCCCGGAGTCTCCGGTCATTGTGCCCATATACAGCACCCAGGATGAATCGGAACCCACCTTTGTTCTCGAAAGTAACGCCGATGAGTTGTTCTGATTTATGGATCTGCACCCCTTTCCAGCTACCTTTGTTCCACCTAATCCAGATCCTTGCCATACCACAAAGATCTAAGTTGTGAATGTGATCCTAGTTTGCCGGAGTCCTTCGCGAGAGCATAGCGGCCCCTCTAATCTTCGTCTCCAGCAAGATAGCAATGTCACACGACTCTCTCCTCAGTACCCCTCCCATCTCCTTCCATCGTCCAATGGAACACCCCCCCTAATGTTCCATGCTAGGACCGACATCTAAATAAAAGATGAGGGGTCCCCCTGGAACTCGTCTGGATCGACACTCGAGGGAAGTGTCTCATCCGTCTGATCAATGACTGCTTCTGCCATGGAGGAAGGAGCAAGATGGGCCTGAATCCTGCTAAGAGTAAGTGCCCAGTCAGGATTGTCTTCAATCTGGTCATCCATTTCCCTCGCCTGAGGGATATCCTCCCGTGTTGCCGGAGCGTGTCTTTTCCTGCTGCTGTACACCATGATCGCCGGGGAGGCCTCCATCACCATCTGACCACTACCAGCCGCGCTCATACCCCTGGTCACGATGGTCCTCTGTGGCCTGAATGGGACCAGTGCACCCTGCGTGCCCTCCTGTCTCTGCGGTGATCCTGACTCCTGCCTCCTATCGACCTCCATCCCTGTGTCCTCCTCCATATGTCTGTCTGGCTCCGTCTTCCCAGGCAAGTGACTGGGGGCCGTCTCCTTCCCAGGAGTCTCCGTCCGAGCTACCTGTGGCCTGGCAGATTCCTTCCCCTTGTATTTGCACGCACTAGTAGTGTGCCCAAAGCACTTACAGTAAGAACACATGGGGGGACCCAGTCATACTCCACCGCCTGTGTCAGAACCTCCCCAGATGGTACCTGATACTCCAGCATACTCGGTAGCTCCGTGCCCGCTTTGATCTCCACGAAGACCCTGGCATACATCAGTCTGGTGCGAAAGGTAGTGGCCTCATCTGCTTTGATCGGTTTTCCCACAAGGCTGGCAAGTCTCATGAGGAGCGGGATACTCCAATACTTTACTGGAAATTCAGGGAATCTGACCCAGATGGGAATAGCATTCAGCACCTCCTTCTCACACCTCAGCTCCGGCGTCCACTCCTTTAGAATAATGAGTCTCCCATCAAAGGACCAAGGCCCTCCCTGTAGGATCCTGGACACATCCTCCGCTAAGCCAAATTTGACATAATAGAATCCGTTCTTCCGAGAGAAGAATTCCATGCTACCTTTGGGTCTCCAAACACGCTCCGCATAACCCCGAATTTGGCCAAAGAATGGCTTGTTCCCTAATACATACAGCACCATAGTGTTTTTCCAGAATTTTGAGACCACCGCTATTTCTTCAGCGGGAAAATACGCCCGAAGCCCTCCTCCAACCGACATCGGTGGGACATACTCCATTGACATCGGGCTTTTCGCAACTACTGGCGTGCAGACCTCCTTCCATGATCGAGGCCTCTGCTCCTCAACGTGTGTCCTGGTCGGGAGGATCACAGGACCCTGGTCTGTCCTGCCGGTATCAGTAGCAATATCCTTAGCCTTCTCGGCCGCCGTCGCCTTAGGCCTCCAACCCGATACAGAGCGCACTATACCTCCCCCACGTCGCCGGGGATCCCCTGAGCCGATCGAGGGTCGATTCCCATGATTTCCTGGCCCTGTCCGCCCCGAAACATGGGACTGTGCCCCTCGCCGTCCTCCAGCCCGTCGTCTCGTCACAGTCTGCTAGCCGGCATCCCCAGTGTTGTCCCCCCCGGACCCGAACTCGAATACGGAAGCCGTTCCTCCGGAAGTGCCGCCTGACCCCCCCCCCCCCCCCCCCCCGCCCGTGCCCCGACTCCTCCCCGCCTGGGAGGTCCTACCAGCGCCTCCGCCCGACCCCTCCCCGGGAGTGGTCTCACCGCCGCCGCCCGACCCCCCCCCCCCCCCCCCCCCCCGCGTGGGGGGGTCTCACCACCTTCGCCAGGTCGAGGGCCGCTGGGCCCTGACCCGCTTCCTCCGCCTCCCGACCCCCCCCCCCGCCTGGGGTGTCTCGCCGCCGCCGCCGCTTCCGCCCCCTCCCGACCCGCTGGTTCCTCCCGACCCCCCCCCCGCGTGGGGGGGTCCCTTGCTGACTGCCGCCTGTCCCGCCTCTGGACTGGAGAGGATGTCCTCCCCCCCCCCCCCCCCGTTCCTCCCAGCCGCCGGACCTCCCTCCCCGCTAGCGGATTGGGGGGTTGGGAGGGAGGCGAAGAAGCCGTCGCCAAAACCCTAGCAGAGGAGTCAGACGCGCGCATCTTATATATATATATATATATATATATATATATTCGGCTGCCTAGGCGCCCTAGGCGCTAGGCGGGCCCTCGGCGCACCGAGTCTGCCTAGCGAAATCTATAACATTGGTTCAGATATTTGGTGGATGCCAGGGTTTGGGTTGAGATCACCCTAGCTCTAATACCATGTTCGAGACTACATTTTGCAATAATATTGGGATTACTTTTGTTAGGCTCGAGGCTAACTAACATATGGTCAAATACATAGGAGGCTAGCCACTCTAGCCAATTTGAGACTAAAGAAGAGAATACACTAAGACAACCAAAGAACATAACGATAAATTATATAGTGACGCTATTCTTTAACATTCTTAACAAACAAGCGTATTTTGGAATGTTGTGTGTTGTGTCTTACACGACGTGACACAACAAGGACACACTACCAATTGTTGGAGTGATTGTCTTAATATAACACAACAACAACAAAGCCTATATATTGTTGGGGTTGGCGGTTTCATTCCTCTTCTTCCATTCGGCTCTCTTAAGGACCAAGTTCTTTATAACACTAACAAAATTTATATCCTTATTTAATACTTTAAATCATATTAGTCTAGGCTTACCTCTAGTCGTAGCGGTTCCATTAACTACTATACTATTGCTACTCCTTACATTACTATCTACTGGTTTGTGGTGCACATTAACACCCTATGTCAATTTTCTCTTATCATTTGATGCCACCTCTAAGTCTCTAACTTTCCACGAATACCTCCTTTCTTATCCTATTATTTAATGTATTGTGACTCATCAATCTTAACATCCTTATTCATGACACGTTTCTTAGTTGCCTGCCCAACACTTTTGATGCTTTAAATGGCTAGTCTTATAACAATCTTCTAGAATATTCTTTTAAACTTCAAAGGTATCTTGCTGTCATAAAGTACTCCATAAGTACTCCTCCGTTTGAACGATCTTATTTTAATTCTATGCATGTCATCATTCTTAATCTCTCTATCATAATGAATGATTGAACCTGAATACCTAAAACTATCACTCTTAGGTTTCTCTTGTCCATCTATATAGACTCTTTTCACTTTGAGTTAGAATTACATTTCAAATACTTTGTTTTCATTCTACTAATTCTAAATCCCTTATATTCCAAAGTTTTTCTCCGCACTTCTATTTTAGCATTGAACCCTTCTTCATTCTCATCAACCATTAAAATATCATTAACACACATACATAGTGAAATCTCCTCATGGATATGCACAGTAATTTCATCCATAACTATTGCAAAAAGATAAGGACTTAACACTAATCCTTGATGTAACCAATCGTAATAGGGAATGATTTACTATCTACTCTAATCGTTCGCACAATCATTGTAGCTCTATTATATGTATCCTTAATAGTCTCATTATAACTACTACTAATTTGTTTCTTCTTCAAAGTCCACCATATTATCTGTGTAGGAACTCAATCATAAGCTTTCTCTAAGTCGATAAAAATCATATGTAAATCACTCTCTCTCTCAATCTTTTTGTTAATCGTCTTAGTAAGTAAATGACTTCCATAGTAGATTTTCTCGACATAAATTTAAACTCATTATCTGAAATTCTACTATTTTCTTAATGCTTACTCAATTACTTTATAGTAGTTTCATGGTATGACCCATAAATTTAATCCCTCAATAGTTATTACAAATCTCAATAAGAATATCATAATGTCCTACAGCTTTCCACTTTTCATTTTCTTTAACGCATCTATAACTTCATAAATTCTAATTTACGACTCATCTTGTGCTAACTCGAAATCTAAATTAAGTTTTTCTAGGTTCTCATTAAATAAATTGTAAAAATAACTCCTCTACTCTCCTTTATTTCATTTTCTCATACTAATACATTTTTGGTTTTCACTCTTGATACACTTAATATTACCTAATTCTCTATTCTTTCTTTCCTTATTCTTAGCAAACCATAAATATTATCTTCTCCCTAACTTTCTAACCTTCTATATAAATAATCGTACGTCTTAGATTTAGCTTCACTAACTACTTTCTTAACTTCCTTTTCTATTACTTTATATCTCTCAATGTTTTTCTTATTTTTACACTTTTACTAATTTTTATGGAAAATTCTTTTTGATTTAATTACCTTTGAATTTTCTCGTTTTACTACCTTTTTTTTGGGAGTCCAACCATTGCCTTTTGACACTCATAAATCTCTCTTGCTATTTTTTTGATACAACTTGCCTTTTTGTACCACATAACATTATAATCTTTTTTCTACATTCCATCTTTATTCCTTTATCATTTTATCCTTAAAAATTATAAAGTTCTCTCATTTCATTTCAAGTTCCACAATTTGTTTTTCGGCCTCTTCTCTATCTTAGCCTTTCTCTTCAATTTTATAATAATAATATCTAACACCATCAACATATATTGAGTAGTTTAAGCTCTCTTAAAGTATGACTTAACAATCTTTACATGCCACTCTATCAATTTTTCTAATAAAAAAGTAATCTACTTGGCTAATATTTGGTCCGCTTTTAAAAGAATAAATGTTCATCTTTGTTCTTCAAACAAGTATTTGCTACTACAAGGATCTGTTGGTTCCTTGAAACTTACTTGAAAGTTATGCCCTTTTTGCATATGGAGCCTAGGACGGATAAATCGCTTGTTTGGTTTAATTGGGAATTGCCGACAGGAAGTGGAGTACTCCATATTTTTGAGTTCATGTCAGCTGATAACTTAGTAAATTTGGTGGGTTGCCCATATCTGAGTTTTTTTTTCCAAGAATATGGACGGATGTGGCCAGCCCTTCTTTTGAAACTTTTCCTAGGTCGACGATGACTGGTGGAGAGGAGGTCGATGACGGCCCACGGCCTCCTGGACCCAGGGGAGTGGTCGGTCATACTCGTGGATGTCAAGGAGTTATCGATCGTAGAGGAGTACATATGGAGGATGAATATATGACGGGCGACGAGGAGATCGTAGCCTTCAGGTGCGATTGACATGAGAACTGTCACGTCCCCGATTCCGTAGAGTCGATAGTCGTCTTCCGTGTGTGATGCCGTGCGAGCCGAAGTTGCACTTATACAAGGCAGTGTCATAAGGTTATCCGAAACACAACAACAAAGAGAGTACGCAAAGAAATTGAACAATACATTTGAAATAGAACTTTACTTCATTGATAATGAACATCATTTACAAGACTCTATTACAATAATTGTCGTGCGGGCTTACAACTTGACTCAAATACAAAATGAACGCTGATGAGATAGTCGTCCCATACAGTTACATCCCCTTATACAAAACCAAAAATTGCTTGGACCTTGGATGGGGGAGAGCTTAGGCATATCTTGTTGGATTGTTGTTGAGCCTTCAAAAGAGTTGATTCAAGCCTTCAAGCACACGAGCAAGACTTCAAAACACCCGAGCGTCGTCTTGTTAGATGGCACACTCTTCTTGGCTCAAAGTACTGTGGAGAGCGATGATCAGTACATTGTCGTGTAGTAGTGAATGACTAATTAAAATTCCACAGTCTCATTTGTTCAAGAGGTTATGTGAAGCATGCAATATATTTAGTGATCTTTCTAGCCATCCTAGTAAATTGCATGTAACATTTAACATGCATAATAACATAATCGACGTTGCAACTTACCCGCGAGAGAGTCTGCCGCCTCTGAATAAACTTATCATGTTCTTCCCTATTCAACATATATCAATAACTATAAATAATGTGTATATATGTGTGAAGGTCACTGGCAATATCAAGCCATCTTGGACTATAATTGGATTAGGCGGCGATCCTTTCAAAGTGGGACGCGAGCCCTATTTGAAAGTTTCCGAATCACTCATGCCGGTTAAGCCAGAATTGCTATTCCCGTTCCTCCTAGGTCGAATCGGTTCCTTGGCCTAGGCAACCGTTCGAGAAAGTAACTCCCTTGTGCACAAGTTGTCCAATGATCGCGCTACACTAAACTAGTTATTTAGGCATGGCCTACGACTTCACAAGAAACTTAACCGATTCTGTGTGTTCCGTCTTATCATTGCAAAATTCATCGATTCATCCTTGCTTAACACAGTTCTATAATGAATATAACATATGTAAGCATGTAGCAACTTTTATAGCAGGTGTACATGAGAAAATCGTGCAACAGTTCATTGATTCAATCAGTGTTCTAAATTTCGGTCTAGACGGCCGCCTAGGCGCTAGGCGGCTACCGGTCGTACCGGAAACCCCCTAGACGGCGGTCCTAGGCAGGCCTAGGCGGACCTATTCGGCATATTCGGCTTGTTCGACCGAATTCAGAACTGGAAAAATTCAAAAAAAAATAGAATTTGAAATTTCAAAAATTTCACATTTGAACTTCTAAACAAATAAAAATAAAAAAATAAAAAAATACCCTTACCTGGATCCATTGCTGCTGCCGTTGTTGCTGCTGCTGCAGGTGCTGTTGCCGGTGGTGGTGCTGCCGCCGCCGCTGTTGCTGTTGTGGAGAAGAGGAGAGGAGAGGAGCGACCGCCGTCGCTGTTGCAGTTGCTGCTGTGGAGAAGAGAAGAGAAGAGGAGAAAGAGAGATGGAGAGGAGAGGAGGAAGAGATCGAGAGGAGAGGAGAGGCTGGAGATGGAGACTCTCTCCTCTCCCCCCTTTTATTTAGGTTTAGGTTTTAGTATAAAAAATGGAAAAATTGAATCCTAGGTAGGATTCGAACACTTAACTACTATCACCCATAAGCTTAAGCTAAGCCCATTAGCCACAAGTGCCCATAAGATTTGGTGTTAGAATATTACATACAACATATTTATGTATAAACGTGTTAAAAAAAATTAGCTCGGCATCTAGGTGGTCCTCCGGCGCACCGATTTCGCCTACCGAAATTTATAACATTTGATTCAATTCTATGGAAATAAGTATTCCTACATTGTGTCACTGCAACTACATCTAATATTTCATTCATTGGTGTCGTCGATTGATTGGAGAATAAGAGGGTCAAGGACGGGAAGGGTCAAGCCCCCACCTTGATTGATTTGAGGCGAGATGAAGGTCTGTTGCGCTAGACGGCGCCTACACGATCACCTGCAATCAGATAAGCAACGGATCAACACTCTACCTTTCTCTTCTGAGTTTGATATGAAATGTGAAGTTCGAAGAACGCAAGCAATGAAATCCATCGAAAACATTCATGAAAACGTATTCATAAAACCAAAGAAGCAAATACGGCATGAAAAACAGTGCAGCGGGTGCTCTTCCGACTCAGACGCAGGATCCTTCCTCGAGGCGCAATCCGCTGAATATGAGATTTGATTCCGAAGAAGACAATCTATAACGAGAAAAGGATCTTGATTCAATCTGTCTCGGTCAATCGATAGTGACAATGTTTCTTAACCGCGCTTCTCGCGTCGCGAATGAGGAACGGGGCACAATTTGGGATAGGGCACTACAAGAACTGGAGTAAAGATGGATTTTAAAGATGAGAGTGGCCATGGTCGATATGAGGAGAGAGAAAGAGAGTAGACAAAAGAGATCAACAACATTAAAAACTTTTTTTGGAAAGGAGTTGCTGCTCTCAACGCTTTGGAGAGTGAAAAGAGATCAACAGATAATTAATAATTTAACTAATAGATAATTAATCTCTTTATTAGATAATTAATGATTTAATTTATTGATAATTAATGTATTAATTTATCTCTTTGTTGTTGTTTAATAGATAATTAATGTATACATTATAATAATTAATTAATGTTCTAATTCATCTCTATTTAATAATTAATCTTTCTTATAAAATTAATCTCTATTTAATAATTCATTAAACAAATAATTATATTTAGAAATTATGTTAATTAATATTAAGTAATAATTTGTTTTACTTTTTCACATCTTTCATATTTGACATCCAAACGACTAAAGTGTGAATTTTGTCACTTACGCTTACAAAATATCATCTATCCAAACAATAAAAGTCGGATTTCCAAACAAGAACTAGCATGAAACTCAAATGTGCATGCAAAACACTTCCCCGCTTTGCATATGCATATTCTCGCTTTCATTCGACTTCAATCATCCCAACAACCCCCAAGATTATATGAAAGTGCAACGTCAAGGACTTTACCGTCCCTCCATTCCTAACTTTATATCCATAACCTTCATGTATGTTATCGTAATCATTGTTCACCTTTCCAGCATGATCATTTAAGTCACCTCTGATATAAAACTTTTTTACCTCTAGTTACTCCTTGAATTAAACTATTAATGTATTTCCATAATTCTTTTTCAGATTTTCATGTTATCCTACTTGGAGTGCATATGCACTAATAACATTAATAACATCATCCCCTAATACTAAATTAATTAATATTATCATCTCTCCTGTTCTTTTTACAACGACAACCCTATTTGTTAATGATCTAGCCAATATTCTTTTCCCATTTTCCGTCTCTTTTCACATGAATACCAAATTCTAAAATCATTATTATCATTTTTTCTCGATTTTTTACGTCCTATTTTGTTTTTTGTAGACAAACTATATTAATCTTCCTCCTAATCGTTGTATGTACTAACTCTATTCCCTTTTATGTTAATGATCATACGTTCCAAGTAGCTAATTTATTCCTACTCTCATGCACCAACTCGTTACATTGTTGCTTCCTATACACTATACACTAGTCTCCAGTATATTTTCACCACATTGGAGTAGTGATGTGGCGCATCGCTTCTAGGGAATATCCTAGCCCGCCCTTGTTCTGCATGGGTTGTATCGGTGTATTGCATCACTTAGGGTTAACGACCTATCAATCTATCCTTGCTCATTTTTCATTGCACCTGGGTGAGAACAATGAAAGACGTCGCCTCCGAGGAGCCACCAACATGTATCCGTTAAGGATTCTTTCATATGAGATCCAACAATATTACAATATTTTACACTGGCCGTCGGTTACCTAATGCAACCCTCCTCCTTTATGTGGGCTTGGGGCCGACATTGAAAATATTAGAGCTTTATGCCAACACTGGCAGAATTCTTTCCTACAATGTCCAACTTTGAGTTGGAGGCTATGTTGCATATATGTGAATACAATACAAGAAGATACCGATACAGATACAATCACGACATTGATTATAGTGTATCATAGTGTATTGTGGAGTGTCCACCAATTGTTAGACACGGCCACGCGACTGATTCTCAGAGTGTCCATGTTTCCTAAGTTCTAGGTGACTTTTGATTAAATTGTTGCCACCTTCCATTTGCCTTGTTGAGTTGGAGATGATTTGAAGGTGCAGATACAAAATCTCCAACTCAACAATTTCTTCAATGGAGAGTAGAGGGGTAATATACGTATGATGCATAGACACGAAAATGGCATGACACGATACTGACCCGGGGACATGGATGCAACATTCATATTGGCGTGCCCTATTGTACGTTGGACTTTGTTTCGTGTCAGATGTGTGCCCGATGTGACACGGATAGGGCGCACTGATTTTTGGAGTGTCCATGCTGTCTAGAATATGAGTTTTTTTTTTTCTTCTTTAGTTATGAAGATGGGAGAATGTGATCTTGTTACTATTTTGCTAGATTGAGATGTGAAACTTCGAAACTTGAAACTGGATTTTTACAGCTTTTTCAAACACGGACACTCCAAAAACTTGTTTTGTCCTGTCCTGTCGTGTTGGATATGTGTTATACATGATACGGACATTCCAAAAATACGCTAGAAAACAACAAAATTGAGTGTCATGTTGCCGTGTCCCTATTTTGTCGTGTCATATTGGTGCCCATGCAACACAATCTTTTTAGTTATGTTCAAGCTATAAATTACGGACATTTCGAAAGCCTGCTGCATCTGTCTCACAAACACTCCAAAATACTTTAGGACACGCCAAATCAATGTTGTGTCTCCCATCATCCTGTCCGATTATGTATTGTCTTACCCATGTATCTGCAACAGTCTTTTGGATTCTTGGAAACTGTCAGTTGTTGATAAGTTGGGGACTTTTTGTAGTAGACAAAAAGCTCTCCAGCTCAGCCATTTCCACTGAAAATTTGATCTAGTTTCAATTTGATATGTTGGGCACATATCACTACTAGAATGAGATTACCTACTTTGGAAATTTGATCTTTTGTAATGACCAAAATCAGAGCATGATAAAGTTTCAAATTCAAGAGAATCTTTCCCTTTAGTTTTCCCTGCTTCTTTCTTTCTTTTCTTATTCTTAGCTTCCCATCTTTTATTGTACCTCAGTATAGGAAAAAAAAATCTTATGCATTAAATTGATACTTATGTTGTTATGTAAAACCGAAGTATGTTAGATTATAAAAATTGTGCAGAGTGAGTTGTTGTATCATTTGCTATTTCTTCGTTTTTCTTGTACATTAACTTAAACATTTTCTGTGACAGTGGTTGACTTGAAAAGACTGGAACATCATGCAAGAGATGGACCGTCCGACACCAATGCATTGGCCAAATGGCGCATTCTAAACAGATGTCATGACCGGAATGAGACGCTGTATTACAAGGTAACTATTTTGTGGAATAAAAATTTCAACCTTTACTGTTCAAGCAAGATTGCAGTTTTGGATCATAGTTTCGCTGACCTCAGGGTCAGTTCATAAGACAATCTTATGAGAACATGTCCATGTCCTATGACAATGTTCTGCCGCAGCAAGATCTGCTTGGATACTGGCAATAGTTTATGTTTTGATTATAGTGATAATTGCTGATCCTGATCCTTATGGCTGATTATTAATAAAATTTATCATACTGGTAGATGTACTAATGTTCCACTATGTCATTCTTTTTATTGCTTTTCTTGAACATTGGACAGGTTTTAATTGACAACATTGAGGAATATGCGCCTATAGTGTACACACCCACTGTTGGACTGGTTTGCCAAAACTATAGTGGACTGTTCAGACGACCAAGGGGAATGTACTTTAGTGCAGAAGACCGCGGGGAGATGATGTCAATGGTTTACAACTGGCCAGCTGAGCAGGTACATGACTTTTGTAAAAATGGATTCTCCACTGGAAGTTGCCTTCTAATTTCCTTAAAAAGTTATCTTATTTGATTTTTGTTAACCTTTTTTTTTTCTTTCATATTTTTCTTTCACAAAAGGTTTCTGAAAGTTTTCTTCTGCTATTTCTGGTATAATATGATTCTCAAGAGTTATCTAGATAAGCACATGTTGTATTCAATTGTAAGATCGGTCCCCATGCTTGCAAATTTCTGATAGTAGTGTAGTTAACTCATGTTACGAGAAAAGCTGTTTATTGGCTAGACTGTTTAGAATTAGACTTGTATCTGCAATGACAAAAAACCAGATTTTTATGTTGTGTAACAGATGACATATTATAATATGCTTATATTTTGATTTCTAAAATTGTCTGTCTACCTGTATGCATGTCTAATTTTATCCTTTTTTCGTTTTTTTTTTTTGCATCTTTCCTAAACATACAACTGTTAGAATGATACAAAAATATATGTTTTGACATATGGTCAATGGGATTTAACAACGTCGTTTTCAGGTTGATATGATTGTAGTGACAGATGGAAGTAGAATATTGGGCCTAGGTGATCTTGGGGTCCAGGGCATTGGCATCGCAATTGGGAAGCTTGATTTATATGTTGCTGCTGCTGGAATCAATCCTCAAAGGGTATCATAACTCTTTTGGATCTTATTTTGGCTTGAACACTCATTTCTCTTGATTTTTTTCATCCATTCTGTTGCAAGTTAGTGTTGAACTCCCCTTCATCTGCATAACATTTGTCCAGGTTGTATATTAAATTGACTAGGAGTTAGTAATAGAAGTTAGTTGTCTAAACCATGCTAGGTAGGGCTGAGATGGGATTGGAATGTCAGTCACAGAGCATACTACTATACTTGTCATTTCTCTGTATTACTCATCCACCTACGACTCTGGATAAACCTTTTGGTAACCATATACTATAGAGACTTAAATATTTGTATGCATGTGGATAGGAACGGCTGGATATTGATTCAGATTTGTATTAGTGTTTGTCCATAAAAGGTTCTAAGCCCTCATAGCTATATGGCCAAGTCGATCTGGTGATTATTCTGTCTATCCAAACAACAGAATGTTGAATTGTTCACATTGTTTTAAAGCAACTTTGTCTTTCATCTCATTTAGGTGTTCTGACACTACATGTAGTTGCTGTCTTCATGAAAGCTTGGCTTCATTAACTAGACTGAATGTTGCTAGCATAGTTCGCGGTATCGGCCGATACCGATCCGATACGGCCGATACCGATACGGTTTGGCATGTCCCGATCCAATACCGATCGATACTGACCGATACCGACATTGGAGGTATCTTTTCCGGTCAATTTGGCACATAAAATTGAACGAAAAAGACCAATCAACAAGGGTGTAAAAGCATAGAAAGGTTATAACAGCATGTAAAAGAAGAAAACTTATCTATCCCATGTAAATCAATTGGTAAGGGTGACTACTACTTCATTTAATTTCAAAACTACTAAGAAACAACACTGACAATATTAAAATTATGCCTAAATGTATAAAATATATTTTCTAAAATGTTAATAATTTATTAATAATTATTTGTTTTCCGATACCAAAAAATCCGATACTCCGATCCGAAACCTCCGATACTGCCGATATTGCCGATCCCGATACTCATAGGAATGGTCCGATACCGATTCCGATACTTTGAACCTTGCTAGATATCTAAATGAGAGGCTAGACTTTGATATAATTCAAATTAGATGGATATCATTAAATGATTTTTTATTCAGAAACATGAGACGGAAAATGAGTTAAAGTGAGTGAATACCAACTGATAGATGTAAAATCAACAGGTGGAGACTGAAAAACATTTTATAAAAGATTTAGCTTATGATGCTGATGGAAGGAGGGAGTTCTTTAGTGTAGATGATGCGTATTCTTAGTTGAATCTTCACCTTATTCTGTTCAATCATTTCTATCTCACTCTCACACCTATCCTGACCAGCTTGCTGCTTATTCAACCGATGACAATGTTTCTACTGAAAATAGGAAATCCTTACTCAACAGCATACCTTAATGCGAAGATCTGGTTCTGACAGAACAGCATCAATACCAATACATTCTTTTTGGATATCTTATACAAAATGTGCATTTTTCTAAGGTATCTATACCTTATCCTTGCTTTTGCAATATCCCCACCTGATTCTGCTGCTGTTTGAAGAGTCCATAAAATTGTTTCATCTTGAAAAGCTACTTAGAAGTGGCTTAATCCAACATGGTGTTTCCCTTGTTAAAGTGTGAGAGTATTAGTATTGGTATTTCAACTGGTTAATATTCATAATATCTGATAATAAGTTTAATTGTAGCATCTCCTAGTCCATTTGTGGTTATCAACATGATTAGCCAAAGTATACTTGGTTATGTGCTTTGATTATCAGCTGCTTCTTTCAAATAATAAATAAATGAACAGAACATGCCATCTGCTGCTCCTTTCTCTAATCTTGCAATTGTACTATAGGTACTCCCTGTGATGATTGATGTGGGAACCAATAATGAAAAACTTC
This sequence comes from Iris pallida, assembly GCA_029216955.1. Classification (NCBI taxonomy): domain Eukaryota; kingdom Viridiplantae; phylum Streptophyta; class Magnoliopsida; order Asparagales; family Iridaceae; genus Iris; species Iris pallida. The sequence goes on along the minus strand of JANAVB010024600.1, from coordinate 8,546,310 downwards.
TGAAAGATCCACTTTGTAAGATTTCTTTGACAACTTTATTGGGCAGTACCATTCACATATGGTTTTATTTAAATACCACTTCCAATTATTGATCCATAGATTGCTCATGCTATGCTTTTGAAACCTAGACATTGAGGATAAACATGACAGTTTCTTTATTAAATTTTCTCTTATATTTTAGTTATTTAAAAAATTTAAACAACATTTAGAACTGAGGAATCTGGTCCTGCTAGGAAAGTTATAATGACAAATGCTAGTGGCTTAAATTTCTCACTTGGTATGACAGATCCCGTGGAGGTGATAGGGAAATACTTCTTAACTTGGACCATATAGTTCTTTTGAGGACTGATGTGGATGTATAACGGAAGTTAAGGGCATGGTTAACATTGTTTTGCATCAGGTTACACATTATACTTGCCTTAGGATCAGGGCCAGGTTCATCGAGTGCAAGAATAATGTTGGGAAGTATTGTTAAGTTGGATGATGTTAGTGGAATGGCTGATCTTTCATGTGGAAACTTTATTAGAAGTTAAAATACATGTGCCAGTGGAGAAGGGAGGGGTTGCCTATAGTAATATATGCAATTTGTAGACAATAGGGGCAGAGATTCTCAAGCAAAAGTTGTTCCCTAGGGAGCTAGGCTTGGGCAGATGGAAGAAATGTAAAACAAGTTACGGTAACTTTCGATCCTGATAATTTACATGAATCCACTTCTAAGTTGTGTGCATATACAGTATCAGGGAAGGGAGTAATTGCCGACTTATAAGGTACAAATGGTATGCGCGAAGACAAATCGCCTTTGTGACTTACTTTAATGCGGAGAGGAATATTGGCTGTTCATAAGGTGGGAAGACAACTCATGTTATTACAGTAATAGGTTATGGAGCCACTGTCCGGGCATATCTCCCTATTTCTTATATTTCGATGTACAATCATCTTTAAGTCTAAATGTTTAATTATTGACTTGGGTCTATGGTTTCTGAAAATAAAACTAAATTATATCTATAACGTTGTTAAATTTTTATAACTTTCCCGATAAACTGACACTGACATATATAGATTTGGGACTTCAAGAGCACCGTCTTGATGGTGAAGCTTACCTCTCTGTCATTGACGAATTCATGGAAGCTGTTTTTACTCGTTGGCCACATGTAATTGTACAGGTACAGTCATAAGATTCACTGGTTTGCTAGTGAAAACTCTTCAGAGAATATAATGCCAAGTTCTTGGAGTATATAATTCCAACTTCTTTTTTGTAAAAGGAGCAATCAATGTAACTTGCTTTTCACAGTTTGAAGATTTTCAAAGCAAGTGGGCTTTCAAATTGTTGGAGCGTTACAGAAATACATATCGAATGTTTAATGATGATGTCCAGGTAAATTTGGTAGCTCCAAATCATGCATTGCCTGCTATTATATATGCATTGCTATTAATAATGGTTATGTGGTCTGTAATTTTGTTGTAACTTCAAGGAACTTGCGTTTTACCTTTCTGTAATTTCATATTCCTTTTGTAAATACCTTTTGCGTATACAGTATTACTCTTGCATGCATGGACTATGAATTTAGTTCCTCTGTAATATACACATATAGTATTATTTTTGCATGCATGGAATATGAACTTAAATTGCTCAGTACAAACGCCTAATATTCACGATTGGCACAAGCAGTAAAGGCTCATATTTTTTTTGGCCTTGTAGGTTAATTTGGAGTAGTTAGACCGTACAACTATTGATGAACATATATCTGTGGTACACATTTCTTAGCAGAAACCAATATGTTCCTATTCCATTAGTATCAAACTCTACTTATTTGTGCATACTGTCATCACGTGACTAATATTTAGGTCTTACATGTTGAAGCTTTTCTATTATCCTATGCTTTTGAATGACATTAATGTTCATGAAACAAGAACATTGTTTTTTGTCTGCAATTATAAATAAAGCATAAACAAGAATAACATTTTTGTTGATGGAGTGGAGAACTATTGGCCTTGGATGTATGCGAAGAAATCTTACATCTACTTATGACCCTTACCGCTGAAGGATATGATTGCTCCTCATGCAGCTACTCTCTTGTGTGTGGGTGTGGGGGTGGGGGTGGGGGGTCAACAATCTGGATGTAGGAGAAACCCGTACTGGTTCACTTTACAGCCCTGCTACCATGTGGTTTCACTCCAGAAGGGGTATGATGGGTTTCTAGTTTTCTAGTTGGGAAATGGCTTTACTCGGTAATGTATGTCAATACTTAACAATCACCCAGAACCAAGAGGTGGAGGGTTCACCTACAACATAAGTTGAAGATGAAGATTTTGGTACCCAAAAGTTTATGGGTCCTTGAATGTTAAGTCTTAGGAACCCATTTTAGCATTTTCATATCAACATGCATTCTCATTTGACAGTAGTAAGATGTGTGTTCAAGCATTCCACAATAGTGGCACATGGTGGGCGTCATGTTTCTAGTGGGAGGTGAGTGAGTGTTTTGAGCATGAAATTTCCTGGCATGGTTTCTACTGTGACTATAGTAGGAGGCATGGTGTGATGTGTTTGTGTTATTTTGTGTTTTCTTTACAAAGGGTCTTTGTGTTTGCATAGTTTGGCCGTATGGTTTATATGGAGTGTTTGTGTGAATATGACTCTTGTATCCTGTGTTGTGATGTGAATTAGTATTTCCTTGACTATGGTGTCGTGCGTCTTGGTGAATCGTGTTTCTACCATTTGTTTCTTGCTTTTAGCAAGAAGTTCCTTGTACTTGGTAGTGATGGCACCTTCCCTTAGAGTGGCAACAAGAGTCTTTTTCCTAGCAATGTCGTATCCCTCTTTGAGAGTTTGACATTCAACATCATTTTCTTTAATATTCTCTTGAGCTTCTTCTAGCTTTAGTCTAAGTGATTCAATCTCATCCGTGTCAGAAGCTAGAGTTTTCTCTTTTGTATCACTAATGATATTAGTGAGTCTTTCTATTTCTTGTTTAAAAACAACAATATCTTTTAGAGATTTTCTATACTTAAGATTTTGTGTTCATCATGGAGTTTAAGAATCACATTTTCTAATCCAGTGTAAGAAAGAGTATTTGTGGAGAAGTCATCAAGTACTTCATTAGACTCCAATGCCATAAGACAGACATTTGCGGTGTGTCTACATTCTTTGTCGTTGTCTGAGTTACTTGCATTACTTTCGCATCAAATGCTAGTATTGGCGTACTTTCTTGAGGAGGAGCCTCCTTTGCTAGATTTTCGTACTTGCTGGGTTCCTTCATTGCTATTGGACAATCTCTCTTGATGTGTCCGGTCTTCTTGCAGTTGTAGCAAATAGGTTCTTCATCGTTGTCCCTTCTTTGGCAATTAGCTTTGTTGAATTTGAGGAACTTCTTGAAGTGTCTAGAGGTGAGGGCGATCTCCTCGTCATCTGAGTCATCATTGTCGATGTCGGCCTTTGAGGAGAGCTTAATAGCTTTAAGGGTGAGAGCCTTTCTTTCTGTTTTATCTTTCCTTTCTCTTTCTCCTGCATGGAGGCTTCTTCTTGGTCCTTCATGTCTAGCTTATGTGTCATCAACTTTTCCATAAGCGTTTCAAGGTTAATAGTGGTGACATCATTTCCTTCGATGATTGACGTGGCTTTAGGATTCCATCCTTTGGTGAGGAGTCCCCTGAGTATCTTTCGTATCTTTTCATGAGTGGAATATTTCGTACCAAGAGAAGCAAGATGGTTAATCACATCAAAGAATCTAGTAAACGTGCAGGTGATTGACTCATCTGGCTTCATTTTGAAAGTCTCATACTCGTGAGTAAGTCTACTAATTTTAGACTCTTTAACTTGTGATGTGCCTTCGTGTGTAACCTCCAAAAGCTTCCATATTTCATGAGAAATTTTGCAAGTGGAGATTTTATTGAATTTATTGCTATCAAGAGCACAATAAAGAGCATTCATTGCCTTAGCATCTCGGGCAAGAGCTCTTTTATTATTTTCGGAAAGCTTTTCAGTAAGCCTATCCGAAATAACTTCAACCACAATTTAGGACTTAGTGAGACCATTCATGACACAATCCCATAGATCAAAATCTATGGATTCTAAATAGATACTCATTCTAATTTTCCAATAATCGTAGTTGGTTCTATCAGATAGAGGTCTATTTTTGGAGTGTCCCTCATTGTGATGTGAACTAAAAATAGAGTTAGTGGCTATTGATCACTCTAAGGAAGTTAATCCAAATCAAGAGTCCAAGTTCTGAGTTCTGATACCAATTGAAGAACTCTGGTGGGGGGGGGGGGGTGAATAAGGTAATAAAATTACCAACACATATTAGCGAATCAAATAGCAATTTAAAAGTAAGAGCAAGAAATCAAACACCCGATGTATCTTGGTGTCCTTCCTTGAAGGCAATACAGTCCTGGACCTCTCTCCGACTTTGATCCATATTTGAGTAAATAGTACACCACGAGTTTTGATGCGAAGGCTCGTCAACTTCTTACACACGAGTTTTGATGCGAAGGCTCGTCAACTTCTTACACATGAGTTTTGATGCGAAGGCTCGTCAACTTCGTTTACAAGAGAGGATTTTGGTCTTCTAGAATACTTGAAGTTCTAGGTTACAATTCTTTAATAATAACACTTTTGTGGATGACAAATAAAAGCTTTGTAGAGCAAATGGTTAATGCTTTTGGTAGTTGTGAAAAATTAAAGCTAAAGTGGATGGCTTTGAATGAAGAAAGGGGAGTCTATTTATATAAAGCCAAAAGAGAAATCATTCCAAAAAGCAAACTCTGCTGACTTTCGGAAGATCCGTCGGTGATCCGCGGATGTCCGACGGATTTCCGAAAGCCATCTGTAACGGATATAAATATAGCCATTGGATTGAATTTAATGCTCCTTATTCTAGCCGTTGGATTTGAATTCAAAATAGCCAGCTGGATCATTCGGATTATCGGACGGTAATCCGCAGATATCCGAAGGATGATCCAAATGAGCCAACAAAAAATTGCTATGACCATTCGGATTGTCCGACTGTAATCCATGAATATTCGTAGGATGATCCAAATGAGCCAACATATACTTTCTGTTACCATACAGATTATCCGACGGTGTCCTTAGATAAACGAGGGATGTTCCGAATGAGCTAACGAAAACTTCTTGTGTTCATTCGGATTCTCCGACGGTAATCCGTGGATATCCGATGGATAATCTGAATCGAGGGATGTTCCGAATGAGCTAACGAAAACTTCTTGTGTTCATTCGGATTCTCCGACGGTAATATGTGGATATCCGATGGATAATCTGAATGAGCCAACAAAAACTTGATGTGTTCATTCAGATTATCCGACGGCAATACGCGGATATCCAACATATGATCTGTTTTCTTCATGACAAATATCCGATGATATTTAATCTATCTAGCTTTTGGTTTTGCCATCTTTGTCAAAGTGTGTACAATGGTTCCTAGACACTTACAGACTATGGAAGAACTACAATATGCATACGCTTGGTTCTTTGGTCTTCGAGTATTGTCTTGAGACTCTGCAAAGTCGCATGCTTTTGTTTTTGGTTCTTTGAGCAATGTCTTGACGCTTTCGAGGCTTCTTGCTTTTTATCCGTAGTAGTTATAGAGGTTTTTGAGGCTTCTTGTTTTGTATCCGTAGTAGCTGTAGACGAGTTTTAGACTAAAACAATACGATGTTAAATTATCAAAATCATGGATGTGCCAACAATAGCTTCCCCAGAAGCGAAGCTACCAGTGCTGCATCATAGCCTCGCCAGACCCAAAGTTCATATTGAACCCAAAGTTATAAGTAGAACCTGAAGTTCATATTGAACATGGACCCGAAGTTCATATTGAACATGGACCCGAAGTTCATAAGTAGAACCTGAATTTCATATGGCCTAAAACTTGTAGTTTCCTAGAAAAAAAACTTAAAACATTGCATGTTGAGAACCACAAGTTCCACATGTTTAATCTACAATTTCTATGTTGCAGAATATGAAGTTCTCATATAATTTTTTGTGGATATTTTATTTATCCAATACACTAACACCTTGTTCCCTACATACAATATCGAAGCTGAACAATTTCCCTTGCCTGAAGCAAATATAGGATATTCAGAACAAATCATCGATCTTGCAGCTGTAGTGCGCTTGTCGACGTAGTAAACGAATACCATTGGATACTACTTTTGAAATAGCTGAATTCTACCACTCGATGGAAGAGTAGACATAGACGGCCCTTACATACCAAAGTTTTTTATTTTCATTATTGGATTAATGTTTTTTTAGTTTGGATATTTTTAGAATAATTTATTTTCTGGATAATTAATTGAATTCTATTTCATATATGTGACAAATTCAATTAATTTGTGCTTAGGTATGACAAGTGAAAAAGTCAGATGTCTTGCTGATATTGTGTCCACGCACACTATTCTCCGTGAAGAAAATAATTTTTCCATCTTTATACCTAAGAATGATACTGTGACAACCTTATCAGGTTCATTCAATCTGATATAGAGGCACGACATAGCCTACTTTATGTTGTCTAATATTATCGAATTTACCATTAAAGAGATTTTATATTCTTTTCGCTTCGAAGGAACCTATTAAGTTTTAAGGATATCCGAGAAAATAATCATCAAGCTGAAACTACGGATGAAAATAGAGTGGAGTTCCAATACATATGGCTAAAAGCGTATATTGGAAAAGATGAACATGCTTATGATTTGGCATGACCGTCTGGGTTATTCGGATCGAGACTTGATGCACCGTATTCTTAGTTCTATACACGGTCATCACCTTACCCGTAGTAAGGATTTCATGTATTCTAGCACACTTAGCTAAACATGTTTCTCCCTTTTTTCTATCGTGGACTTCAGGGGGATATTTGTGGACATATCCAACCAACATTCGATCCATTTAAAGATTTAACGTTGTTGGTTGATGAATCGACTCGCTAGTCATATGTATACTTGTTGTCCACTCGAAAAGTAGCAACTCCTGGATCAGTTGATTAAGCTGCATACTCACCACCCATATTATTACATAAAGTTATCTAATAATGTATAAGTGTTCCCATCAAAGACGTTTGATGATTATTGCATGTTGCTAGGATTAAAGTTGAACATCCGGTCTCCATGTTCACACCCAGAACGGCCTCGCAGAAACGTTTATTAAGCATTCCAGTAGATTGCAAGTCTTTGGTGATGCGTACCAAACTTCCTGTTTTTACATACGCTATGCCATATGCATACAAAAATGTTGGTACGTTTAAGGCTCCTTGCCACCCAACCTTATTCGGTGTTACATATGTTACTGCTTAAGGACCTCAAATTTCATATTTATGCATTTCTGGGTGTACAACCTATGTGCCAGTTGTGTCTTCGTATCGAATCAAAATGGGTCCTTAAAGAAAGATGGAAATCTATGCCAGTTATGATTCACTATCGATTATTCATTATTTATAACCCTTGACAGACAATTACTTTATCACAAGGTTTATTGATTGTCACTTTGATAAGATAGTCTTTCTGTCGTTAGGGGAGATAAGAACGATAATGTTCATGAAAAATGACGCGAATTGACGTGATTTGCCCCCCCTCTGTCTCATTTTGATTCTCGTACCTATGAGTCAAGGTTGTAAAAGTCGCTAGTTAGTAGTTGGACGGGCACGGAGTACCTATATTTTCATATGGTAAAACAAAATATGTTATATATATTCTCTGATCTAGTAAAAGTGACGAGATCACATATGCCTGCAAGGATAGACGTTTTGCACGGATGCATAACTTTTTCTGAAGTAAATGTCGTCCTTGAAGGACATCGTGTCTTACTTGAAGTGCAATAAGGTACACCGGTGGCTAGCCAATCATCTGTCCTCAACCTGAAGCGCGGTAGACCCCTCAGTTCAAAGGATTCCCTCCCCCGAAAGACGAGGAACTTGGCATCCCTGAATCCTGTCGCTACTTCAAAATTTCATATTCGAGAATATAGAAGCGTCCTGGAAGAGACGAGTGCACAAAATTCAATATTCGAGAATCAAGAAATCATCGATGATATTTTTATATATTCAGTTGCCCCACTGAAATTATAAAGTTCAACGACATTGAACTTCATTTCGTTGAAGAATGTCAACGAAGAACTTATTGGTCAAAATAAAAAGAAGTAATTCATATCGAGTTAGATTCTTTAGCGAAGAGATGTCTTCGAGCCTGTAGTCTCCCAATATAATAAATACCCAATGTAAAACATGTAGGATACACGTGGATCTTCGTAAGCATAATGATATGAATGAAATAATGCGATATAAAGCACATCTTGTTGCGCAAGGCTTCTCCCAATGTTCTGAGATTGATTAAGAGGAGACGTATTCTTTCGTAGTGGACGTCATTACGTTATGCTACCTTGTGAGTTTGGTAGTCTGAAAAACTGAACATGCAACTGATAGATATGGTTATAGCTTATCTGTATGGTGAATTAGATACCGATATATATGAAGGTCCCTAAAGAATTGTCTAACCGAAGCAAATAGTTATAGACCCGGAACATGCTCTCAATTATGTTGAGGCATTCACTTTACAGATTGAAACAATCCAGACGAATATTGTACCGCTTAGGTGAGTATTTGAGCAGTTAGGGATGTGTGAATAATGAAATACTTTTTTGCGTGTTTATTAAAAACTCACATTCCGAATTTGCAGTTATAGCAGTCTATGTCGATAACATGAATCTCATCGGGACTCCTTAAGAGCTTGATAACTACCTCGCACATGAAGTCGAAATTTGAGATGAAAGATCTGGAAAAAACTTGATTATGCTTACATGTGCAATTTTAGCATTGTACCAATGGTGTTTTGGTTCACCAATCGGCTTGCACTCAAAAGGTGTTATGTCAGTTTAATATGGCAAAAGCAAAACCCTCGAGTACACATGATCGTTCGATCTCTAGATGCTAAACCAGACCTATTCCATCTTAAGGATGACGATAAAGAGGTCTCAAAACCTGAAGTTTCATATCTGAGTGTAATAGCCGTATTATTGTGCTTAGCTTAATGCAATAGACTGGACATCTCATTTGTGATGAATCTTTTGGCTAGATTTATCGCTACACCAAAACGCCGCTACTGGAGTGATATAGTAGACATCTTTATTTATCTTAAGGGTATTACAGATAAGGGCTTATTATATTCTTCGTATCTCAGAATGGATCAAACCTCCTTGATCCTCAAAATGATGTCCGCCTTGTCGGCTATGCTGGTGCTGGTTATTATCTGACTCGTACGAGACAATTCTCCAAAGTGGTTATGTCTTTAATATTTGGGATATATTAATATCTTGGCAATCTACAAAGTAAACGTTGGTCGCTACTTTAAATCAAACCAAGTTCATCGTCCTTCGTGATCTTACCGGGGAGTGCATATGGTTGCAAGACGTCATTAAACATATTCAGACTGCGAGAGTGGACTCCAATCAATAATGTCTCGACGACAATATACGAAGACAACGCCACATATATTGACCATATTAAGAAGGGCTACATCAAGAAAATAATACCAAACACATCGTACTGAAGTTTTTCTTCTCACATCAGCAACAACAATAGCAAAAGCTTAAAGTCAAATAGATTCGATCCCAAGACAACTTGGCCGACATGTTCACAAAGTCCATGTCGAAGTCCATTTTTAGAAGAGCGTTTATGGCATCGGATTGCGGAGGCTCTATGCATTATAACACTTGTAGTTTGGGAAAATATCGAAATCAAGGAGAGTATCAAAAAGTATGCTCACTTGACCTTAATGTACTCTTTTTTCCTAACTTAGGGACATTTTTCCACCATATTTTTAACACCCTAATTAGGTTTTAACGAGGCACCCACATCGGGTTGGTCATACCTCTAGATATTTTCACGTCTCGAAGACATGTTGGCATCAACTCACTTTTTTTCTTTAATTACGGTATTTTTCACTGGGTTTCCGAGTCAAGATTTTGATAAGTCTCTCTACATATATATCTCTTTGAACTCTGTGTTAATTTGTTACTTGAAGACTGATGTTGATCATCTCTGAATACTGATGCTAATCATTCCTTAATGTTGATACATATTGATTATTGACTTGTGCACACTAAAGGAGGAGTGTTGCAGTTAGTTATAACTAACTATTGGATTATTGTGTCAACCAATAATAGAGATATACTTATCCCTTTCTAATCTTGTAAGATACTATTATATCCACTTGTTAAGCCATCAGACTATTATAAATAGATGCATATGGAGAACCCTTGAGGGTTTAGCCACTTGAGAATTCATCTCTCCATCTCTCTCATCTCTTAGTCTAGTAAATTAGACTACAACACGTATATGGAGACTTAAGTCCAAGCCACAACTAACTCTCTCCGTGAAATTGGACAATGATGATGAGTCCGTGGTGGGTGAGGGAAGCATGGTGGTGGGATACCTGATGCTTCCTTAGTAAAGCCACCATTTGATACGGCACATTTTTACATGATTCTGGTGCAGTCTCACCAGCGATCACATAAAAAAGTCGGGCAATGGATGAAGGGTGGTGTCTTTATCTCTTGAGTTGGTGAGTGATTCTCTCTGAGTGTTGTCCCATCTCTTGTGCTTTTTCCCTCATTTCCTATGGCATTTTGTTATTCTGTTTAGGGGTGAGTATTCGGTTTATTCGGTTCCAACCGAACCGAATAACCGAAAACCGAATTGGACCGAAACCGAATAAGCAAAACCGAAACCGAACCGAATTGGTCAATAACCGAACCGAACCGAACCGAATTAAATCGGTTCGGTTTTTGGTTTATTCGGTTTTTGGGTTTATTTGTGTTTTTTTGTTAATATATATAATAACTAAATATACCTAGATATATTTATTATATACCTATATATATATATACCTATAGTATATATATATATATATATATATATATATATATATATATATATATATATTTTGGGAAAAGGTAAATTTGATTCCAAACGAAAAGCCATAATCATACAACATACAAATTGAGTGGGGCTCCCACTCAACACTCATCCATTCTCCATAGCATTCACATCAAACTCAATATTATGGAGAATGCCAACCGGAGGTGTGACTAGTCCCTCAAAGATCCGGCGGTTTCGCTTCCGCCAAACATGCCAAACCGAAGCCGCCAGACGAACTCTGGCTGTGCGGAACCAGTCCTGACCTCGACCCCTACTATCTCGAATCACCTGGATGATGTCCCCAATGCATTTACCAGAGGCGTACACTCCCAATACCCGACTCTGCTCCGACCATATCTGCCATGCCAGAGTGCACTCGAAAAATATATGTTTAATAGACTCAGGCTCCAAGCAGCAAAGCACACATATGGGATCCGGCACTGGCACTCCAAAAGAACTCAGTCTATCCCTCGTCAAGAGGCGACCCAGAAGAAGCTTGTAAACACATAACTGCATCTTCCTGGCCAGACCCGTACACCAGACGAACTCGTAATCAGAACTCAGAGGATAAGTGTGCCGGATAAGGTTGTAGCAACTACGGAACTGGTACTCGAGCCCGAAGAAGCTTGTAAACACCCAAAACCAAAACCGAAACCAAATAAGAAAATTTAGTATTTTCAAAACCGAAACCGAACCGATTCTCTTATTCGGTTCGGTTCGGTTTTCGGTTCAAAACCGAATAATGCTCACCCCTAATTCTGTTGGTAGATTTGAAGGGTTAACGTGGCAAGTAATGACAAAAGAGTCGAAGAAAGAGAGCATCGTATCTCTTTGGTCTGTCAATGGTCGATGCTAGATGTAGTCTCGCCATGTTGTAACTAATGGATCTTAATAGAGAAAATAATGGATCAGTTACCAAGTTACAGTAAGGTTTGGACTTTGGATCATACTGTTTCGGATTGGATTCATTGTATGGTTCATTGAATGTCTGACTGGGTTGGTTAAGGCTTGCATGGTGTCGAGGAATATTTTGGCCATTGTAAGTAAGATGGCTCATGTTCTCTGTCCTATCCTACATTTGAGAGTACATTTAGTTCACTAGTTAGGAACTTTATTTTCTGCTCAAAGAAGCAGAAATTTACTGGAGTCAAGTATTAAATTGAGTTCTCCTAGAAAGCATGATTTATTATGTGTAATGTTAAATATTATTTTTACGAACTTCTCCCTACTTGTCTAGTTTTTCGGAAATGTTTCTGACTCTCAACTTTTCAGCCTCATTGAATAGTTCATTACCAAAGTTGTGAAGGTAGCGGTTTAGTAACTTCTTGATTGAATTAGTTGTCTATTGACAGAGAGTGTGACTTGTTATGTGAAGTATTGTCATGCTTGCATTTGATTTATACATAATTCATTCCTCTATCCAAGGATATAAGCATATGATGATGCAAATTAACTATCATAATGAATTACCAAACTTTCCTGTTCTTGTACCAACACCTATTTTAATTTTGTATGCATATTTAGCTTTATAATGATCCACTTTGTTCTTGTAAATTCTGTACAGGGAACTGCTGGTGTTGCAATTGCTGGTCTTTTAGGTGCTGTAAGGGCACAAGGTAGACCAATGATAGACTTTCCAAAGCAAAAAATTGTTGTTGCCGGTGCAGGAAGGTTTGATATCCTCCTATGCAAAAGAATTGTTCTTAGTACTATAAGAGATGACATAAAATTATAATGGTTATAAGATCTTATATATGGCAAAGAAACATATTATTTCTATATTTGTGTCCACTTCAATCTGGTCAAAGAGATTTCTCTTTGCTAAAGCACTCTTAACTCGCAAAGTATTAGTATTTTGTTCCAACTTCCAAATAGTTATTTTTCCAAATTAACATTCCCCAAAAACTATGTTACCTGGACTCGGGTACGGGTGTCGGGTACGGGTACATATCCAAGAGTCGGGTCCTTCAAACTCATAATTGAAGGACACACGGACTCGGCTAAAAAGGATCCAAATTTTGGGTATGGGTACGGGGATATGACTAAGGTTTCGTAAAAAGACAACCTGTAATTATAAATTACTAGTAAATTTTACTCAACTAGTTGAATAAGTCCCTAAGGGACCGTCCCTTCAGCTCCCCTACTACTTAATTACCAGTCTACCATATTAAAATAAACTATCTACACCATTACCACATTAAAATAAACTATCTACATCATTACCACATTAAAATAAACTATCTACTTCACTACCGGTCTTTCGATTGTCACCATGAAGGATCCGATTGTCACCATGGAGGATCGGATACGGATTCCATACCCATACCCATGTCCTAAAGGGTCGACACGGGTACTTCTCCTTAAAGTGGAGAGTCCAGGTAACATAGCCCAAAAATGAAGATTCTGATGGTGTTTTGCAATGAGAAATAATTAACTGGAATTGACAAGTAAATGAGAAACTCGAATTTCATTTTTCTATTATATTTTTCAAACCGTGCATTGCACTCTGCTGGGTTCAAGCTGACTTTCAGATCACCTTGTTTTGAATTTTGTTCAAGCTCCGAACTGGGTTTAGCCTGACTTCCTAGCATAGTTTGCAATATCGGCTGATGCCGATCTGATACGGCCGATATTGATGCGGTTTGACATGTCCCGATCCGATACCAACCCCTAACGATTCTGACCGATACTGACGTTGAGGGTCTCTTTCCCAGTCAATTCGGTAGAGAAAATTGAATGAAAAGACCAATCAACAAGGGTGTAAAAGCATAGTAAGGTTGTAAAATCATGCAAATGAAGAAAAATTATTTATCACAGGTAAATCAATCAGTAAAGATGACTATTATTTCATTCAATTTCAAAACTATTAAAAAACAACACATAAAATACTTCCAATTATGCGTAAATGTATGAAATATATTTTCTAAATTTTTAATAATTTATTTATACTTATTTGTTTTATGATACACAAAAATCCGATACTCCCATCCGAGTTGTCCATTCCGATACTCATAGGAAGGGTCCGATACCGATACTGCAAACCTTGCCTCTTAGACCTAACAAGAATTGGATCCAACAGTTTGAGGACTTAACTTAAACATGAAAATTGATTAATCCTAGTCTTATTTGTTAAACTGTTTAAACCTTGGTATAGGTTTTGAAAGGGTTATGAAGTTTAAAATATAGAGGTATCAAGAATTTTACCCAAGAAATTCTAAGCACTGCTCCAGAAAAATTAAATCAGAGTTCTCATTTCTTGTGCTTCGTTGTGGGAACTGATAAGTGTTCTGCATGCTATCTACATAACACAGTAAAACATGATCTGCAGTCTGTTACCAAAAGCAGAAAAAAGGTCTTTCTAAGGCGGTCTCTAATCTTTCCGATTGGCTTAGCCTCTGATTAGTACATAATCATTGTTTCTTCCCTCCTTCTTACTGTGCCCATGTGTCTATCTGTGTGTGCACTGTGCACGTCTATGTCTTCTTTTCTTTTATGTATTATTATATTTTCTTTTGGGGTTGGATGCATCTTATATCTTCTATGTATGTGTACTTGCATATACCCATGTGAGTTTGTTGATTCTTTCTGTTTCTGGGTGGTGGTGGGGTGCGGGTTTAACTTAATTTAATTATTAATACATGAGTTAGTCCTGCTGATCCAAAAATTTGGGATAAAAGGATTTATTGTTGTATGAGTTATAGTAATAAAGGACTGTTTAGAAGAAGATGGATTATGCTATTGAAGGAACTTGACTGTGATATTCTTGTGACCTTGTTATGACCTTTTCTGTTAGAATAAAGAGAATACCCTAAATCTAGTCAACTGAAGTTTATTATACTGACTTTTCTGCCTTATTCTACACAGTGCTGGACTTGGGGTGGTCAATGCTGCTAGAAAAACGATGGCAAGAATGCTTGGAAATAATGAATCTGCCTTTGAAAGTGCAAGAAGCCAGTTTTGGTTGGTTGATGCAAAGGTGTGCATGAGATTTTTCTTAATCCTCGCACATATTCACCTTTGTGAAGAAAATATTTTAAAAGTGTTGTTTCTTGACATTTTAGTTAAAACTAGATCTGAGATGTGAAAGAGATGGGTGTTGTATGATAACGAAAATGAGTCTTGACTACTCCTAAACAAGTGAACAAGCTTATTATTTATTCTGAGCTAAACGATCAAGATCTTATGCGTGTTAAGTGGAGGCTAATTACTCTCTCTACTATCTTTTGTCACCATTTTTTATCCTTAGATAACAAATGCCTCTAGACACGCTATGAACCAAACTCGAGAAGAAAAAGCTGCGCATATATTATTTGTACATCATGCATCGACTTAGTAAAACTGTTTATTAACAATATAGTTCCAGGGTTATCTTGTTGCTTACACTAAATTTGAGAGCATCAAGGATGGTGTGAAGATAATATTAGTAGTACGGTAGTAGTCATGGTTCTACTTCTTGTATGTCCTGGTTAGTACCCATGATTGAGGTACCACAATGAACTACCGGTTATTCAATTTTTTCTTGTTAAACTTTCGGACCTTGTGATCTGGATTTTACTTATGATGCATTTAGGATAATAGTCTCTTCATTAACAATCTGCTATATGATTGTCTGTTAAATCATACTTCGGAATTGACTTTGTCTTCACTTCTTGCACCTCTTCCCATAAATTTGAAGAGCTTACAGTGGTACAATGTCACATTGCCAATGCTTTTGCAATGGCCATTCTCGTATGTGGACTCTTGTTAGAAAAATCTTCTTGAGAAACGTAAAGAACACTAACAACAAAGCCTTTATCATATTTTTAGTTTGAGAACTTGAGTCATCACGATGAAAATACAAACCTTCATCTTAAAAACCAAATGTCTCTCATGCAACAGTTTCTGAAATTGTCAAAACCAATTGTTATGCCTCTTTGATATTCCAGACATGGTGTTCCACATCTATAATAGGCTAATTGGCACTTAAATACCCTGAACTTAGGGGCGTCAATGGGCCAGGTTCTGGGTCGGATCTATGAGAAACCCAATATAGGTTTACTACATCCGAACCCGAATCGGATAAAGGCAAAAGAATCCGAACCCGTTCCTTAAGCCGAAAACGTTTTCGGGTCCAGATTCAGTAAGCATTTGGTGTTTATTTGCAAAAAGCTGAAAGAAAATATTGAACAATACATTTAGTCCTAACGATCAAATCAAGTATAAAAACACGATGGTAAAAAATGTATTATAAATCTAAGAAGCAACAAAATAATTTTAAAAAAATCAGCATAAGCATACAATCAATGTTCTCATATGTGCATGAAAAGGGTTGGAAAGAGAGAGAATTTAGAGATGGGGGGTTCTATAAGTTTAGTTCCTTGGAAGGTGGAAGAACAAACGGTGTATTAGGAAGGAAGGAGAGGATTTCATTAGTTCGGTTCCTTGGGAGTTGGTAGAAGAAGAAGCAACCAGTGGATTATGAAAGAAATTATTAGGGCACCTATAAAAATGAGACTTTGGCCAAAATGTTCCTGTTATGTAACTATATGATATTTCTGGTCAGGTTTGGGTTATGACTTCCGGATCTGGGAAATCTGAAGTCGACCCAATAAATTCAGGTTCTACATCCTACATCTGAACCCGACCCGAATCTCATTTGGGTTCGGTTTTTCTATCCAAGCCCCTTTTTTTGTTAAAGAATGGGTTAGGTTATCTGTAGGCCTACCAGAACTATACATATTTTTCACTTAAATATCTTGAACTATTTTATAGGCACTTATATATCCTGAACTATCACCTCTTTTACAACTTGCTAACTTTTACTTGTAAGAGTCATTTACGTGACTATATTGAACTATTTGCCTAATTATTACTTTTAAAATTTTACTTCTTCCTTTGTTTTAAGTTTCAACCCTAACCCTTGCTTGCCCCACCACCACCTCGTTGCGGCACCCCCGACACCCTCCCTCCATATCTCTACCGCCGACAAGGCCTCAATCAGCCACAACTTCTCATTGCAGGCCACATATGGAGCATTCGCTCCAATTGCAACCTCAGTGGTGGCAGAGAGGGTGCCAAATCACCACGGGTGTGTGTGTAGGGGGGGGGGGAGGTGGTTGTAGTATTGTTGTTGGTGGGGGATGGGGGCATAGTTAGGATTAAAACAAAGAAATACAATACAAAATTCGGGTAGGTTAAGGATTGGAAGATTAGGGTTTTACAACGAAGGTGAAGATGATAAAATTAGGGTTTGGAATCAGGGAAGAAGATAAAATTAGGATGGGGTTAGGCTTATAAAATTAGGGTTTTGGGATTATGGAATAATATGAAAAGTTAAGGTTTGTGTAGAGGGACAGATTTGTCTGTCGACACTTACCGTTACCATCCAAATGCAAAATTGTGGTAGTTTAGGGTATTTAAGTGCAAAATAATAGTTTACGGTATTTAAGTGTGTAATAAAATAATATATATGGTTTGAATCAAACATAGTAAATACGGTATTGATTTGCAAAAGCAGTATAGTTCAGGTATTTAATTGCAAATTAGCCTCTATAATATGAACAATGTTATAAATTTCGGTAAGCTGATTCCTAGCGCCTAGGCCGCCTAGGCGGCCGCACATAATTTTTTTTTTTTTTTTTTTTTTTTGAAGTTTTGGGTTTTGACTTTTGAAAATTTTTGATATTTTTTTTGAAAATTTTTGAAATTTGAAATTTTATTTATTTATTATTAAATTTAATGATTTTTTAATTATTTTTTTAGAATCTGATTTTTTTTTTGAATTTTCAAAACTGAAATTTCAAATTTCAAAATTCAAAATTTTTAATTTCCCGCTTTGGCCGAACATGGGCCGACTTGGCCGAACAGGCCCGCCTAGGGCCGAACAGGCGCCTAGGAGGCCGATTTGGGGGTTTTCGGTACGGCAGGCGGCCGCCTAGGCCGATTTTTAGAACACTGAATATAAACACTGCATGACAAATTTTTTTACAAAGTTTAAGATGTCTTTTTGTATACATGACTTATTCTTCAATTTTGCATCTCTTCTAATGGGGTCTTGGTCTTTAATATGCCATCTTTTCGTCTATATAACTTAGTCTATACTATCATCAGGTTTGCATATACCTTATAAAATGGGAATATTCCACTAAAACCTTCTTTATACTTTGAGGCAGTTTGTAGTGAATTTCCTCCTGATTCTTTTCCATATTCTTTTTTCTTTAAATTGTGTTGTTTGATTTGAACTAGTTATCTACTTGTAGAAATGTTTGTGCCAATTTAAAATGTTATGTAGCTTATTTGTGAATCATTGATCAGTTTTTTGTAAAATTTCTTATTATGCTTGAAATTACATAATCATGTAATGTCATGACCTTGAGTTGCCAGCTGCTTCAGATATCCATCATTGTGAGGTCCATGTGTCATGTAACATCAACCAGCTGAAACACTTAATTCTTTGTGATGAATGGCGTGAAGTCGAGTACTTAAGACATACGTCACCTGTCCTTTAGGTGCAAAGTTTAGGGGTGTTAAGCCGAGCTTTGAGGGAGCATCCTACTGCTCCGGTCGTGCTCTCTAAGAAAAAGTAGCGTTTGCTCTTAAGTCGTACATCACCCTTGTCCTTTAGGTGCAAAGTATAGGGGTGTTTACGAGCCGAGCTTTGAGGGAGCATCCCACTCCGGTCGTGCTCTCTAAGGAAAAGTAGAGCTTGAGCTCAAGCTCGAGCTAAAGACAAGCCTAAAAATCTGAGCTCAAGCTTGCCTCTGTGTAATCGTTGCGAGTTCGCCTCGCAAGTCGCTCATCTAAATTAGAAAGTTTGACAAGCTTGAATTATAGGCAAGCTTAATCCTCCATTGAGCTTGGTTATGAGCTCATGAGCTTTGTCCCAAACCGAAAGTCTTGCTCGGTGAGGTTATATCAAACTGAAAGTGTTTGTGTACTTCATACCAAATTGGAAATGTTTATTAGTCTAAGATATTTCTTTTATGTAAATATGACTACAACAAGAAAGCATTTTCCCAAAATTTTTGGTCACTCTGTTAAAGTCATGTCCTCTGTAGCACTCACAAAAAGCTGTCCTTTTTAAAATTTTAATTCATGTTTGTATGTACTTCTAGTCCTACCAGCTCCCTTAATTAATATAGTATGGCTTCCTTACTGGTGCTTCTATTGGTCTAGATTGCACATGTTCAAACCATTTAAAACAATTTTTCTCTTATCTTGTCAATTGGTGCCACCTCTAATATTCCACAAATACACACATATCTTCTCCTCTCTTTCAATGTATTGTCACTCATTTATCTTAGACTAATTTTCTCGACATGTTGTTTGTTAGTTGCTCAACGAAATAAGACAATTTTCTCTCGTCTTGTTAATTGACGTCACCTCTAACTTTTCACGAGTACACTTATTTTTTAACCTATTTCAATGTATTACTACTCATATATCTTAGCATTCTCATTTATGCTAGACTAATTTTCTCGACATGTTGTTTCTTAATTGTCCAACACTCTGATTCATAAAGCACGATTGGTCTTATAGCCGTCTTATAGAATTTCTCTTCTAACCTTAGAAGTATTTTCCGAACACAAAATACTTCAGAAGCACTCCTCCAATACAACCATTTTGTTTTAATTTTATGCATAACATCCTTCTCAATCTATCCGTCATGATGAATGATTGATCATGAATACCGAAAGCTATCACTACTAGGTATCTCTTGTCCTTCTATATATACTACATACTCATTTTTCGTTGCCTTTTGGTTGAAGTTACATTCATATATTATGTTTTTGTCCAACTAATTAAAATCCTATATTTTATAGTTTCTCTACTCACTTTTATTTTAGCATCTTCTATTCTCATTAACCAACACAATATCATCAACAAAGATCATACACCATGGAACCTTCTCCTTGATACGTCTAGTAATTTCATCCATAACTAATGCAAAATGTATGGGTTAATGTTGATCTATGTTGCACGACTACGGACAGGGATAGGAATAAGGACACAATATAGGTACATGAGATAGATATTTTCAAATAGGTGCAATGTAATCATCTTTGTCGTGCCAAGTCTGATACACATATAGATACAAACGAATATGGGTACCATTCTCCCGTATCCGTGCAACATTGATGTTGATCTTCGATTTAAGCCAATAGTAATAAAAAAGGTTTGTATAGTTATCATGGCTCCGTCATATATATCCATTATAATCTCAATATAGCTACTAGGAACTTATTTTTTCTCCAAAGTCCACCACATTTTTCGTAGGAAGTCTATCATAAGCTCTCTAATCAATGAAAATTGTATGTAATTCTCTTTTTTTTTTCTTTACTGTTTTCTTTTAATCTTCTTAGTGAGTAGCGATAATATAGTAGTTAATGGAGCCGCTAAAAGTAGAGGTAGGCTAAGCGAACATGGTTTGAAGTGTTGAAGAAGTAATGGATTTTGTTAATATTACAGGACTCGTAAAAAAGCCAAATGAGAGAAGCAGATTCAATAAGACGTCCAAAAAAATTTGGGATAGGGGTTTTGTTGTTGTAATCTTCTTAATAGGTAAATGGCTTCTATAGTAGATCTTCTTGGTATAAAAATAAATTGATTTTCTGAAACTCTAGTTTCTTTTTTTTTTAATTATAGCTTCATGATATGGCTCATAAGATAAGTTTCTAGATGGTCGTTACAACTTTGTATATCTTCCTTGTTTTTGTATATGCATACTATAATACTGGTTCCCATTCCTTGTTATTTTCTTTGTCCTTAGGATTTTTTTTTAAATAAATTAGTAAGTCGTATCAATTTTTCTTGCCTAAATATTTTCAAAGCGAACCGCACTCCTTCGTATACGTGAGGAGTCCATTGATGAAAAGGGGTTGGGAAAAGCTTGAACATGATTCCTACAATGATGGATATAAGCGCAATTGAAATTCCTAAGGAGTAATACATTTATGTATTGATAAGACCATTCACTATTTCTTATCTCTATATGTATCTCAGTGATGGTTAGAATTTTCAAAACTCCATAGACATGCAGAAAGAGAAATGTTATCCCCACTTGGACCAAGGCATAACTTTTACCAAAAGTTTATTGTGATTTTTTTTTTCAAATAAAAATTAAGATAAAGCAGGGTTAGGAACAACGAATCTCTTTATGATAATCATATCCATTTTGCAAATTCGTTATTACAAGTTCTTACAAGGGATCAGACTAATGACGTATACAATACTTGAATTATCTAAGTAGATGCTACATAGTTCGTTATCATCCTTCATAGACTATGTGTAATAGGAGCATCCGTTGACAAAAGGATCACCCTAAGATAATCATTTCATAGCTATTGAGAATGAATGAAATCAGATGGTTCTATCACAATCTTTCTGACTTCATACTAGTACTAGTGAAGAAGAAGAAGCAACTTTGATACGTTATTCACTGATCCCATCGATTCCCGGTCTCCAGTGAAAATCAAAAATATATATCCATTTTGAATCTTCCCCTAATTGAACTAACATATCGTCCAGTTGGAAATGATAACAGAATACATAGGTTGTTAGAAGAAGTTCGAGTAAGCATATACATATAATATACCACCTAAATACCTTATTTCTCGAACATCTACCATTCTACCCACAACGATTGGTCATACAATCGCTATTCATAATGGAAATGAATATTTACCTATTCATCACGTCCGAACACGTTTCCATTTTTTTAAAATTTCTTTAGAGCATCTCTAACTAAAAAATCCTAATTTGACAACAATAGTAATATGATCTATCACGAACTAACTTTATATCTAAATTAATCTCTTTTAGGTTGCTCTTATTAAATGATTTGTGAAAATAACTCCTTCACGTCTCGTTATATCACATTTTGTTATTAGAATATTTAGGTCTTCACTCTTGATATATTCAACAATCTGGGTATATTCAATGTTACTTGGTCTTCACTCTTGATATATTCAACAATCTTGATATATTCAATATTACTCGGTTCTCTACTACTACTTTCCCTACTCTCTCTCATAGACTGTCAATAAGTATTCTTCTCCCTCGGCTTCTAACCTTACATAAAAATATATAAAAATATTTATGTCTTAGATTTAGCTTCACAAACTTCTTTCTTAGCTTCCTTCTTTGCTAGTTCACATCTCTCAATATTTTCCTAATTTTTACACTTTTGCCAATCTTTTTTTGTAAATATATAAAAACGAGCTGACTCAAGAGCTTAATGAGCCGAATACCTCTAAGATCGGGCTAGAGTTTGTTTATCTAACAACCCTATTATTAGGCTCAAGCTCGTCCTCTGGAGCTCAAAAAGGTCAAATCACGAGCTATTAAATGAGCTGATTTCGAACCAGTCAGAGAATAGCTCGCCTCTTTAACACCCCTAGTATAAAAGAGTTAAAATAAACATGCTCGTTTTTATGATGATTAATGGTTAATCGGATTACTGAGCAGATTAACCACAATTATGTGGCCACCTGGAATTTTGATCAATCAACCACCCGAGCAATGGGATTAGACAACAACATAGCCAGTTTATCGCTGATTAATCCTTTTAGAACATTGGGGGCAAACCCTTCTCTTAGCAGGGACTTGGCATATATTTATTATATTTAGGAAGAAAACTGTTAACTAAATTGAAAATAAACGGTCGTGAAATATGGATGTAGTACAAAATGAGGTTGGCATAAGAAAGTTATATGCTTTTAACCTTCGTGTATGTCCATATGCTTTGCATGCTGTATGTAATGTAACAAAGGATTTAGTTTTCTTCATAAATAATCAACAGAAACCAAGTTATTTAAAACAAAGTAAGTACCTCTCTTTATATTTCAGCACCTAGTTATATAAACAAACTGCTATTCCTCTTCCTTAATATGTACACTAATATATATTTGTGAACAGCTGAAACATTCCTATTATCTGCAAACTACAGTGTGTTGATATTCACTTCTATTTGCCTTCATTTTAGCAATTAAGATGAATTTTCAGTAACCTACATTCTAAAAATTATGAACATCTAATAATTGCTCTTTGTGTGTGCTATGTTATCTACTATATCTTCTAGTCAACATTGCATCTTAAAGAACAACTGGTATATCTTTTTCATGGAAACTCAGGGTCTGATAACAGAGGAGCGCCCGAATATTGATCCCAATGCTTTGCCATTTGCCAGAAAGCTCAGAGATGTGGAGCATCAAGGTCTAAGAGAAGGGGCAAGCCTTGTCGAAGTGGTACATTTTTTGAATATTTACATGCATACTTTACAAACTGTTAGTAATTATTTGTTGACAGATTATTTTCTTATGTGAAAGTCGTACAATGCATACGTATCAAAATGTTAGACAAATAATCGCAGGCAGGGACTGGCATAGAAGTTAGGAGATATACCATAATAGTAAAGTAGAACTTGTGGAAGTCTTATTGCAGTTATTAGAGGGGAGTTTTGTTGGCTATGAAATCTCTTAAAGTATCATAGTCTTCAAGGTGGTTGTTGATAACGGACTACTAAAGTGGCGAAGACATTCTTCATGTCTTATATGTTAACTTGTAGATGCTTCTCTTAAGATTCATTCAGAACTTAAACGTTTTTCTTAAATTTCATCTTAAAGTGATATACAGTATCATCTGGGAATTCATTGAAATTTAATTGCTTTGTGGTGTCCATAGTTTCTTCATCAAATAAGCTGATCATGATTATTTTCTCCTGTAGATTATTTTTATTTATCCATTTTGTTAATTACCATTGTTTTAAGCAACTCATATTTCAGTTTGATTTTGATATACGGTGATGAAACAACTACCAGTTCCTTGCAAATTCGTAACTCTTGAAACCTGAAAGATAATTATATTCTATTCTATTAGTCCATTGTTTGGCCTCTAAGATTTTATTTGTTCAAAACTGATAAGAAGCACTTTGATAACCAGGAGCCTAACCTTTTCCCATAAAATTATCTATTATTTGTACTAGTAAGCTAAACTCTCTTAGTTCTGTGTTTGTAAACATCCCTTTTTTTTCTACAAGATACTGTCAAGAAAGACAGATTCAGATGGGAAGTCAAAACTCATTTTCTTGTCATATCTTATCTTTGTTTAGTCTCGTTTTCTCTTAGCCTTTGTTAGAGTTGTTTGAGGTTTCCTTGCTACCATAATGGAAGATATATTAGAATTTGTTCTTGTGTTTGAACTTTGGAGGAATTGTGGTAAAATTTGGTAGGAGAGATCAAGGATAGGTTATTTTAGCAATTCATGTAAAATTTGGTCATGAGCTACTTAAGGTGTGGTTGGACAGATTTTAATTCCTGTTCTCTGACTTGACATAACAACTACCAAGTTTCTTGTTTGGGTATTACAA
This sequence comes from Iris pallida, assembly GCA_029216955.1. Classification (NCBI taxonomy): domain Eukaryota; kingdom Viridiplantae; phylum Streptophyta; class Magnoliopsida; order Asparagales; family Iridaceae; genus Iris; species Iris pallida. The sequence goes on along the minus strand of JANAVB010024600.1, from coordinate 8,522,049 downwards.
GGAGACATCTTCAGGGATCTTAAAATCATGGTATTTCTTGGAGAGCATTTAGCGATCGCCAAGGGGAAAGTCTCTCTACTTTCTTCCCTGTGCAAATGTTTTCTTAATAAGATGTTTCTATGGAAAACACACTAATATACTTAGATTAGGCATTCATGTTGGACTTCTGTAACACTAGTCTTGTTCCAAATTCCAATATTCTTCTCACCTTTCATGATTTTAACAATGCCTATGTAGAAAAATATCTTAGGAGCAAAAATTATCTGCCATATTACAAGTCCCCATCTCTCAATTGAATAGTATGGAGTTGGATTGTCGTACGCAAGTGAGTTTGAACCCGAGAACCCAGTAAGACAATATACATTAATTTATCTACTCTCGATTTGGAGGATACATGTCAGACATACCCAACTTGTTTCACAAAACAGAATATCTAATAAAACTTAAGGGCTTAGTAAACATATCCGTAGTCTAATGCCCAGAAAAAATACAGGGAGACATACTTACTCATAATTGCCTCTCGAACAAAGACAACCAACTTGTCATTTTCATTGCTAGCAATCTCGTCTGTCATGTTTGGGGCGGATGGGAGGGGGGATTGGTGGGAGGGGGTGGGAGGTAGGCAGGCGAAAGATGGAGGGTTGTGTGGGAAGTGGGGAGCGGGTGGGAAGGGAAGAGGAGGTGAGTGGAAGAAGGAGAAGAGAATAAGGATGTGGACAGAATAAAAAGGAAATGGGTGGAGAACAATAGAAGAAGAATAAGCGGGATAAGAGGGGTTTAGGGGAGGAGGATAAGCGTAAAATGGAGAACAAAACAACTGAGAAGGCCAGGGAAATCCTAGCTCTGATACTATATAGAAAAATATTTTAGGAGAAGAAATAATCATTCATATTCCTGAGTAGCACTTAATCTCCCTTCAAATAGCGTAGAGTTGGAATCTTTGGATAGTAATTTATAGAAGGATTTCAACCCGAATTCCCAATAAGCAAATATAAATTTGTTTAGGATGCTCTTTACCTGTATTGTTTTATGTTAATCCTCTTCTACATTTGTTCCAAGTGGAAACCTCCTATCAAATCGATTCTTTAGTTCTCTTCTTCACACTTTTTCCTAAGTCATAATGATAACGGTCATCATTCTTCTCTTCTTCTGGTCCTTTTTCAGAGCTTCCTATCATTTAGCTTCCTAAGCTAACCAGATATAATTCAACATTCTAAACTCAGATGTGTTTCTTTGCCCTGCATTCTTGACTCGCGGCTGAAGTCACATCACCATCTTATCTTTAATCGAAATATTCAAAACAGTAAAATTCTGCAAATGGATGATGATTTAGCTTTTTCTTATAATTGTGTAGAAGCTATGCCCATAATTTGTACGCTCACCTGAAAGTCACAATAAGGAAAAATATTTGTATTACAAGGCTTATTCTGGCCATTGATGTTAACTGAAATCTTGTTCCATTTATATTTACAAGAACAATGGTTTTTTCTCCTTTTTTTGAACTATCATGTTGTTATTATAACTTTGATACTTTCCTCTCTTCTAAAGCATTAAAATCCTCCTCCCTTCAAAATGGGGTCCACTATGAAGTATGAGAAAGCTCCAAAAAGAATTGGCAAAGCTTTCATGACTTGCTGTCACCCTGATGGCTTTCCTTTGTGTTTGTATTGAATTCCTAGTCAATGGTGGCTATGAGAAAGAGAGGCCTTTGTCATTAAAACTTATAGTTGACTGATAGGTAGCCCTACCTTTTTGGTCAATGGTCATGCAGTTTTTAAGCCAAGGAACAACCTTTTTCTTCAGAAGTCAGCTAATAAATGGGATAAGACTATGGGTTGGTGTTATTCAGCTCTATTTTGAAGGATCATCTGCTGGGTATATTTGGTTTCATTTGATCTGTTAGATGATCGTCGTTCTGATTTCAAATACCAACATTTCGTCGACTAAATCCTATGGCATTTACTACTGTTAAAGAGGATTGATCCTTCACATAGAAGAATGCTAGAAAAGGATCCTTGTAGCTGACCCCAAATGTTTGTGGATACAGGCTTTTTCTTGTTTTATTATTTACAACTGTCTTATATTCAGCTACATTCATAATCTTAACTACAAAAGGATCCTTACTGTCTCGACTTTGGTAAGATGTGAAGTCTGCATTATGTGAATTAGGCATCCTGATTTGTATTATCTTATGTTTAGCATTTGGTGTTTCTCTAACCATCAGGAGAGATGACATATGTTCATGAATTAGGTCAACAAAGTGAAGCCTGATGTTCTCCTTGGATTATCTGCAGTCGGTGGTCTTTTTTCGAAGGAGGTATTGAGCAATAGGCATCAAATTATCTCTGAGAATCTTGTTTTTGTTCTTCTTTCTTATAGATATCATGTCTCTAAATATATACATCTGATAAGCTTACATGAAAGAGTTTTTTTTTCCTGTCTATTTATAGTTATAAAAATATTGTTTCTAATATACTGGAGAATGGGCTCAGTACTGCTAAAAGTTGAGTGAGGAAAAAGTTTATGGCGACAAATTGGTTGCTTTGGCATAGTGGACATATATAATTTTCAAATCTAGAGGGAAAGACAAGTGAGGTATGTGCAGATTCTAGATTAATACGAGGCAAGTTAATACGCTAAAAAAATAAACACTGTTTTCCTTCTAAAGCTGTGGGTGGAATGGATAGTAAGCACATGAGAAAGAGACCATTCCCATGATTATTGAATACAGTCTACCTGGTATATTAACTATGCGTAAAAGTAACGCTAATTTGCAACTAAATACCAGGAAGTGTCACATTTTCCCCACTTGCTACCATAAACTTAAAATTTGTAACTTGCTCCAATGAACTTCCAAGTTGGCAAGTAAATTCCTTGAACTATTGTTTTTTGCAAGTTGATACCAGGAACTATTACTTTGCAAGTTATGCTAGTTAATAAGTGATAGTTGATGATATTAACTTGCAAAATAAACGATACAGTCTGACCTCTCTAAATTAATATCATCCGTTGCAGAGTAATTTATTAATTAGTGGAGGTTATTAATTTGTAGAACATATGTACATAAAATTTTTATTTCACGTCTATTTGCTAATGTCAATACATACTTCTAGGTAGTTAGAAAGTCTTCATCATGCTTATTTAGTCTTATATATTTATTGTTTGTAAGTTACCAATGAGCTTGGTTTACATCTCCAATAAAAAAATTAAATAGATTGTCCTCTAAGAAACGTGTCTCTACTAATTAATTTTTTGATTGGAGATAAGACACAGACAGAAATATAAGACAGACTATATAAGACACAGACAGAAATATAATGAATGAACTGAAATGGATATAATAATGATCTGAAATATCCAATACAAATGATTTGTTTGTAAAATATAGTCTGGTGGAAATATCCACGGAAAAGAAATACAATGCTGAAATAAAGAAATACTGAAATAAAATATAACTAGCCAAGAAACATCGGCTAACTAGATAATGATGCTCATGGCTCTAACTGTAGCATCCTCCAAGCTCATGGAAACTCCTCTAAGTCCTCAACAACATAACCCGTCTCAATTCCCGGTCCATAGATAGTAGGATACAAGTGCTCATCCGGATTTGGAAAAGAACCAGGTCCTCAGAGGGACGTAATGTCACATCCTGATCCCGAAGAATCGAAAACTAGCCACTGGACGTGATATCGTATAAGTCTAGATTATACTCGTACTAGGCAAAAGCATTACAGTTCCTGCTATTTCTCAGAAAACAACCACATCGTAGCAGAACCAAGCAGATAACTTGAAATCACAACAAAATATGAAGAAATATGTCTCTTTATTGAAAATTGCTACAGCTTACAAGACTTGCAGCTGAATACAGAGTTTATAACAAATTACATGGCTCTTGAATAGCCAACTGAATTACTTGTCATTTAGGTTTACAACCAAACATGCCGACTTGGTAGCTTACAATCTCACTAGTTCATCTGAATTATAATGTTCTATACATTATGTCCCGTATAACAGAAGGTCGTATAGCGAGAAAAACTTCTGCACACCCATCCGATTCATCGATGCCAAGCACTGATCAAACGATTTTTCTATGCATGAGCACCTGTAATGGTGCCCACAAATGTTGGTCAGTACATTGTCGTGTACTGATGAGCGGTGCTGGTCCAACTCATCTAAGAAGACAACACTAAATAATCATGTGATATGAACATTATTAAAAGTAGTCTTTCTCGTTGTCTTAGGGTCAATTACAGTTCATATACGACAAGAAAGTAAAACATGCAGTTCCCATAACAGCATAATGTAAACATATATGTTATTACGCTTTGGTGATTCTTATCCACGGTCATGTAGCCATCCATGTACAATCATAATACTTACTCTGTCTGCATAAGACATTGTTAGGAACAATATCATATTTATTATAATCGTTATCGTTCAGATGATTCTTACCAACAACCGACATCCTTCCTTGTATATGATTAATAACTTATTTTGCTTGCATAAGACATCATTAGCATGCAACCTGTCTATATGCGAGTCACTGAGTACACGTCATCTCGGACTTGTGGTTAGACGGCTCCCCTTCAGTAACGGATAGCTAGCCCAGTTTGGAAGGTTTTCGAATCACCGTGCTACTACTTCAGCACTATAAAATTTCGGCACCCCTTTCAGTACAAGGTAGCAAGCCCCACTAAAAGTCCCAAAATTCCGATATCGGTACGTCGACACTATCATATGTTCCCTCTAGGACAAATCGGTTCCGTTGCCTCGGAGTACCGTTTGAGGAACTATACCTTGTGCACAAGTTGTCCATGACCATGCAATTATATGCAACTTAGCTATAAAGAAAACATATAATGCATCATAATGGAAACTAAGTAAATAAGCCACCATTCTCATTCGTATTGCTATATATGCCTTGAGCCGATGCTCGCATTACCATCTGTCCAATACAGGGTCGTAGTATAATCAACATTCTACAACAACACCCGCTAATAGATTGTGATTACTCAATCTTTTCCCACATCTTTGATACCATACATTCTCTCGGGTCATAACTCAACATACTCATTGTCCAGTTCTTGGGTCTTGTTATCTGTGTTACCATCTATTCATCGAGCCGAGGCTCAATATACTCGCCCAAGTATTTAGACTTTTGTTTGACCTGTCAAGTATTTCATTGCAACAGTACACATTTCATAAAATGATTTGCAACAGTTTTCAGGTCATGTGATTAATTATCTTTCATTATCTTTTTGGGTCCTATACAAGATATCATTTAGCAACACAACAAGTAAACATAGCATACAGTCCTTTTTATTAAGTGTGAAGTTAAAGGATCTTCAAAGGACTCACACTACTCACATTACTAAGATGGTTACCACCACTATTGCATAGCCTTCCGAGCGATCCTTCCGTATATTTTCAAGTTCGACAAGGCTTCATCGAACTAACCAGCCATCATAATGCATCGTGCGGTGTCGGGACACTATATAATATATCACTCAGAAAAAGTTTTGTCCTCGGAACTTAAACAAAACTCATCCCCATAACTTTAACCGAATTTATGAAACTTCCATGATCAACTTGCACTATTTAACATTTTTCTGCAATATCTCGATTGATTTCAAATGTTGTACCATCTCGCCACAACATTCCAATTTGATTCAAAACAGTTTACCACTCATGTTCACTCCCCCAACACTCGCGCCACTTCCCTTAGCACATAATCCTCCTTCCCGCAGCTACGTTTGAATTTAGCGTACCACGTAGTTTGGATCATACACATATTTTAGGCGTCCCAAAAATATATGCATTTCAACCAAGTTCAGTGAAAGAGAAATGAAACGAGCTACAGGTATACTTCATTCCCGAATGCTAGCAAACCCTCTCGAGCAACTCGTATAGTCTCAACTCATATATTCAATCCCCAACCAACTAATAACACAATGAATGTTACCAATTCCAACTCGAGTAAATTCTCACAACTGATCCAAAAATTTTCCAAAATAATCCGACTTAGTTATATCAAATTTTCCAACGAATCCAGAGTTCCCTTTCAAGTTTATTGTCATTCATACCACCAAAATCTATAAAAGCCAATAGCCACATTTTATTCGACACCACGATCCTTATCGATCAAATCATGTACCCCATTATCGTTCGCATCCATACACTTTATTTGTAATCCGTCAATTTTTTGATTATAATCCATCTTCCAAGTTGTACCATCATCCGACTCTAGTAAAATTTCTCGATGTACTCAAAATTTTCTCATATTGATTAAGCTAACAAATAATTATTTCTCATGTAAAATTCTCATTTCTAGCAGTATTAAATCTGAAGGTCACTACAATAGCAATCTCTCTCATCGATCCCAATTGCATGCATTATACCATCTCGTCATTACACTTTATTCTCGATTCCGAAATCTGATTATCCATTAGATAAAACTTATTTCGACAATCTTAATGCACTATCAGTCAATTAAAGCAGCTCAATATGATTCGACCAACCAATGAAATCCAACAGATTCCGATATTCCAAAGTGATACATTCAAAATTCCAAAATCGATATGTTCCATCATTCCATCCAACGTTACAACATCGAATTTTCCACTCTCTATTCTATTCTGAAGCTTACTTTACGACATGAACAATTAAATCCCATACATACCGACCATAGCTACGCAACATCAATAGGGACATTCTAAGGGTCTCCAACGGATAACTTAGCCTTCGGTTAAGTCTCTACGGTCAGCTATTATAAGCTAAACCAGACATTCAGCTAACCCATCTAAGATGGATAGCTACTATGTATATATTTATCTCTTATCTTTGAGTCCAATCATAGGGACACACTATCTTATCTCAGGGATAATCTATGATCCGGCCAATCTAAGGGACGTGGGATGCTACCCCAATCTCATGAACTTATTCCCAATCCGAACAACTGAAATATCATAGCCTACAAATTCGAAACTTAGGCAACCAACCGACACTCTAGGGTTAAGTCTATCTACCCATAATCATCCTTGGCCTATTTCCAACGAAGTTATTCTAGACTTACCCACAATCGACAAAATCCATCCAACAATCCTTATGGGTCAATCTCGAAGCTATTATATAAACTTTATCAATCAAACATTCAAATCTTCAGTTTTCACTTGACGTGGCATCACGTGCTTGATCTAACTTGTATTCCCATATCGTACTCAAATTGTGTCTATCCAATCGGGCTAACTATTCCAAGTCATAATCCAACATCGCTACCAAAATAGTCTATTATTTACGATCTATATTTCCCCTATTTCCAACTTGTCTTTAATTCCCATGTTATCAATTCATCCGTTCGGTCTGTACTCTCTAACCAATCAATAAGGCAACCATATAATCATATTTTTTCCGAAGGCATCCTCTATGAATTTTCGTTAGCACCAAACACAGTCATCCCTTAGCAATTCATGTTAGCCATCAATATTCGTTTTGTATCATCTCCTTAAAAATTACTCTCAATTCCCAGCACATCGGTCCGCTCCTCCTTCTGGGGACATAGGGAGCTGAAGTACACCCTGCTCTTTTCTCTGTTCATCTGAAGGCCCGAGAGGGAATTCAACTCTCCCATAATCGTCTGCATACCCTCCGTCGATGGCTGGATGAACACCAAGAGATCGTCTGCATAGATAAGGTGGGTAACTGGGGGCTCCACCCTCCTGAACAATGGGACCAGCCTCCCACGGTACACTGCCAGGTCCATCAGACATGTAAAGTATTCCATGACAAGCGTGGACAGGTAAGGGGACAGAGGGCCACCTTGCCTAAGCCCACGGTTGCTCTGGAAAAACCTATAAGGGATGTCCTGGATGAGGACAGAGAAAGTGGGGGACGTGATGCACTCCCGGATCAATGCAACCCAGTGGTCCTCGAAATCCATAGCGGTCATCAGATGACAGAGGAAGTCCCTATTGACCATGTCATACGCCTTCCGCAGGTCCAGTTTCACACATGCTTTCTTCCCTCCGGGTTTCCTAAAGTCCCTCACCATCTCATGAGCCAGGAGGCTGTGCTCAGCTATCGACCTCCCTTTGATGAACGCAGCCTGATTCGGAGATACCAGGTCCTGCATGATCCCCTCCATCCGCCGGCACATAAGGTGCGTAATTATCTTATAAAGATAATTACAGCACGCAATAGGTCTGAAATCCGCCAATGATGTCGCTCCCTCCTTCTTTGGCACCAAGGTCAAGTAAGTGTGCCTCCTTTGTCATGAACCCCTCCCTGCCTTAATCGGCGGCACGTACTCCATCGATGTGGGACTTTTCGGTCCCACAGGTTTGCAAATATCTGTCCAGGACCGTCCAGCCGGCCGTGTAGTCGCCCCATGTGGCCTGGGGACAACCCCCGGGGGGGGGGGGGAGACCCAGACCCCTGACCGCCAAGTTCCACCACCTTGCTATTTTCCTTATCCGCCGCAGTCGCTTTGGGCCGCCAGCCCACCGATCTCCCAGCAGACGTCACAGGGCCACGGGCCGATGGTCGTGCCCCTGACCCGCCTTGTCGTCTGTCACCAGAGTAGCGATCCCTAAAATGGTCATGTTCTCCTCCTACCTTTCCCCTGGTCTTCACCACGTGACGACGTGTAACCATCGTCCATCCTCCTCCCTCCATCTGGCCCTCCTGAGATCCAGATCTTGCTCCGAATTCGAAATTCGGGACGTTGGAGACACCCCGAAGGTTCCGATCCCCGTCCGATCCCATTGTCGGACCTACCGTCGACGAGCCCGTTGCGACCGCCTGATGGGGTGCGCCCGACCCCCCCGGAACCGACCCCAACTCCCCTCCGGGTGGGGGGATCACCGCAGCCACCGCCGGAGGGGGTCCGCCCGACCCCTACACCGTCGATCCCGCCCTCCCCCCACCGCCTAGGGGTGACGCCGCCGCCTGCAGCCGACCTGGGGGGGTCCGCCCGACCCCCCCACCAACGATCCCGCCCCCCCCCCTCCGCCTTTGGGGGGACCGCCGTCGACCTTGGGGGGGGGGGGGGGGGGGCCCGACCCCCCCCCCCACCCTTCTTCCCTGTCTTTCTCCCCCTGCCGGCGAGGGGATAAGGTGGACGCGGGGGGAGGAACCCTAGCCGCCCCCTCCAGGTCCCGAGATCGCCCACGTATATATATATATATATATATATATATATATATATATATTTTGGAAAAAGGGTAAATTTTATTCCACAATCATCGCAATAAGGTTACAACATAGAGATACAATTCCAACTCAGGGGGACATTACTAGTACATCCGACTCAATGTTATGAAGGATGTCCATCAGTGGGGTGGACAGTCCCTCATAAATGCGCCGGTTCCTCTCCCTCCAGACATGCCAAACTGATGCAGCAAGCCTCAATCTAGCACGTCTGGCCCAGCTCTGCCCCCGGCCCCTGCCATCTCCAATCCACTGAAGGATTCCTCTGAAGTCACGCTCCCTTCCAACTCCTCCCAAGTATCTCCGGCTCTGCTCTGCCCAGATGCTCCACGCCACTTGGCACTGAAAGAACAGGTGCCCAATGGATTCATTCTCTGTCTCACACAAAACACACGTAGGGTCAGGGACAGGAACCCCGAACCGAAGCAGTCTGTCCCTAGTAAGCAACCGGCCCAGCACCAGTTTATATGCAGACAATTGCATCTTTCTGGCAAGGCCCTTCCCCCATATAAAGTCATACTCCTCGATCTTGTCGAAGTGGGAACGAACAAGATCGTAGCAGCTGCTAAATCTGAACTCCCCAGCACCCTCCGTGTAGCCGGGAGGGGCCCAAACCCAGACGTCAGACAGTACATCAGGAGTGATCTGTACTTGCCTGATCTCCCCTCCTAACTGAGTAGTGAAACGATACTCCTCTGGTCTCCAGACCCCACCCCTGATGATGCGCCTACAAGTCAAACCTCTGTGCTCCACACCATCCGACTGGGGACCCAGAATCTCCAGGAGAGACTGACCAGCAATCCACAGATCAAGCCATAGGTCCGTCTCCCCTCCCTCCCTCATCTTCCGTCGAATCGCCTTCCGAAGTACAGGTCGGTTCCTCAGGATATGCTTGAAAGACACAGAGAAGTTGTTGTCAATGTCACATACCCAGAAGTTCCTACCCCGGAGGTACCGACTAGACATCCAAGCCGACCAAAGAGAGCCGCCCTGAAGGAACCTCCACGCCAGCTTGATCCCCGCCGCCTCCCTGACAGAAACCAGAGAACGCAGACCCACACCTCCCTCCTTCCTAGGACGACAGAGCTGCTCCCAAGAGATGGCATGAATTCCCCCATGCCAAATGAACTTGGCACAAATGCCCTCAATCTTTCTGATAGTAGCCAAAGGGACCATAATAGATTGGAGCCAAAATAGAGCAATAGCAGATATAACCGATCGAACCAGCTCAATACGCCCTCCAAAAGATAGGCCAGCCGCCTGCCAGCCCTCTACCCTCCTCTGCACAAAGTCCACCAGACTCTGACATTCTCGGTCCTTCGCGTAATTGACAGATAGTGGCACCCCCAGATATTTCACCGGGAGGTCACCCCTTTCCACCCCAAGCTCCAGGGCCCGTTCCTCCTTCAAGGTGCAAGAGCTGTTGAAGTAAACTTTGCTCTTGTCCCTATTCAACCGAAGACCCGATAACTGTCCGAACTCCTCCATCACCACCGCAAGCTCCCTCATCCCTCGCATGGAAGGCCTCATCAATACCAATAGATCATCCGCATAAATGAGGTGTGAGACCACCGGAGACACCCTACTGTATATCGGTACAATCCTCTCCCGATGCACCGCGATGTCCATCAGACAGGTAAAATACTCCATCACGAGGGTGAAAAGGTAGGGGGAAAGCGGGTCCCCCTGTCGAAGCCCCCTGCTGCTGCCGAAGAACCCGTAAGGGATACCCTGGATGAGAACCGAGAATGTAGGGGAGGTGATGCACGCTCGGACTCTGTCCACCCATGTCTCGGAGAAGCCCATCGCACCCATCAAATGACAGAGGAAGTCCCTGTTGACGGTGTCGTAGGCTTTCCTCAGGTCAAGCTTCACACATGCTTTCATCCCCCCTGGCTTGTGGAACTCCCGAATCATCTCATGAGCCAACAGACTATGCTCAGCAATAGACCGCCCCTTGATGAATGCCGTCTGATTCCAAGAAACCAGGCCCTGCATAGCGTCCTCCATCCTCCTGCACATAAGATGAGTAATTATTTTATACAAATAATTACAGCAAGCAATCGGTCGGAAGTCAGCAAGAGAAGTCGCCCCCTCCTTCTTGGACACCAGCGTCAGGAAGGTGTGGTTCAGCTCCTTCAGGAGTTTGTCCGTCTCAAAGAACTCCTGAACAGCCTCTAGAACCTGGAACTTGAGGGAACCCCAATGTCTCTTGTAGAAGCCGCTGGAGAAACCGTCCGGCCCAGGGGACTTGGAAGCATCAGCCTGCATCACAATCGCCTCCACCTCCGCCATTCGGATAGGAGCCATAAGAAGACTGTTGCCATACTCAGTAATCAACGTCTTCGTAGTCAGCTGCGGAAAAGCCGTGGGATAGTCCGTCTGATGATAAAGCTCAGAGTAGAACCGGACAGCCTCCTCCTGGATAGCAACCTGGTCGGTCACAAGACGCCCATCACTGCCTAGAAGTCTCTGGATGCAGTTCCGGTGCTGGCGAGCCCGAATGACATCATAGAAGAATTTGGTGCAACGGTCCCCATCCTTGAGCCAGGAGCATTTGGCCCGTTGGGCCGCACTAATCTCCTGCTGGAGTCTCAAGGTGTTGACCTCTGCAGCCAACTTCTTCTCTCTAGACGCCAACTCCCCACTCATCATGTCTCCCTGAAGGTCTGACTGCAGGTCTCTCAACTCCGCCTCCTTCTCCTGTAAGGAGGTCCGGGGGAGGGCCCTCACCCAGTCTCTGATGGCGCGTTTGGTCTTCTTCAGCCTGTGAACCATACGGAACTGAGCAGTGCCGGCCACATCCTGACAAAGACCCCCCGCCACAGTCTCCTCATAGCCAGGCGAGAGGAACCAACTGTTGTCATACCGGAACGGACGGACTCTCCATCTGGGACTCTCCACGAAGCGCACCAGGATCGGCGAATGGTCACTGGTCCCCGCAGGTAGCCCCTCAGCAACAGCAGAAGGGAATAGGCGGAACCAATCACTGTTCCCCAAAGCCCGATCAAGCTGGCAGGCCACCCTGCCAATCACCGCCTTGTTGTGCCACGTCCATATGTGCCCCACCCTCTCCAGATTCCTGAGCCCGGACTGGAGAAGGCAGGACTGAAAGTCAGATAGTATCTGGTCCGGCACCGGCCGCCCCCCCAGCTTCTCCCCCCTGTATAGCGTGGCATTGAAGTCTCCCATAATAAGCAGGGGGAGATGACGATGCACCGCCAATGTACTCAGTCTAATGATGTCCTGCCACAAGACCTCCCGCAGCCTCCTGCCATTGTGCCCATAGACAGCACCAAGTAAGAATCGGAACCCACCCTTGTTGGTGAAGGAGATGGCCACCAGCTGGTCAGTCATGAAGACCTCCTCCCCCTCCCAACTAGCTCCGTTCCATCTAACCCAGATTCTCGCCATATCACAGAGACCAAGGTTGTGGAGCTGGACCCAGTCCGTAGGGGTTCTACGAGACACGGTTTTCACCCCCCTGATCTTAGTCTCTAGTAATATCGAGATTTCACACTTCTCTTTCCTCAGCACCTCACTAATCTCCCTCCATCTCCCCAGAGAACACCCCCCGGACATTCTAGGCAAGGGCCAACATCTAATCCGCGGGTGGGATCCCCTGAACATCCTCTGAAGGCGCACCCGGGGAGAGTGCAACCTCCATCTCTCTGGACTCCTCATCTCGATCCCCCTGAAGAAGAGGCTGAGCTAGGACCGCAACCCATTGAGGGTTGACCTTCCACACTCTCTCCGCCCCACCTTGTCCGCTGTCCTCACTATGCGACTCCGTAGCCTGGCGCTTCCGACTGTATACCTGAAGTGCTAAGGTGTTATCCTCTCCTTGTCGCCTGTCCCCCTGTCCCATACTCCTGGTGATCATAGTCCTCGTCCCCGTATACGCAACCATCGCTCCGGTAAGGATCTCCGTCGGAGACCCGTCGTTTTCCCCAGAGACGGGGGGAAGGTCTGCCTCCATCTCATCCTCCATCAAGTCCGCCTGGTCAACTACAGGGGTATTAACTACACCACCTGTCTCCTGCTCTGCCTCCTCCGTCACCGCTGCAGAAACTCCACCACGTCGACAAGTACTTGGGAGATGCCCAAAACAGACACACGTCGGACATCTGGGGGGAACCCACTCATACTCCACCTTCTGCATAAGAATCTGGCCAGTAGGTGTCCGGTACTTCAACTGCTCTGGCAGGTCCAACCTGGCGTCAATCTCCACAAATACCCGAGCATACATCAACCTCGTCCTGAAGGCGGTGGCATCGTCCGCCTTAATCGGCTTGCCAATGAGGCTGGCAAGTCTCATAAGAAGGGGAACACTCCAGAAGCGTACCGGAAATTCAGGGAACCGAACCCACACAGGCACCGCATTCAGCACCTCCTTCTCACATCTCAAGTCAGGGGTCCATTGCTTCAGTATGATGAGGCGACCATCGAACGTCCATGGCCCTCCCTGGAGGATCCGAGCCACATCTTCTGCCATCCCAAATTTAACGAAGTAGAAGCCGTTCTCCTTGGAGAAGAACTCCATGCTACCCTTCGGCCGCCAGACTCTCTCCGCATAACCACGGATCTGCCCGTAGAAGGACTTGCTACCCAACACATATAATACTAAAGTGTTCTCCCAGAATGCCGTCACCTTCGCCACTTCCTCAGCCGGGAAGTCGGCGCAGAGCTCACCCCCAACCGCCAGAGGTGCAACATACTCCATCGATGCCGGAGTTTTTGCAACCCCCACCTTGCACGCATCTGCCCAGGATACAGGTCGCGAGCCCGAACTTCGAGGCAGGATCGTCGGGGCCGGCCGGACACTCACGTTCGTAGCAGTCCCTCTCCCCCCGATAACTGGGCCAGCCGTCCCTGCAGACTCCGTCGCTCGAGGCCTCCACGTAGTCCTGGCTTGTCCCTCCCGTCCACCTGTGTGCGCCTGGCCCACCGTAGGTCCAGTCCTCCTGGCTATCCCTGACCTCCTGTCCGATCCCTGCGTAGAGGTGGAGCCCCTCCTAGTCTCAGTGATATGCGATCGTTGCCCACCCCCTCGCCGTACCCTCCGATTTTGAACCGTGGTCCAAGCCCCCTCCTCACTATGGCCATCCTCCAATCCAGGCGATGCCCTTTGGGCGGTGAACACCATAGAGGAGCCCCCCGGAGCACTCGCCATCGAACCACCGACCGAAACCATGCCCGGCGGCGTCGCCACCGACCGCATCCATCCCCGGCCACCCCCCCCCCCCCACCTGAGGTGGGTCGCCGGCCGCCGCCTGCCCCCGGGGGGGTTCGCCGGACCCCCCCGGCCGCGCCCCTGGCCGCCAGCATGTCCGCGCGGACGTGGATCCGCCGCGAGAGGATTTTCCGGCGGCCGGCCGCCGCCTGCCGCCCCCGCCACCCCCTTGCCTTTCCCCCTGTCCGGCGGTCGGTTGGCCGCCTCCTCGCGTTGATTCGGTGATGCCCTAGCAGAGCTAGGGTTCGCCTCCTTCTCCGTTGCCATAAAATTGCAATATATATATATATATATATATATATATATATATATATATATATATATATTAAAAATAATAATATATATGCTATATGTCATCAAAATGTCTTTGGTATGCACCTTTTTCGGAAACTTTTTCTCCTTCTCTTCTTTCTCCTTCTCTGTCGGTTGTTTTTAAGTCTTTAAAAAAATTGAATTTCGGACCGGATTTTGATCTTTTTTACCTTTGTTTTTTTGGAACCATGGTCTAGTCGGCCGACTAGGCTCGTCTAGCCGCCTAGTCGATTGCATAGGTCCGACTATTGCTTGAGCCAATTTTTTTGCCGACTAGCCTCCTAGTCGAGTCGGCGAAGGGCGACTACCGACTAGTTGGGGACTAGTCGGATTTTTACAACAGTGTTTCCTGCTACACTATTAGCAATCACATTCCAAACCAACCCAACAAATTATGCCCAGGTTTGTTTGTTAACTGTCCCAGCCTGACTTAAGGCTTATCCTCCAACCACCATTCAGAAATAAGACCCAGCATTCCTGTACAACCAACCTAATAAATCCATACAGCATTTGAAAACCCAATCGAGCATAACCCCAGCCAACAAAACCCTGTATAGAATTGAAAGTTTGCCATAATATAACCAAAGTAAAATATGCAGGCAGCCCAATCCTATAGTCTGGCCTGTACACTGGCCAATTTAGGCAGTTAGGTCTCTGGACAGTAAGAATTTCATTGAATTCTCCACACAACGACTTCCCACGCCAAGTAGCAGTTTACCTCCAAAATCAAAGTAACGACACACCTCTACTGAAATCATGCACAACCTACCATACTCAAATATACACACAAAACCGGTCCACGGACAGAACTCAAAAGAATATACAATCAATCGAATGTTTCAAATATATAATAGGTTCGTGCCTTGCTTCCCCGCGCACGACCCCATCGCCGACGCAAACAGAGTTGGACACGAACAGCAACCTTGGTCTGACACGAACAGCATTGGACACACACACATGACACGAACTAAAGCTGACACAATCTACCCATAGCATGCAATTCCCGATCCTGGCCAACACTACTTATCAAGCTATCACACAATGCTACTCGACGAAGAAAATGTAAACTGTTACCTGAGTTAGAAGAACCGATCCGAAGTGACGACACGTTCCAAGAAGATCGGACACGGCTCTACGAGTCCAACTGAGATTCAAACCCTGTTGCGACATATCACCAAACAGGTTCAAGGCATCAAAAGAAAACAGAGTATCTAGAGGATTTGGAACCTCTTCTTCAAGAATTTCAAGAAAAAATCAAGAATTACTAAGAGCCTTACAGTTGATTCCGATCTCAAAGTATTTGTTACACCTATCGAATTAACCAATTCGATCTCCAAATTGGCTCAATCAATTCCAAATCAAAAAGAAGAAATCAAACGCCAATTGAATTGTCAAAGCACGCAGTAATTTCCTAGATTTGAACAACAATGAGTCGATGCTCACCATCCTCGTCGTTGTCTCGTCGAAGGATGATCGGAATCTCAACGATGGGAAGCAACGCCGCTTGCTGAGGAAACAACCAAAACAAAGGATCGATCTGAAATTCTAGATCGATCAAGATAAGGCGTAACGGAAGGAAACGATCCAACAGAATTCACCGAGCTGGCGACAGTATCCGCGTCGTCGATGTCGTCGAGAGAACAAAGATCACCAGAGAAGGTGAGTTATCGCCGGAGAAACGAAGAAGTGCCGCCGAGAATCGCCTCGCCGTCGCCGCGGATGATCTCTGTACTGTCGCCGTCGGAAAATTGGCCTCCTATCCGCGGTCGTGGTGGTGCTCGCGTTGCCATGGCCAACTTGCTAAGAAATTAGGGTTAGGGTTCGGAAACCAATTTGGGGAGGAAGAGAGCTCTGCTGCTTCCAATTTCTAATCAGGAAGAAAATGAAAGGAGAGAGAGAAGCTTTTATTTAGGCCGAGGAAAAATAGGAATTTATAAAGAAAAGAATTAGTTTATTACCAAAATTGGTTATGGACTGATTTGAGTTGTTAGGAAGTTTGTTAGAAAACTTGGAGGACACTCTAGGTGAGTTTGCTAGAGCCTTTCCTTCCAAATTTAATAATCATAGGATAAAATTAATGAGGAAAACACTTATTCTTCAAAATAACTTGAAGATAATTATTCTTCCAAAATTTAAAATACTAAGAAAATTCTAAAATTTATTAAATTGGGAAAGTGGGGTTACAAATCTCCTCCCCTTAGAAAATTTCGTCCTCGAAATTTCAGATGACACGATTAGACACGACCAAGAATAATCAGATACAAAATTTGAAAATGGCACGATTAAAGTAGTACCAAAGTGATATAGTTACAAAAAACATGATCAAGGATAATAGTCTCAATAGTATCCAAAAATTATACATATCTGAAGTCACTTTTCCTAGAGTTCATGCCCCGCAAGTGTAGTATACATTTGGCTGCAGTAAACCTTTAGTATCCATGACTCAAATAATGATAGATTACCGAATATTCTATCAACTTAATCCAGGATTGGCAGGACAACTCAAGGGATAAGAATTTAGGACATAGCCTCAATAATATCCGTGAACCTATGAATACCTGTAATTACTTCAACTTAGAGCACATGCCTTGCCAGTGTGCAACTGGCTGCAATGAACCACAATCTCCATAATCCAGATAAATGACTGCAGTGCACATCTACTACGTCATAGTAGATTGCCGAATATTATTTCAACGTTATCCATAGAAATTTCAAAGGAGTTTATGGAAATTCAAAATGAGTTCTAATAGTCCAAATCATGATGGAAAGTGATATTTGTTCTTTAGAAAACAAGAAGTTTTATTAGGTACTAATCAAACAAGGAATTATTATGATCTAAAAACAACAAATGTTCAACAATGTGTTACTAGATACTAAGAAACAATCAGTAAGATAAAGAGACTTTAGAAACAAGTCTTGAATAGGAAACAAACAAATCTTAGGAACGTCTAGATGCTAAGGAAAATATAAAGGAAGGTAGCGATCCATGGTCTTCTCCAACCATGCGAGAATGCCTCTAGTCTTCAATACTCATCCAGAATCGGAATAGTCTCCACTTCTTCAGTTGTCATGAGGTATACTCGTCCCTCCGGCTGGGCTTCATGCTGCTGCTGAGGCTGGAGAAGTGGATCCCTCTGATGCAGTCTTGGAGCTCCTCCGGCACTGCGATCAGCTGCCTGCTGGCAATCCTTGATCTGGTGGGCAGGCGATCCGCAGAACAAACATAGCCTCAATCTCTTGCGGCACTCCTCGAAGCGATGTCCTGGGCGGTGGCAGTAAGTGCAAATGATCGTCGTCTGGGTCTGAGTCTGAATCTCCTGCTGTGGCTAAAGAGCATGAGTTCTGGTAGAATGATATGGCTATTGGGGTGCTTTTTGCTGAGGTGGCCTCGACTGGGTGTTGGTCCGCTTTGGTGGACCCTGACTGCTGCTGGCGCCAACGTATCTGTCCCTCTTGGTCTGCGGCCTCTCGTCCTTCTCGAGCTTTATGTCCTTCTCGACTCCTTGGGCAACTTTGAGGATGTCTGCATAAGTCGTCACCCTGCTAATGGTGACCGCCTGGCGAAGTTCTCGGACAAGTCCTTTCTTGAACCTCCGGGCTCTTTCCTCTGGGGTGCTTACTAGATTCTCTACAAAGCGGCTGAGACGGCTGAACTCCAAAGTATATTCGTCCACGGTCATGCTGTCCTGTTGCAGAGCCTCAAACTGGTTCCTGAGCTCGTCTCGGGCGACCTTCGAGAAGAACTTCTCCTTGAACAAACTCTTGAAGTCTGTCCAGAGAAGTCGGGGAGCAGCTAGCTGGAGCTTCTCTCTGAACCACGCTCTGGCGACGTCGTATAGCTGCATGTTGGCTACCTCGACCTGAAGGTCCTCCGGAATGCGGGCAATCTTCAG
The DNA here is from genome assembly GCA_029216955.1 of Iris pallida. NCBI lineage: Eukaryota > Viridiplantae > Streptophyta > Magnoliopsida > Asparagales > Iridaceae > Iris > Iris pallida. The sequence goes on along the minus strand of JANAVB010024600.1, from coordinate 8,503,407 downwards.
CAGCCTCTTTGTGTTCTCTAGCTACTCGTCGGCGTAGAGAATGTAGTGCCCCGTCCCTACATTGTTCCCGTTTCCGTCCACGGGGTGCGCGAGAAAGGAACACTGTCCCTATCGATTGAATCAAAACCGATAGATCGGGATCGATTGAATCAGTCGAAAGAGAACGATTGAATTAAGATCATTTTCTCGTTATGGAAAGGCTTCTTCGGAATCAAGTCCCATATTCAGCGGGTTGCGCCTCGAGGATAGACTCTGCGGCTGAGTCGGAAGAGACCTCCTGTTGCTCTATTTTTCATGCCGTACTTGTCCTTTGGCTTTTGGTTTTTCGTGAATATTTTTGATGGTTTTCATGGCTTGTGTTTTCGAACTTCGCATTCGTATCAAAACTCTTTGAATGATACAGTGTTCTAATCAGTTACTTATGCAATTTCAGGTGATCACGTAGGTGCCGTCTAGTGCAGCCAACGGGTCTTTTGCCTCAAACAAACAATAAAGTCAGTGGCTGGACCCTTCTTTCCCTTGACCTTCTTTAATTCCAAATCAATCAATAGAATGCTAGTTGGTTATGCAAGTGCACGAATGCTTAGATTTCAATGAATTGTTGCACGATTCATCCCGTACGCACGCTATAGAATTATTATGCCAAGAAAATGTTGCATGCTTAATATGTTATAAAACTGAGATAAACAAAGTTTTGAATCATTGAATAACTATCGTCATAATACGGCAAAACAACGATGAAAATGGTTATGTTGCTCATGAACTAAATATCATGCTTGAATAACTAGTCTAACCTAGCACGATCATGGATAATTTGTGCACAAGGAACGGCTTCCTCGATCGATACCTCGAGACACGGGATCGATTCGACCTAAGAGGAAGCAAAAAATAGCTGAGCTCGACGAAAGCAAAACATGGTTATTCGGAGAACTTGCAGCGGAGCTCACTACTCGCGCTGAAAGGGTTGTCGTCTAACCCAGCTATAGTCAAAAATGGCTTGTGATGCCAGTGACCTTCACATATACAAACTGCACACACTAAATGATAACAATTGATAGGGAAGAACATGGTAAGTCTCACATTACACAGCACGCTCTGCCGTGGGTAAGTTCTAATGTAAATTACATTATGCCTATCATTTGTTTGCCTGAAATTCATTAGGATGGCTAGAAAGACCACAAGTTAAGACAACAAATTCTTGAACCAAATGAGAGCGTGGTATATAATTAGCCACTCGTCAGTACAACGTGCAATGTACTGATCCTCACTCTCCACAGGTACCTCGGATCATCAAGAGCGTGCCACCTAACTCAAGGCGACGCTTGGAACATTTTGAAGCCAAAGCTTGAATATGCTCTTTTGAAGACTCCACATTCAGTCCAAGAAATATGTGGACTTCCCTCGATAGCAGGTGGCTGCAGTATTTTGTTGTAAATAGAGGGATGTAATGTATGAAACGACTATCTCATCAACGTTCATTTTGTAATCGAGTCATGTTATAAGCCCGTGCGACAATGATTGTAATGGAGTCTTGTAAGTGATGTCTATTATCAATGAAAATAAAAGTTTTCTTCTGTCACAATGTGTTGTTCAATTTCTCTGCGTACTCTATTAGATGCTTGTGTTTCGGATAACTTTATGACTATTCCTTGTGCGATCGCAACTTATGTTCGCACGGCATCACGTCCGGGGGACGACTATCGATTCTACGGAATCGGGACGTGACATAATGGTGTCAGAGCTAGACTTTACGTCCTTGGCCTTCCGTCCAGAGTCTCGAACCTTTAACCTCGTGTCGATGAGATGAGTTGTTCCATACAATGAGCCCATAATATTTTCTGAGACTAATGTGAATTTCCTTCTTAATGCAGAGGGCGTGGAGCCTACAGCCGCGGCCGATTCAAGCGCTTCGAGTGGCTCTAGCATTTCAAAGGCCGAACCATCGGTTGATCCAATGGAGCGGATATTGCGCATGATGGAAGCGCAACAACAACGGTCATCGGCCCGATAAACGCAATTCGAGAATAGGTTCGTGGACCAATTCAAGGTGCAGCAGAAGCAGCTTGACACTTTGCAACAAATAGTCCAGACAATCGCGGGCAATAACACTCATTCTGCGACCGCACCTGCTGTGACAGAGCCTACGAACCAGCATAGCGAAGTCGACCCTGTCGAACCTTAGCCTGCACTTACGAAATATGCCTCCTCCGAAATCTCAGAATTCAAGAAGGTGTGCAATACTTCATTCAAGGAACTGAAGATCCTACTATGGATCTCGATTGGTTGGCGGAATTAGAAGATCACTTTGAAGCACTCGGCATGGATGAGTCGAGACGAGTCGCCTGCGCTTAACTTCAACTTCGGTTGAACGCGCACAACTGGTGGGATGTACAGAAACGAGCGATCCTCGGAGACGATCAGACGACGAAGATCACTTGGGCCACATTCCGCAAAGCATTTGAAGAAGAATTCCTCCCTCCAGCAGTTCGTCAAGAGAAGGAGAACGAGTTCATGCAACTGAGGCAGGAAAATATGACAGTTCGCCAATATGCATCTTAGTTCAACAGGCTTGCAAAGTTAGCAAGAGCGCTTCTGCCTGACGCTACGGGTAAAACACGACGTTTCGAAGTAGGATTGAGGCCTTCTATCGCCGCACTTGTGACCATTCCGGAGTATCAAAAGGTGCGTGAAGCCCTCAACCATGCCATTCGTCTCGACCCTAGTATCCTCTAGCTGCTGTCAACGTCGTGCATAATTCTCATCACAAACGTCCTAGCTATACAGGAGACAACAACGCTGCAAAGCGTCCAAACAACGGTGGCAACCAAGGACAGAACCTTAGACCTCGTTGCACAAAATGCAATTATATCGGACACAATGCCAGCGAGTGTGGTAACTTGAACATCGATTGCCACTTTTGTGGAAAAAGGGGGCACTATGCTAGAGATTGTCTTTCCCGAATGCGGAGACAGGACGCTCCGCCGCAACCAAATCAACAGAACCGAGGCCCAGTACCTCGAGCTCCTCAACCTGCACAACAGAATGGCCAGGATAGTCGTCCAAATGCTCAAGGGTGCGTCTATGCCATGACTCGGGATGAGGCGTTCGCGTCTGATACGATCGTGACAGGTATACTGCTTTTCAATAACGAATCTGCTCGTGTATTGTTTGATTCAGGTCCTACGCATAGTTTCATATCGGCGGACTTTACTGTCGAGCACAAAATTTCTGTGACACCGTTAGGCCTTGATCTTAGCGTTCACATACCGTCGGGCACGTCACTACTTGCAAACTTAGCCTGCAGAGACGGAATCATCTGTATAGGAGAAAAAAAAGGTCTATCTTGATGCGATAGTTCTAGACATTAAGGACTACAACATCATTCTAGGAATGGATTGGCTCGGTCCTTGCAACGCCACCATTGACTGCGCAGGAAAGACGATCACCTTCCACATACTTGGAGTGTCCGAATTCTGCTACTCGTGTGGTGAAGCATCGCCGACCTGCATGATGATCTCGACAATTTCTGCTCGGAGGATGCTGCATTCTGGATGCGAAGGCTATCTGGCGTCCGTTTAGGACATGCGACCGGTTGGTGCAAACGCGGGTCAGACCAACGTTGTGGCAGAATTTTTCGACGTTTTCCCGGACGAGCTACCCGGCATGCCCTCCGATCGAAAAATCGAGTTCAGCATTGACACATTCCCTGATACCCGATCGATTTCTAGGGCCTCGTACAGAATGGCCCCTGCAGAGTTGAAGGAGCTCAAAGTCCAGTTGCAAGAGTTGTTCGACAAGGGATTCATTCGTCCTAGCATCTCACCGTGGGGTGCGTCTGTGTTGTTCGTCAAGAAGAAGGATGGGTCAATACGGCTCTGTATCGACTACCGAGAATTGAATAAAGCCACCATCTGGAACAAATATCTCCTGTCCTGCATCGACGATTTATTCGATCAGCTCCAAGGTGCTAAGATGTTACCATTAACTCAAGCTTAATGGCTCCTGCATTGACATTCGATTGGGTTACCATTAACTCAAGATTAAGCCAGAGGACATGCCGAAGTCTGCTTTCCGCACTCGCTATGGCCACTACGAGTTCTTGGTAATGTCATTCGGCCTGACAAACGCCCTTGCCGCCTTTATGGGTCTAATGAATCGGGTGTTTCGTCCGTTTCTCGACAAATTCGTAGTAGTCTTCATAGACGACATCCTCGTCTACTCGAAGGATCAAGCGCAACATGTAAAACATCTGCGGACCGTACTCTAGACCCTCCGAGAAAATCAGTTGTTTGCAAAGAGAAGCAAATGCGAGTTCTGGCTGGACAGCGTGTCGTTCCTTGGGCTCATCATCTCCGCTAGAGGTATTTCAGTTGATCCGAAGAAAGTCGAAGTAGTCGTCGATTGGAGAAGGCCTGCATCGGTCAGTGAAATTTGAAGCTTCCTCGGCTTGGCGGGATACTATAGACGCTTCGTGAAAAATTTCGCGAAAATTACATCGCCGTTGACTCGCCTCAACCTAAAAGGAGTCGCGTTCGAGTGGTCAGACAACTGTGAAACTTTTTTCCAGGAGCTAAAACAACGGCTCGTTTTGGCCCCGATACTCGCTCTTCCTGAAGGGACTGAGGGATTTCAAATCTTCAGTGACGCTTCTGGCCAGGACTTGGGGTGTGTGCTCATGCAGCAGGATAAGGTGATATCTTTTGCCTCCAGACAACTAAAGACGCATGAGAACTATTCCACTCATGACCTAGAATTAGCGGCAATTATGTTTGCATTGAAACTTTGGCGCCACTATCTTTATGGTGTGGCGTGCATGATTTATACGGACCACAAGAGCCTCAAGTATCTCTCCACCCAAAAAGAACTGAATTTGCGACAGAAGCGATGGCTTGAACTGATTAAAGACTACGACTTATTGATCGACTACACGCCGGACAAGGAAAATGTTGTGGCGGATGCGCTGAGTCGGAAATACATAGCTTCACTATCCATCAACAGTCGACTACTGCACGATTTGGAAGAAATGGGTATAGAACTCCAGGTTCGATTCGTGGACGTGCAACTAGCACCACTGCGGCTAGAGCCGAGCCTATTGGAAAAGATCAAGTCTGCTAAGAAGGGTGATCCATACCTGGAAAAGATGCGGAAGCTGATATCAACAGGAAAGGCGTCTGACTTTGCAGAGACGAGTCGGGAACGTTGCGAGTGAAGGGCAGGCTATGTGTCCCGGATAATCCAGAACTCAGAAAGGAGATAGTGTCAGAAGCACATTATGCAAAATATTTCTTACTTCCTGGGAGCACCAAGATGTATAAGGACCTCCGTATTGTCTTTTGGTGGCACGACATGAAGATGGATGTGGCACTATTCGTGTCGTAATGTATGGCCTGTCAGCATGTTAAAGCTGAACACCAAAGACTGGGCGGGGAGATGCAGAACCTTGCCATTCCAAAATGGAAATGAGATCATGTCACTATGGTTCGTTGTTGGCCTGCCGAAGACGCCACGAGGGAACGATGCCGTCTGGATTATCGTCGATCGACTAACCAAGTCAGCGCACTTCATTGCCATTAAAGTCACTTGGAGTGTCGATCGCGTTGCTCAGATCTATCTTGATGAAATAGTTCGGCTGCACGGGGTCCCAATATCTATCGTGTCATATCGGGATGGACGATTCGTGTTACGCTTCTGGTGTAGTCTTCAGTCAGCATTGGGGACCAAGTTGAATTTCAGCTCAGCTTATCATCCTCAGACCGATGGCCAAACAGAGCAGATGAATCAGATTCTCGAAGACATGTTACGACTCTGTGCGATCGACTTGAAGTCAAGCTGGGACGTTCATCTATCGTTGGCCGAATTTGCATATAACAACAGCTATCAGTCCAGCATCCAAATGACGCTGTATGAAGCTTTGTGCGGTCGGAAGTGCAGATCATCCATTTGCTGGAATGAAGTCGAAAAACGGCAGATACTTGGCTCAGAACTGGTGGAGCAGACTGTACAAAAAGTTAAGTTGATACGGAAGCGATTGAAGATAGCACGAAGTCGGCAGAAAAGCTACGCCGACACTCACCGATGACCTCTTGAATTCCTGGAAGGTGATCACGTGTTTCTGAAAGTAACGCCTATGCGAGGAGTCACGAGATTTGGAGCTAAAGGAAAGTTGAGTCCAAGATTTGTCGGTCCTTTCGAGATATTGAAGCGAGTCGCCCCAGTAGTTTACCAGATTGTATTGCCTCGAGCACTGTCGGATGTGCACGATGTCTTCCACATCTTTTAGTTGCGGAAACACGTGGATGATCCGAGCCATGTGGTAGATTTTGGTCAGCTGAATTTGCAGGCAAACTTATCATATATAGAAGAGCCGGTGCAAATCTTGGAGCGCAAAGACAAACTGTTTCGAAATCGTACTATCTCTTTCGTTCACATGCTCTGGAAGAATCATGCGGTCGAAGAGCCGACCTGGGAGCTTGAGTCCGAGATGAAGAAGAAATTTCTTTCGTTGTTTTCCTAGCGGTAGGTTCTCTTCTTAAGTTTCGGAGACGAAACTTTTTCTTAGTTAGTTATGATGTAGTGTCCCATCCCTACATCGTCCCCGTTTCCGTCCACGGGTGCGCGAGAAAGGAACATTGTCACTATCGATTGAATCGAAACGGATAGATCGGGATCGATTGAATCGGTCGAACGGAAACGATTGAATTAAAATTCTTTTCTCGTTATGGAAAGGCTTCTTCGGTATCAAGTCTCATATTCAGCAGGTTGCGGCTCGAGGATAGACTCTGCGACTGAGTCGGGAGAGACCTCTCGTTGCTCTATTTTTCATGCCGCACTTGCCCTTTGGCTTTGGTTTTTCGTAAATGTTTTCGATGGTTTTCATGGCTTGCGTTTTCGAACTTTGCATTCGTATCTAAACTCTTTGAATGATACAGTGTTCTAATCAGTTGCTTATGCGATTTCAGGTGATCGTGTAGGTGTCATCTAGCGCAGCCAACGGGTCTTTTGCCTCAAACAAACAATCAAAGTGAGTGGCTGGGCCCTTCTTTCCCTTGACCTTCTTTAATTCCAAATCAATCAATAGAATGCTAGTTGGTTATGCAAGTGCACGAATGCTTAGATTTCAATAAACTGTTGCACGATTCATCACGTACGTACGCTATAGAATTATTATGCCAAGAAAATGTTGCATGCTTAATATGTTATGCCTGTTATAAAACTGAGATAAGCAAAGTTTTGAATCATTGAATAACTATCGCCATAACACCGACAAAACAACGATGAAAATGGTTATGTTGCTCATGAACTAAATATTATGCTTGAATAACTAGCCTAACCTAGCACGGTCATGGACAACTTGTGCACAAGGAACGGCTTCCTCGATCGATATCTCGAGACACGGGATCGATTTGGCCTAGGAGGAAGCAAAAGATAGCTGAGCTCGACGAAAGCAAAACATGATTATTCGGAGAACTTGCACGGAGCTCGCTACTCACGCTGAAAGGGTCGCCGTCTAACCCAGCTATAGTCCAAAATGGCTTGTGATGCCAGTGACCTTCACATATACAAATTGCACACACTAAATGATAACAATTGGCAGGGAAGAACATGGTCAGTCTCGCATTGCACGGCACGCTCTGCCGTGGGTAAGTTCTATTGTAAATTACATTATGCCTATCATTTGCTTGCCTGAAATTCATCAGGATGGCTAGAAAGACCACAAGTTAAGACAACAAATTCTTGAACCAAATGAGAGCGTGGTATATAATTAGCCACTCGTCAGTACAACGTGCAATGTAATGATCCTCACTCTCCACAGGTACCTCGGATCATCAAGAGCGTGCCACCTAACTCAAGGCGACGCTTGGAACATTTTGAAGCCAAAGCTTGAATATGCTCTTTTGAAGACTCCACATTCAGTCCAAGAAATATGTGGACTTCCCTCGATAGCAGGTGGCTGCAGTATTTTGTTGTAAATAGAGGGATGTAATGTATGGAACGACTATCTCATCATCGTTCATTTTGTAATCGAGTCATGTTGTAAGCCCGCGCGACAATGATTGTAATGGAGTCTTGTAAGTGATGTCTATTATCAATGAAAAGAAAAAAGTTCTTCTGTCACAATGTGTTCAATTTCTCTGCGTACTCTATTAGATGCTTGTGTTTCGGGTAACTTTATGACTATGACTTGTGCGATCGCAACTTAGGTTCACACGGCATTACGTCCGGAGGACGACTATCGATTCTACGGAATCGGGACATGACAGAGAATCCCCTCAGTGTCGCAGAAGTCTATGGGGGTAGAGATTCTTGAAATCTCTAGCAGTCCCCGGCCTCAACGCTGGTGCCGGTGGAGCTGGTGGAACCTCCCTCTATCGGAGTGCATCTGCAACGCTGGCTGCGAACTGTGCGGCCTGAGCGCCTTGAGCATCGATGAACTTCTGGAAGATCCCCATGAGCTGTGTGCTGTCGAGAGTGATCGTCTGAGGAAGCGGAGGCGGTGGAAGCTCTGACACTTCGGATGCAGTGGGTTCAGTGGTTCCAGTGTTCCTTGTCGTGACCATCCTGTAATAAAAAGATAAACTGTTGATTTCCATGTCCTAGAAAATAATAAGCAACCTAATAATAAGTATAACCATCTTAGATATAATAACCATTTTCCACGGATCTTATGTTGTGATGAGTTTTTCTTAGTTAGCAAGTCCCCCAATAGTACTCTATAGCCTAAGTACCATTTGGATGAGACCTGCATGGACCACCACTAAAAATATGTCACGATCCGCTCCCGAATAATCGGATACGAGTCGGACAAGTCCAACCTACGTTGGAAGACGCAACGTAGTAAGCGGTACAAGTCTAAGGAAAACTCAAGTCACCGGATAAAATAAATATCACAACATCTATATAACGTCTCAGAGAGTCCACTACATTACTGGACATTATTACACTTAAAGAAATAATAATAATAATACCGGAGACAAATCCGGTGACAAGAATAAGATATACAACTCTGAAATCTCAATACAAATATATAAGGTAAAATCTCTAAAACAATCTAAGAAATGAACTAAGCTAGATTTCTGCAAATCCTATGTCCTGAATCCTGTCATCTTGCTCACTATAGTCTCAAGTTCTAGTCCATAAAAGTGGTACAATAGCCTCAAGTACAGCTGCAACGTATCCAGTCAGGAGCGGAGCAAAGTATAATCTACGATAATGAAACAAGTACAACATGATGACTGAGTAAAATCCAAGAGAACATGATGAACATGAAACTGTAAATGCATAACTAACACTACGAAACAAGAGATCATGACATGTAAATTTTTGAAATAGCTACTAGAGTATGTGACCGGCTGGGGTAAGAACATGAAGCACAAGTAATGGTTCGGCTTAGAATCTCACGTGCACGATGTGAGACCTAAGCTATCATGCATTGCCTAACTAGCGTTTGGCTTTGGTCACATATCCGTAGTATTTTTCCATCCCCAGATACAAGGAACATGAACTAGAGCACAAGACCATATCGTGTAACAATGTGTCAAATATGAAAAAGAATATGACATGAAGTAAATTAGTTAAAACCATAGAAGTACTTGCCTTGCTCTGGGAGATCGGTACCGGAAATATAGTAACCTCTGGGTAAACTAAAAGTGATTTGGTAATAGATCAAAGTCTAAACAATAATAACTCGCTTACTTGTGGCTATCTAGTTAACATCTAAAGCTAACCATTTATTTAACTAAAAAAAATAGATACTAGGAATAAAGTATATGACTAGTTAACAGGATAAGTTTAGTGAACTATATAATCAAAATAGTAATTCTGTACCTAGCAAAACACACTAAAATATTAGTACTAAGCTTTCATAGTATTTAACAAGATATTCATGATATTATCTGGATACTAGAGAAAACCCAAATATTCTACTAATAGTAATTAGATACTCCAATTTAGAGTCAAAGTAATTTTTAGCAACTACAGAAGCGAACAATATCCAATAATAACGAACCCAAGCATATTACCATTTCCTCAGCCCACACTAGGCCCACTAATCCACACAATCAACTAAAACTCCTTATTGAACTTGGCCTGCTATTGTCAATTATACAGCATTTCTAGGCCAAACAAGTTCAGCCCAATGCTGGCCTGCTACACTATTAGCAATCACATTCCAAACCAACCCAACAAATTATGCCCAGGTTAGCTTGTTAACTGTCCCAGCCTGACTTAAGGCTTATGCTCCAACCACCATTCAGAAATAAGACCCAGCATTCCTGTACAACCAACCTAATAAATGCATACAGCATTTGAAAATCCAATCGAGCATAACCCCAGCCAACAAAACCCTATATAGAATTGAAAGTTTGCCATAATATAACCAAAGTAAAATATGCAGGCAGCCCAATCCTATAGTCTGGCATGTACACTGGCCATAGGTCTCTGGACAGTAAGAATTTCATTGAATTCTCCACACAACGCCGCGCCAAGTAGCAGTTTACCTCCAAAATCAAAGTAAGGACACACCTCTACTGAAATCATACACAACCTACTATACTCAAATATACACACAAAACCGGTCCACAGACAGAACTCAAAAGAACATACAATCAGTCGAATGTTTCAAATATATAATAGTTTCGTGCCTTGCTTCCCCGCACACGACCCCATCGCCGACGCAAACAGAGTTGGGCACGAACAGCAACCTTGGTCTGACACGAACAGCATTGGACACTCACACAGGACACGAACTAAAGCTGACACAATCTACCCATAGCATGCAATTCCCGATCCTGGCCAACACTACTCATCAAGCTATAATCACACAATGCTACTCGACGAAGAAAATGTAAACTGTTACCTGAGTTAGGAGAACCGATCCGAAGTGACAACACGTTCCAAGAAGATCGGACACGGCTCTACGAGTCCAACTGAAATTCAAACCCTGTTGCGACATATCACCAAACAGGTTCAAGGCATCAAAAGAAAACAGAGTATCTAGAGGATTTGGAACCTCTTCTTCAAGAATTTCAAGAAAAAAATCAAGAATTACTAAGAGCCTTACAGTTGATTCCGATCTCAAAGTATTTGTTACACCTATCGAATTAACCAATTTGATCTCCAAATCTGGCTCAATCAATTCCAAATAAAAAAGAAGAAATCAAACACCAATTGAATTGTCAAAGCGCGCAGTAATTTCCTAGATCTGAACAACAATGAGTCGATACTCACCAGCCTCCTCGTTGTCTCGTCGAAGGATGATCGGAATCTCAACGATGGGAAGCAACGCCGCTTGCCGAGGAAACAACCAGAACAGAGGATCGATGAAATTCCAGATCAAAGATGAGTAGATCGATCAAGATTAGGCGTAATGGAAGGAAGGAATCGATCCAACAGAACTCACCGAGCTGGCGACAGTATCCGTGTCGTCGATGTCGTCGAGAGAACAAAGATCACCGGAGAAGGAGAGTTATTGTCGGAGAAACGAAGAAGTGCCGCTGAGAAGTCTCGCAGTCGTCGAGAATGACGTGCGCCGCCGGAGAATCGTCTCGCCATCCCCGGGGATGATCTTTGTACGGTCGCCGTCGGAAAGAATCAACAGTTGTGAGATAAGGCATGTAATAAAGGAAATTCAACTTATATGTTTATTTTTATGTTCACCGCACCTAGGATTAATAATATAGAGAAGCTGGGAAAAAGAAATTGATCAAAGCCATAATAGGTGTGGTCTAGGATAGAAAGAAAAATTTAGCAGGAACCAAAATTACCTGAATTGTTGTCAGGAAAAAATGTCTGGCAGATTAGGACAAAAATTATATAATATGAATTGGAACTTAAAGATACATGGTACTAAGAACGTATTTCAAGATATGAATCATGTTAAAAAAAAGCTATCTAAGTGAGTGAGCACTAGTTTCAATGTGATCGGCTTAGAAACTAGTAAATAAATTTATGGCATGATTAATCATACGTGCGGTGTATGATTAACATTCACAAGGAACAATGACTTGCACAGTGTGGGTATGATCATATATCTATACTACTACGCCCTGCCCCCGACTGGTACAGTGGATCCAACCATGGTATGTTACGATACGGTATTATCTGGAAAGGTAGCTAATGTTCTCAGGAATCAGTGTCCGTACAATGTACAAAAATGACAACATAGCTTGCACAAGGTACACCAAGACATACAAGGAATAACATCTCATGTTGGGATCCGAAAATACCAATCAGTGTAACCAATGTGTCAAGATATCAAGGATTCTACACTAAATAGAGGGAACATAAAAGTTATCATAAACGAAAAATTATCAGAGAATGTACTCGTCTGAAATCCGGTGTGAAGTATCAACGGTATCTTAAACAGTGCCTCGAAGACCTAAATATGGAATATCAATGTCAATTTGTGTTTTGGAATCATCAATATGTTATACTAGCTTAATACTAGGTCTCCAAGTCATTTCTAAGTCAAACTAGGTCAGCTAGGTCAATACCTTGCTAAACTTGGTCAAACTAGGTCATTCCTAGCTTTTTAGGTCCATACTTTATCATACCAAGGTATTCTAGTCTTACTAGGCCATACCCTATGTAATTACCTATATATGATACATATTATAGGCCATACTATACAATACCTTAACCTATTTACCTAATTACCTATACATTTTCCTATACCTTATCACAAAGGTAAAACCAAATCCAATACCCAATACCCTATCACATTACCTATTACCAATGCTTATGTGTTTACCTAAACATATATATAACATACTCTATGCCTATTACCTAATACCTTAACACAAGGTAAAACCCAATACTTACTCATTTCTCCTTCACCGTTATCTATTACCCCTCACCTTATACTCGCACACAAAAACACATATGCACACTAGCATACTGTTTCTATCTACTGCTATTGCATTAGGCTAGAGCCATGCTAACCCACTGCTGCCCCTCTCCACATACACTGCTTACATGCTACTGCACTAAGCTAAACTACATGTTCTGCCTAAACTCCCCTCTCTACATACACTGCTCACATGCTCCCTGTTTTCTGCACAGGCAGCAACCTGCTGCTACTACTACCCTTTACAACCCCTTTTCACTCACTGTTATTACTACTACTTCCAATCCCCTTCTCCCTCAAATGCTACATAGGCAGAATTTCTGCCTGCTGTTGTTACTGCTTCAAGTTCTGCACAGGATGCAAGTGCTGCTATTGATCCTATCTGCTACTTGCTGTGCTTCCTATTCTTATCTGCTGTACAGAGAAGTAAAGTTTGTTGCTGCTACTTGCTATGATCCTCCCTCCCTTTGACGTCATACACATCTACCCTGCTCCATGCTACTGCTGTTATTTACTTCTTCTGCTTGAACTCCCCCCTGTCTGCTGCATAGACACACAACAGTCATATACTGCTGTTACCTACTGCTAGGGGTGTAAATGGACGGAACGGACTCGAACAACCTCATGTTCAAGTTCGGACCGAAATTAAATTCGGACGGGCTTAAGTCCGGCTCGGTCTAGATCGGACCCAAATATTGATGTTCTTGTTCGGCTCGTTAGAAATTAACTAGGCTCGTGTTCGGCTCGTTAGACTTGTTTGGACGGATCGGACTCGTACCGGACACTGGGTCGATTATACTTTTCAATGTTCACTGTTAAGTTTTGTTTTCATTAGTTTATTTCATGTGTTTCCATTCAGAGAAGCATTGCTTTAACATCATAGTCAGTTACAACTTATCTTGGGAAGATGAACATACATTATTCGTGGGCGTTCAAAATTTTCAGACGGTGTGAATATGCTATAAAAGACGCACAAAGCGACCAACGAGTTCAAAACCAAGCCTCTCCAATGTCCAGTCAAGAGCTGGCCGGCCAGCTGTTGTGATACAATGCAGTGGGTAGTGGAAGAGCCAAAACTTTTGATACATTCATTAATACATTCCAGTGTTAAATGCAGTGGGTAGTGGACGAGCTAAATCTTTTGATACATTCATTGATACATTCCAATGTCCAATGCAGTGGGTAGTGGAAGAGCCAACTTTTCTTTTGATACATTCATTGAAACCAGCAGTGGTAATTAAATAGCTAGTAATGAGAATGGGTTGTTGGCATTTTGAAAATTGAAAATATAGTTGGCTGGTCAGCTGCTGTTGAGAAAAATATGATAGGAACTGATAAATTAATTTCATTATTGAAATCAACAACTAGCTGGCAGTTGCTATTGTATGCATGTGTGAGTTTGAGATGTGGGATGTCTGTTTTTGATGTTTTAACAACACTAAAAAATAAAATAGTTATTTTATTATTGGTGTTCACGGACATATTCGAACCAGACAAGAATATGATCGAGCTCGAGCTCATTAAAGGATCGGACTAGTATTTTTGTTCAAGCTCGGTTCATATAGTGGTTCGGACAGTCCACGGTCAGACGATTTGTCGAGTCGGACTCGGACGGACGACGGACTGTCCTGTTCACTTTACACCCCTACCTACTGCACGGTTTCCCCTGCTTCACCTCTTCCACTCTACTAAACCACCTATCTCTTAATCCTCATCCTATCTAGTTGTCTATCTATAGAGCTATATATACATCTAGTTATCCATGACCATATAGCTAACTATCTATATTATCTATCAACATATATATCTAGCTATCTATCAAGCTCACTCTACACACACGCACACACTATCACACATGACACACACTTGGACACCATCTCATACACACACACACTTGGACAACTGGCACGGCTCGTTGCGACATACGGTCAAAGATCCGCTCACTATCTAGTGCGGCTTCATAGGATTCACGATAAGTTTGGCATCGCTGATTCATGACGTCCCTACGCAATTCGTCATTCAGGTCCTGTTGAAAACGTTCGCTCCATTTTTCTTTGTTGGGTAGGAAGGCGCCGGTAAATTTCACGAGTTTTGAGAAGCTTGCGTCATAATATTCAACAGACATATTCCCTTGCCTCAACATCATGAACTCGTCCCCCTTCTGTCGACGAACAGCGCGAGGAACATACTGTTCAAGAAAAGCTTCCTTAAACATTTTTCAGGAAATTTTAGTGTTGGGGTCGGTTTCGTAGATTTCATGTTTTTTTGCCGCCCACCAGTCATAGGGCCTCAATTGCAGCTGTAGCGTCGCACATGCTACCCTCTGGGACCCTTCGATGCAGAGAAGATTAAATAAGTCATCAATCTCCGCGAGCCATCCTACGATCACATCAGGCTCTGCTCGACCATTGAACTTAGGCGGGTTCATCTTGCGGAACTCCGTTGCTTTGAACAAGGAAAAGGAGTTCATCGTTTGTGGTTGAACTTCTTCCTCGACTTCTTCTTGAACATCTTCCCTCTCTTCAGATGTCACGACCGTTGCATTGGTGTTGGCCGCCATATTGCTTACGATCTGCGTCAGGGCATCCATTTGCTTCTGTTGCACACCAAATTGGGCTTGGATTTGCATCTGAAGCTGTTGTTGCTACTGCTGCATCAAGCGCAACATTTTCTCCATTGTAGTCTCGCTAGGGCTAGCACCCTTCGAACTAGACGAACTATCCACAGTGTTGGTTGTTGTGGCGGGATTATTTTTATTTTTCTTAGTCATTCCTACAAAACAAAGTAAACTTGTTAGTATTTTCAAAATATCTATGGGCTTACCTGTATGGAACTTTTATTTTACGCAGCATGTCGACAAGCATTCAATCGAGCAAACGCAATGAACATTCCAAATGAAACATTTTTTGAAAATTCGAGAAAACTTAACCGAGCTCTGATACCAATTTGTCACGTCCCGATTCGACAAACCGTTCGTCCTCGTATCGATTATGCCAAATCGATCGTCCTCGCTAGGACGTGATATCGTACGAATCTGGAGTTGTACTTGTACAAGACAAGAACATTACATTTGATATATCTATTGAAACACCAAGTTGAAACTTCACAAATCGCATAGAACTGAACATGCAGTTTAGGAAGATAGAAATATGCTTTTCATTCATAGCTTGCAACGAAGTGCAAGTCGTAATTACATTGGATAGGTCGTTGCGGCTACATTGATTGAAACAAAAGAAAATACTCGACAAGCGGTCTGAACTAATACTTGTCGTTCTATACATTTACACCTTTTTATACATTGAAAACTTTCGATGAATTGGTTTCAAAATACTTCTAAATAGGCAGAGCTTCAAAACGTCTCTCCGAACTTCAGCTTTGGCTTAGCATCGTGCACCCCCAGAGTCCTCGTCACCTGTGAGGTTGGAGGATTAGTACACTTGAGAATATACTAGTGAGCAGGACGAACCCACTCGTCTAAACCGACTCTGATTGTTAAGGTAGACATGCATTGGAGTTTTCTTTCTATTTAGAACTAAATAAATTCAGTTCATATTGATAGTCTTCCTTGAAACAGTAAAAGCATACAACAAAAACATATCTTTTATCTCAGTTCTTACCACGGTCGTACTTATCCCTGCATAAAACAGAGATAATACTCACTACCTGCATAAGACAATAGGTGAGCATGCTACTATTTTACATGTGGTCATTGGTGTTACACACCACTTGGGACTATTCAAGTTGGCATACGATGCTGCCCTTTCAGCCTAGGTTGCAAGCCTTACTGAAGGTCCCGTATGCTTCGCGCCGAAGTATGATAATCATTCCCTCTAGGTCGATTCGGTTCCGATGCCCCGGCTACCGTTTCGAGAAAAACGAACTTGTGCACAAGTTGTCCTTGATCATGCCAATGCGTGAACAGTTAATATATGAAACATATTTGCATAGCGTGGACAGTATTGAGCAACATTATCATTTTTTCCAACTTATGTAATGAATCATTTTTTCCAAAGTCGTACTTCCGATTTGGCATCCCGTAGGCACCAATTTTTTCGAGGCACCATATGTCGTAACCAACGTTTCATTTTTATTTTGCAGATCATGAAATAGTCTCTCTTTTCTAGAACCTTAACTTTTTGGTTTTTGATGTAAACTTATATTTTCAGAGTAAATTATTCTAAATCGATACAGTTATCCCGAGTCTTGATCGTAGTGATTTGGCATGCATTTAACTTGGCATCGTCAATTTGAATAAGTTCGAGGTAAATAGAATTTCATTTGCAGGAAGGAGTAGAAAAGAAGAGGCCGAACCACCCACCAAGTATTTGATCATGCCAATGGTCGGAGCGCTTCGCAACATTCAAGCTTCAGTTACGCGAGCTCCTGCAATGGCACCAACATTTTATCATAATCCCTTCTTTAATCTTTCGTTTCGAAATTCGTAGAATAAATGCAGAAATCGACGCGTAAACACATTCATTAAAACCAAGCAGCTAAAACTCAAGAACCATATAGTAGTCCGGTCCCGTCGAAGGAACTCTTATATAGAGCTCACTCGTCGAGACGCAGCCTGCTTCATCGAGGACTTATTCCAGCAGAAGCCGTTCCATTAGTTGGATCGATTCTCGTAACATTCGTCCAAATCGATTTATTCGATGCCACAAAGCGTTATCGTAAGCCAAGCTCAGCGATCGAGTCAGACTAGCCATCTAAGTTCCCGGCCAAGTTTGACTCGCCGCAAGCATATTACATAGTCCGTCGCCTATCGAAAACGGGGCACTACATGGTCCAACCTATATAGGAATAGTTACTGGAAAAAAAAAGTTGTTCTTCAGCAGATATTGCAGAACTAAAGTCTTATAACAACAAATATTGGCATGGGAGGAAGACAACCTACCAGTTACATATTTGGTGTGCCATTCTCAATAAAGCTCTTGACAAACAAGGAGGAACCAAGACCATTGAATTATGCATAAGAAAAATGGAAGGATGGAAATCTAAACTCCTTTAATATGCCGGGAGGATAGAACTGCTAAAAACAGTTGTCAACAATATCGCTATATATTTGATGCAAGTTTTCAAACTATCTTAGTTGTTAATCAATAGAATACATACAATTTGGCTAACTTGTTGGGGTCATCAAAACTCATTATAAGATGAATTGACCAAACCAAGGAGGAAGGACATGGAATCAGATATTTGCATGATCTAATGCATGGACTACAAATGAAAGTGGTTTGGCATCTTCTAACACAAGATAGATTATGGAGTAAATGGACGAGGAACACGTACTTGAAGGGCATGAGCTTCTGGATTATACAAGAGGATAACAATGCCTCGTGCACTTGGAAAGGCATACTCAAAGTCAGGGACACCGTTCTTCCTGTTATAACCAGGGTAATAGTAAATGGGGACGACAGATCACTTTTGGTTTGATCCTTGGCTGATGCAAGGTAGACTCGTTAACTGATATGGATGGCAAGCATTTTACTATCTATATTGAAGACTATACAATTGCTACAATCATCCGGAATAGAGAATGGGATACAACTGCCACCAAGATTTTTCTTCCCCACTTTAAGAGGCAATCCAAAAGATACGCAGACATAAAAGTAGAAGATTTCTGGATTTGGAAGCCTACCACAACTGGTGAATTCTCACTAAAATCAACATGAACTCCTTGGAGGAAATGATATGAAAGTGGATTGCCGTGATATGGTTAAGTTTCCAAGCTACTGAGGGGAAATGTCATATTGCTAGTAGATAGCAATTAAAGGAATACTGCAAACAAGAGACATACTAGCACTATGTGAACAGGCAGATGAGAGTATGGATCACATTCTTCAATTGTAATTATGTATCAGCAATATGGACACACTTCAGTGCTTCAATGAAGATACAAAGCAACAAAACCCTAAGAGAAACCATTAAAGGCATCCAAAGTATAAGCAACAAAGAAGTACTAGAGTACCTCTTGATGTGTTTTAAAATGCCCCGGCCTCGTCAACCTATTTCATATCCTCTTATCGCCTCGCCGCTTTAGGCAGCCGCATCGATCCACCTTGACTTAAATATGACCCGATTCCTACCATTTTGTTCATTGGAATCTAACCCAAACCCAATAACTTAAAGATATTTGTGTTATTTTTTAAATATACTACAAAAGAGGAGCTACAATAGATTTCCCCCCCCCCCCCCTTTATTTCCTTTCCTTTTATGTCTTCCCTAACACATTAGATCTCGTCCATATCTTTGACTATGATGTCAATTCCAGGTGGCAATATGTAAGACTCTCTCTGTCTCCCTCTCTTTATAGGTCACTATCTCATTGTTTTTTTCCTCTTTCTATTCAAGTTAGTGATACTCTTAGGAATTGTTTCTTGATTGAAAACTTTATGCAGTTGATGTTGAAGTCTTACACTTGTATATTAAGTATACACAAATCGCAACACGTTAGAGCATAAACCACAAGCTTGCGTTGGCTTATTACACGGTACGTACGCCCAATTTTAGTACCGAGTCCTCTGCCTAGGCCTTTTGGCTCTCATTGCCTTAACAAATTTGGTCTGCCCTAGTTGAAACTTTCATTTTTACTCAGTAGGAGTTGCTGACGAATTGTACCATTAGAAGTTTTAGTAACTACATGTTTGTGTTAACCTAACTATCGTATACCCCAAAATTTTAGTCTTAAGGCCCCGCCTAAGCCTTTGCCGCATCGCCTCCTCGCGTCGTTTTAAAAGACTTGTACTTTAGTCAGGCAGATGCTAAAAACTACTTTGTGGGATGTGTGACAAGAAAGAAATAGGAGATTAATAAAGAGGCTACAAAAAAAGAGTCAGCGGTTGTAGTAAAGGGTCATAAGAAAAGTACAACTCCTAATGAAGACGTACCATAAAAAAGTGGGGAACTAACATCCATAGTTTTCTATCTTGAGAATAAATGGAGATATTAGTCACTCATGAGCTAAGACACACAAATCTTACTTGGGAATAAATGGAGATATTAGTCTGTCATGAGCTAAGACACACGAACAATCCAAAATTCATGCCATGTCTGTGTTGTGTTGATCGACACATGTATCGGACACTCCAAAATACACCAGTACACAGCAAAATAGATGCTGAATCTGTGTCGTCGTGTTTGAAAAGTGTCATGTTGAATCTGTGTCCGTGCACTATAGCGCATAAGGAAGGGAGAATTGATATATTTATTGTAGTGAGTGCAGAGAGATGAGATATTGGATGTAAACTCTAAACTTGTACCTCTTTATTAAATAGTCATAGTATTTGAGAAAAGTAAAACTAGCTAAGTTTGCTGAAGGTTCTCAAGTGACTAATATTATATAATCAATTGCACATTGATGTTAAGAAGATCTTACATTTGCAAAAAATATTTACATCGTAGTAATATTGGTAGATCTTTCAAGAATATGTCGATATGATATTGTTTATGAACTGCAGGTTCTAGAAGCCCTCAAAGGCTCCTCTTCTACTAGACCTGCAGTATTTGCCATGTCAAATCCTACAAAAAATGGTATGTGGAATCTTTACATAATAAATTTGTTATTTGGCTAAAGTCTCTGATTTCTTGAAATTTCCATATGTTAGCCGAATGCACACCTGAAGAAGCCTTTTCCATCTTGGGTGAGCATGTTATATTTGCTAGTGGAAGCCCATGCAGTGATGTGAATCTTGGTATGTCTCATGACTTTCTTGAATCCAAATTAATCATGTTTCGAGGTATATCATAGATTCATATTTTTCAGGCAATTTACTTGTGCCAGAGGTGGTACACAAATATTCATAATATTAGGAAAGGAGACAGGAAATTGTGAATCTTGGTATCTTTAGTAGAATAACCATTTGCATTCCACTGGAAATACTTAGTGATTCCACTTGAAGCATAAATCTAAGCCTTAGGCAAACACCTTTGGGATTCTTCTATAATGGCCATCCCAATTAAGGGTGACAAGGATTTGTTAGTACTTTAAAGCATATGTAGCGTGTGTTGTTTATCTCATGAACTACCTTACTACCTAGCAGGTGAGAAATTTGAACATACAGGATTTTGGTTCCATGGAGTTTGGTGCATATTATATTAAATGTTTCTAATTTGATTAGAATTCAATATTTTTTCAGTCAATTACTGATTTACATGAGTTTAGAAAGACAGATCGATGAGACAGTCACAACGAAAGGTTGACAATGAATAGTCACAATTTAGATTATAGCCCATGGATATATCCTGTAACTGAAGCCGTGTGACTAAAGGAACTAGTGGTTGAATGATTCCATTATACAATTGAACTTTCTCCTTGAGGCAGTTACCAGATTTATTTATACAATTCAACGTCTATTTGTATTCAGTGTGTTTGGATTTATTAATTGCATGTTCTGTTTCCACCACAAACTGCACTGAGTTCCATTAATATAACTTTGCTTGTTCTTGGTGCTAGGTTTTACATTTTGGTATGTACTAGTAACTTTATTCGATAATTGTTTGCGTTACCTGCATGCTTGGTTTTGGACAAAACCTTCTTTCTCTTGGTGATTAACGGAATTGGAATTGCCTTCACCTATTTATATGTCCTGAGGATCAATTCCCCTTGATAGAATTTAGATCGATATCTCCTGATGCAAGTTTCATGTACAAAAATCTAATGGAGAATATGTACCATCAACTTTCTTGCTGACACTAAAAGTCCAAAAGTTTTGAGAAAAAGTTAACAACAATAAGATGATGCATCTTTACACCATATCCTATGTTACCTGGACTCGGGTACGGGTGTCGGGTACGGGTACATATCCAAGAGTCGGGTCCTTCAAACTCATAATTGAAGGACACACGGACTCGGCTAAAAAGGATCCAAATTTTGGGTATGGGTACGGGGATATGACTAAGGTTTCGTAAAAAGACAACCTGTAATTATAAATTACTAGTAAATTTTACTCAACTAGTTGAATAAGTCCCTAAGGGACCGTCCCTTCAGCTCCCCTACTACTTAATTACCAGTCTACCATATTAAAATAAACTATCTACACCATTACCACATTAAAATAAACTATCTACATCATTACCACATTAAAATAAACTATCTACTTCACTACCGGTCTTTCGATTGTCACCATGAAGGATCCGATTGTCACCATGGAGGATCGGATACGGATTCCATACCCATACCCATGTCCTAAAGGGTCGACACGGGTACTTCTCCTTAAAGTGGAGAGTCCAGGTAACATAGACCATATCATGATTTATACATCGAAAGCACCTTGTGACTGTAGTTCTCAATAATGGCAGTGTTTATTCTTCCTATTAGTTACATATTTACTTATTTATATATGGAACTCCAATATTTGTTTTATTTCAGGAAGTCCAATTGCACCATCCTGTATTGTGTTGATTCTTACATGTAGATGACCTCACCATAAATTTGCTTTGGCATGACTTTTTGTTAACTCTTGGTAGGGTTGTAGCTTTACTAAAGGTATAAGAAATGTCATTGTATTTCAATGATAAATAGCTTAATAATATACTTGCATACTATATGCAGAACATCCAGGCATTCCTCTTTACTATAGCCCTATAAGCATTTTTACTTCAGACATACTTATATGTACTGTTTAATAACTACGTAGTTAATTTAGGATTTGTAATGTATAGATATTAACCCCGCATGTTTTATGTTTAATGTTCTATATTTCATTGCCGGTCCCAAGGGACTGTTTAGTTGCACAAAAGTGTACGCAAGTACGAAAGTGGAAAAACAGAGTTTGCGTGCAACACGTACGCATTAATTTTGACTATCCAAAAACAGTTTTGTTGGTGGAATTGAAAGATATGAAAGTCGAGAAAAAAATGAGTTTTGTTGTTTGGATGGTTGTTGAAAGTGGAAAAAAATGGATTCGGTTGTTTGGATGGTTGTTGAAAGTGGATGTTTGTTGGAGATGTGCTAAACTTAGGTAGGCTTACTCCTAACTAGTATTTTTTTTATGGATTAAAATTTTAAGACTGATATAAATAATTAGAAAATCAAGTGTTTAAAATTAAAAGTTAACAATTTTTTAAGCCGCAAAATTTTAAAAACTTTGATATAAATATATTATTATTATTATTATTATTATTATTAGAAAAATTTTGAGTTGCACCCTATATTATTTAACCATATTCAAGGTGCACCCCACTGTTTTACCATAATGTACAATACCCTCCACTTTCGTCAAAAACTAACGGTCAACTCTGTTGACCATTAATTTTTAACCGAAATGCCCCTTCCATTATTATTATTATTATTATTATTATTATTATTATTATTATTATTACACTAATTTAACAACTTTGATATAAATATTATATTAATTTTTAAGCTTATACTTGTACTTATACTTATTAGTATCTGTTAAGTGTTATATTAGAATTATTAGTTAATGGGCTTTAGTTCCACATTGCTTAGAATAATAGGAGTGGGGCTAGCCTCTCCTATATATATGTAGTCTCTCATCATTAATAAAATCATCTTATTATTTCTATCTCTATATGTTATCAGAGTCAAAATCCTAGCCGTCATCTACCACTTTCTCTCTCTCACCACAAAACCCTAACCCTAATCACAGACCCTCCCCCTCTCAGCCCACCTGCCCCCTTCCCCTTTCCCACTGTTGCTGCTCTCCCTGCCACCACCATCCCCCCTTCCCCTTTCCTGCCCCCCTTCCTCGCTACTACTGTTGTTGCTGCTGCTGCCGATCTTCGTTGTCAGCAGCCCCCTCCTTCCCGGCCCCCCTTCCCCTCCATGGCCCCCGTACAAAACCCTAACCCTTTCCCCTTTCCACCGGCCGCCGCCCAACCACTCCAAACCCTAACCTAGTTTCCAAAAAAAATCGTCGGGATTCTCAAAGGGTAAACATATGATTGTTTGCTGGAACCTCTGACTCTCAATGATCAATTCAGAAAATTAACAAAGAGCAAACATATGTTTTGTTTTGCATGAATATTTGTTTCTTTTCTTGATCTTCATACCAGGATCTAACAGAGGTTAACATGGGTTACCCTCTGTCCTGGCTTGTGATCCACACTTTCTGCTTGCTATGCACGCGTGCCGGTTCTGGCTCCATTTTTAGTATATTGGCAGAGTTGCTGTGATTATCCAGTTGGAAAGATCAAATCGACAGTCGATTCAGGAATTCTGAAAGATGACAGACACTACGAAGAACAGAAGTGCTATCGACACTAGTGTTAGCAACACACTAACGGGACCAACAGGCACTAGCACGACGATTTCCTATATTCGACTTGTCGATCGACGGTTGGAAGGACCAGAGGGCTACTCGACATGGAGAAAGAAGGTCGAGAAGACGCTTCGTGGAATACGGTTGTCCAAACATCTGACTGACAACCCTCTAGCAGAAGATGATCCCATATTTGAGCAATGGGAGACAAATGATAGTCGACTGTTTACACAGTTGATGAATTCAATGGAACCATCGGTGGAAGACATGGTTCAGAATACAAACTTCGTGAATGAGTTATGGGAGGTACTAGCAGCGACTTTTGATGGAAAACGTGATTTGTCTCGTATCTATGACTCGATCGTTGGTGTATACCGAGCAAATCAGGAAGACAAATCTCATAAAGACCATTTTCGGACCTTTAAGACTGACTGATGAGATCAACCGCGTACTACCGCTTACGTCTGATATTAATGAAGCAAAGGCTCAGCGTGAGCAACTTTATGTCATGGCTTATCTTGCCTCTCTCCGTCCTAATGCGGACTCCGTTCGCTCTCAGATTATTGGTGGATATGAAGTTCCGTCCCTGTTGGAAGCGCACTATCGTGTCCTTAGTGCAGCAAAAGTAGTTGAGACCACTCCGGGTGATACTCCTGTTGATTGCTCTGCTCTTGGTGCAGCTCGTACAGGATTCTGTGGTGGTCGTGGTGGCCGACGTGGTGGCTGAAATGGCGGTCGTGATAGGGGACGTGGCAATGGCGGTCGTGATAGAGAAAGACCGCGCACTTGCTTTAACTGTGGTCAGCTTGGCCATTTCTACTGGCAATGCACTAAATTACCTACTGCTAATATCACAACCGATCACAACCGATGCTCCTGATGATGGTATACGATCTGTTTAGATGCCTTCGGACTCATATACAGAGTTTCTTGATTTCCAGGCTCAACGTCGTGGTGAAGCTTCCACGTCTGGATCCACAGCTGGATACTCAGCAGCGTGCATAGTGAAATCCAAGCAGTGGATAATCGACTCTGGTGCGTCCTCTCACATGATTGGTGATACAGGTATGATACATGATTATGTACCTGTCTGTCGTGTTTCTTGCATTACTGTTGCCAATGGAGGTTCCTTGACAGTCCGAGGACGTGGAAGTGTCAGTCTTTCTTCTGGACTGTCACTCAATTCTGTATTACTTACACCTAGGAACCCGTTCAGTTTAATTTCTATTAGTCAAATTACTCGTGAACTGCATTGCTTGATAATATTTTTTCCTGATGGTTGTGTTTTTCAGGACCTGAAAACTAAAAAGACTATCGGTAAGGGACATGTGGCTGGAGGCTTGTACATGTTTAACGCACCTTCTTCTGTTATTTGTGCCGGCATGAAACTCGATCCTTTCGAGTTACATTGTCAGTTAGGCCATCCATCAATTCAAGCTCTCCAGAAAATGTACCCTTCTTTAGATATTCCTGCTTCTTTTCATTGTGAGCCGTGTAGTTTAGCTAAGCATCACCGGATTTCCTATCCGGTGAGTCAAAATAAAATTGCTTCCGCTCCTTTCGAGTTGGTGCATTCTGATGTATGGAAATCTTGTCCGATTGAATCAGTAATGGGCTTTAAGTATTTTGTTACTTTTGTTGATGATTACGCACGTGTCACTTTTGTTTATCTGATAAAAAACGTTCTGAATTGCTTAACATTTGGTGCAATTTTTATGCCGAAATAAAAGTACAATTTGATATTCCAATCAAAAAAATTCGGAGTGATAATGGCCGTGAGTATTTATCTCATGATCTCGATAGTCATTTGGCCCGCAATGGCATCATCCACCAAACTTCTTGTGCGTACATACCACAAAATGGTGTGGCCGAGCGCAAGAATTGTCATCTCTTGGAAACAACACGTGCTCTTATGTTTCAAGCACGTACTCCTAAGAAATTTTGGTCGGATGCGGTTCTCACTGCTTGTTATCTTATTAACCGCATGCCATCGTCAGTTTTCAATGGTAGCACTCGCTTCTCTCGGCTTTTTTCCAGACGAGAACTATTTCCTCTGCCTCTCAGAATCTTTGGCTGCTTATGCTATGTTCGGGATACTCGACCAACTCTTTCTAAATTAGATCCTAATGCAATACAATGTATTTTTCTTGGGTATCCTAAAGGTCAGAAAGGGTATCGGTGTTTTTTTCCTGTCTTGAAGAGATTTTTTTACTTGGGATGTTACCTTTGTAGAAACCGAATTTTCTCCACTCCCACAATCAACGGGTTCGGCTCCCCTATTCTATCCATAAGAAAAAATTTTGTTATTTTCTGATCAAACACAACACACCTCCCGTACGGGTGCCCTCCCTTACCGAGCCAGTATTCCAGGTCGATGGTCCGCATACACCGATTTAGTCAGTACCGACATCGCCAACAGAATCATCCTCCGGTTCCACCAGCAGCTCCGGCTCCAATGAGTTGCCTCTACCTGTTCCACCAACAGCTCCACCGGTTCAGCCAGCAGCTCCGGCGGTTCCGTCTCTAGAACGTCCTCGTCGTGCCTGTCGTGGTAATCCCTTGTGTGTTGACAGCTACAAAGGACTTATCAGTCACACTCAGTCTCTGGTGGCTACTATTGATGGAATTCAGATTTTCAAGACCATTGAGGAGGGTCTCAGATATTCTGGTTGGCGTGCTACTATGAACGAGGAGATGAAAGCTCTCAGGAAAAATCACACTTGGGACTTGGTCGATTTATTCACTGGTAAACAGATAGTAGGTTGCAAATGGGTATTCACAATCAAGGTGAAACCAGATAACTCTCTTGATCGCTTGAAGGCTCGTCTGGTGACCAAAGGATGCTCTCAAACCTGTGGTGAGAATTACTTCAAGACCTTCTCTTCTGTTGCTAAAATGTCGTCTGTGTTGTCCTCATAGCCTTTGTCGTTCGCTATGACTGGCCGTTGCTTCAACTGTATATCAAGAATGATTCCCTCCACGGGGATCTTGATGAAGAGGTATATGTGATGTAACCTCCTGGGTTTGTTGCAAGGGAGGGTAAAGTGTGTCATCTAAGGAAGGCCCTCTATGGTCTGAAACAATCACTCCGTGCGTAGTTTGGTCGATTTACACATGTGGTTACTCAGTTTGGATTGTGTCAATCAAAGAATGATCATTTCGTATTCTACCGACAGACATCAGCTGGAAAGATATTACTTGGTGTTTATGTTGATGACATTGTAATAACAGGAGACGACAGTCAGGGTATTGAAAGCCTCAAGAAGTTTCTGGGAGAACAATTTCAAACCAAGGATATGGGATCATTGAACTATTTCTTGGGTATTTAGGTCACACGGAGTAAGCGGGACATTGTAATGTTCCAGAGAAAGTATGTGCTGGACATACTGAATGATGCATGCATGATGCAAACCAAGGGAGCAACTTCACCTATGAATCCAGGGGCAAAGTTACTTCCAGACGAAGGGGCTCTAATGACCAATCCAGAACAGTATCGTCGAGTAGTTGGAAAACTCAACTACTTGGCAGTCATGACTCGTTCGGACATTTCTTTCGTAGTAAGTGTTGCAAGTAGATTTATGGCTTCTCCAAGAGTTCCACACTGGCAGCCAGTTCTCAGAATCATGTGTTATCTAGTCAAGAATCCAGGAAAAGGAATTCGGATGGAGAATAATGGACACACTCGTATTGAGTGTTTTACTGATGCTGACTGGGGAGCAAGTCTGACACATAGACGATCTACATCTGGCTACTCGGTCTTTATTGGCGGAAATCTAGTGTCATGGAAGAGCAAGAAACAAAGTGTGATAGCACGCTCAAGCTCAGAAGCATAATATCGAGCTATTGCTCATGGCACATAAGAGGTATTATATATGAAGCATCTCTTACAAGAACTGGAAGAATACGCAGGATCTCAAGCGGCAGATCTATGGTGTGATAACCAATCTGCTATTCATATTTCCATCAACCCAGTATTTCATGAACGGACGAAGTATATTGAAATTGATATTCACTTTGTTCGTGATGAGTATACAACGGGAGTGATAAAATTTCAACATATGAGGACCGGCAACCAGATAGCTGATATCTTCACAAAGTCTCTTTTGGGTCCCCAGGTTCAATTTCTATGTAACAAGCTGGACATGATTGACACTATGCTCCAGCTTGAGGGAGAGTGTTAAGTGTTATATTAGAACTATTAGTTAGTGGGCTTCATTCCCACATTACTTAGAACAATAGGAGAGGGGCTAGCCTCTCCTATATATATGCGTCTCTCAATATCAATAAAGCTATCTGATTATTCTTCTCTACAGATACCAACAAATAACCTAGCAGTTTGTCAGAATTGACAATTGAATTCTAAATTCTGACAATCAAATTCTAAATTAGGATCAAATTCTGACAATCAAATTCCAAATTGGCTATCTGATTATTCTTCTCCGCAGTCAGAATATGAGTTTGGGTTCCTGGTTGGCAGCAGCTTGCAATATGGGTCTCAGGGTGTTTGTTCTGGTGGACAAGACCCCTCGTTCTGATGTCACGAGAAAGAAAGTGGTTGTGGTGAATGTCGATGATGAAGCACGAAAGATAGCAAGTGTTATGACAATACCTGAAGAAACCGAGGTCTAACTAGCGACAAATCAGAGGGGACCCATAGTTAGAATATGAGTTTGGGTTCCTGATTTGCAGCAACTAGCAATAAGTGTCTTAGGGTGTTTGTTCGGATGGACAAGACACTGCTGCTGTCGGGTATAGGGGATACCAGGGAGTTGGACATGGGGGTGGCTTGATGGCTGTCTGGTTGTTGTATGCAGGTGTGGTGTTGGCAGCAGCAAACGAAGAAGCAAGGGGCCTGCAGATGGCTGTCAGGTTGTTGTATGCAGGTGTGGTGGTTGCTTGATGGCCAGCTGCAGGTGGCAGGAAAGCATGGCAACGCGAGGCTTTTGTTAATTCTGCAGGACAGCATCGTGCAGGAGGAAGGCAGGAGCTCTACTGACTTGGAAATCTGCATAAACGCAGCAAATAGCAACCACTAGAGGAAGAGGAAGAAGAAGAGGAAGGGGAAGGGGCAATTGGGCTTTTATGAGATCAAAATAGAGATGAAGATATATGAAGAAGAATTCTTATAGAAATAGGTAATTACACCACAAGTCAATAAATTATTTTCTAACTCTTCCATTCAATAAACCATCTACAATACAATTGTTTTTGTAGTTATGTAATGCTATGTTTCTAGATAAGACAAAATATTGACTACAGTGTTGTCAAGGGCTCAATCGAGGTGCCTTGCCATGACCCGAGTAGTAACACTTCAACAAGGTGTCGTGCCATTGCCACATGGCGCATTGAGGCGGCACCTCGTGAAACCTAACATGAAATTGCATGTTTAATTTTTTTTTTTTTTATCTCGATTCTAAACCCATAATTAGTACCCCAATCAACCCTATTATCCCATACTTTATTCTAACTCATTGGCACGTGATAGTTAAATTCCTACTTTCCCAATTCTCTCTACACTTTCTTTTATGTAAATGCCCCGCTCCGTGCAGTGCATTGTGCTGGCTTGTTGGTTCGAAGGACGTGGTTGGACTTAGGTTCATACAGAGAAATCATTAAGTGTTTTTATGATTGGGACAAAGTCGATTAGTCAAATGGTGGATGGTTTGATCATTCTCTTCCTTACATTCACACTTAATAAAAAAGAACTGTTATTAGCCTTTGTTTCTATATTCCATGAGTTTTTTAATGCTAAGTAAAAAAAAAAAGAACAAAGATAAAAGATAGTAATGTTATTGTTGTTAACTTGCTATATAGAAACA
Organism: Iris pallida; assembly: GCA_029216955.1. Classification (NCBI taxonomy): domain Eukaryota; kingdom Viridiplantae; phylum Streptophyta; class Magnoliopsida; order Asparagales; family Iridaceae; genus Iris; species Iris pallida. The sequence goes on along the minus strand of JANAVB010024600.1, from coordinate 8,473,519 downwards.
TGTCATATGGAATATTGTACTGTTGTTATAGGAACATGGATTATTGTATTGTTATATAAATATGGAATATTTTGTTGTTGTTATAGAACCATGAAATATTGTATGTTATAGAGATGTGGAACGTTGTACTGTTGTATCAGAGTAATGGAATTGTGGAAAATGTTTAGGACCGTTGAGTCGCCAAGGTAGAAATTTCTGGATTGGAAAGTACACAAGTGTGATAATCCGTGGACTAGGAAGAATGGAAGTACGAGCGATGGCTCGAGAGAAGTGGTAATACAAAGAAAATGGGTTGTTTAGTTATTTCAAGTTTCTGTTATCATGTATGTTATGTTTTAATAGCTACGTTGCATATGCATGGATAGTCATGGACAACTTGTGCACAAGGTTTACTTTCTCAAATAGTATCTGGGACATTAGGACCGATTCAGCCTAAGAAGAACAATAATAGTTCTGCTGACGTACTAGCATGGATAATTCGAGACATTCAGTAGGGCTCGCTACCTGTACTGGAAGAATTGTCGTCTTACCAAGAATAGTCTAAAATGGTGTGTCACCAGTGACCATCATATAGTTAGGCTACATGCTAATGTCATATGTTTAGAGGACTAACAAGTTGTTTGCAGGGACACATTTATGACACATTTTTATTTTATGAATGCTAACAATTGATGCATAGACACTTATGACACGGTTATATGTTATGAATGATAACATTTGATGTTGGGAATGATGGTAGCCTTGGGTAAGATTTATTGTGTCAAGCGATACACACACGTGTGTATTTATGAATTTTTAACCGACTCTAGAGAAGTAGAAAGATCACATAATAATTTTAATGTCCTCACATGATTACTGTATTAGTTTAGGTGAGTCGGGTTAAGGCCGCTTACCAGTGCATTTCCCAATGTGCTGACCTCCTCCACAAGTGCGGGGAGTCGCTTGGACGATCTGAGACGTTGGAGCTCAGTTGGCAACTTAAAGTTCGGCTGGAAGATATCTTTTGTTTATAAAGAACATAATGTATGAAATAATGTTTATTGTACTAGTTTCATGAGTTGTAAGTGGCATCGTTCGTTGCAATAAGATTCAATGTTTGTAGTCGGGTTATTCTTTTGACCTAAGAGTCGTTGTAGTTGCACTGCAAATTGTCAATAAAGAATTATTTTCATATATCTTGTGTTTATAAACTTTTCTGTTTATTTTTTTGTTGCAATGACTTTATTATTTAGATGTTTTATTGAAATTGTTTGTTTTTGTCTTGTACAAGTACAATTTAGACTTGTACGGCATCACGACCAGTGGCGACTTTCGGTCCCGCGGGATATGGGCGTGACATACTGGTATCAGAGAGTTGTCGCCTTCCTTGGACTCTCAATTGATTCTCTTCACCTCTAAGTTGCTTCCGTGATCAAAAGCCTTTTGAACCTACTTGATGTTCTATTGAGAGTTCTATAAGTATATCCAGATATGTTATGATTCTTATATGGGTATTTTGTTGATTAGTGATGGTTTCGAAGAGCAACATCAAGTGGTTTGAGAGGACTATGAGATAGGATGTTTGGAAAATAGATAATTTGGATATTGGATGATCAACATAGAATATCAGTCAATGTACTGCAGTAAGTTGTGAGTGTTGTTATTGCACAAGATGAAGGAAGTATGCCTAAACTTTAAGGAATGCAAATGAGTTAAGTTGTTCAAGTAGATGTTATGATGTGGTCGTTGGAGCTGTCGTTGTAAGGATTGTCCAGAAGAGACGCTGACTCGGAATACGAAGAAGGAATGAGGAAGTCTAGAAAGAAAGTTGGTAGTGGAATGAGGAAGTCTAGAAAGAAGGTATTTAAGGCAAAACGAATTTTCTAAAAGATTGACAAAAATATTAAAATGAGAATTTTTGGGAGAGAGAAAGTAGCAAAGACGAAAGCTAAAAAAGCTGATAGTGAAGCTAAATAGGAGTTAGAAAATAAGGAGGGAGATAAAGACATTTATATTTTATAAGCTTGCTAAAAGTAGAGAAACAAGGAGCAGAGACTTGGATAATATTAAATGCATCAAAAATATGGACCAAAAAGTATTTGTAATAGAAAATAATATTAAAAGGAAGTGAATGAGTTATTTTCAAGTTATTTAGCAAGGGCAACCTAGAAAAGATTAGTTTAAATATAAAGTTAGCTCGGGATGAGACATTGTTATTGTTGTAAATTTTGAATTTTTGTATTAAGGATATTTTAAAGAAAATAAACAAAATTGAAAAGCGATAGGAACCAAATGATATCCGTATTGAGATTTGAAAATTTTTAGGAGAACAAGGATTAATGTGACTTATTGATTTATTCAACTAACTATTAAGAACTAAGAAGATGCTCTATGAATGACGGAGTAGTATTATAGTAGCCTTATATAAAAATAAGGGAGATATACATAGTTGTGTAGTAACCCGTGAGGAATTAAGCTTATGAGTCATCCCATGAAACTCCGGGAGAGAGAAAATGAATAAAGGTTAAGAAAGTTACTATCATTTCAATTGAATCAGTTTGGTTTTATTTCAATGTGACCTATTATGGAGTCATTTACTTATTAAGAAGATTAGTGGAAAAAATTTAGAGATCAAAAGACATATTTTCATATGGTTTTTATTGATTTAGAGAGTTTATGATCAAGTTCCAATTATGTAGTGGACTTTGGAGTACAAACAAGTTCCTGCTAATTATATTGAGACTAGTAAGGATATGTATAATAGAGTTATGATGATTCTGCGAACTATTAGAGAAGATAGTAAATCATTTTCTATTACCATTGGCTTATACCATGGATCAATATTAAGTCATTAGATTTTTGCAGTAGTTATTGATAAAATTAGTAGGCATGTACATGAATGGTGTATGATGTTTCTTGACAATATTGTGATGGTTGATGAGAAGAGAGAATGTTTAGATCCTAAAATAGAAGTATTCTAAGGAATTTGAAATTAGTGTGGAAAAAAATAAAGTATATGAAATGTAACTTCAATCGTAGGTCAACACCAAGATCTGAATTTAGATTTTGATGTAAAAGTGATGGAGAACTTTAAGTCTCCACTAAGATCTGCCTTGTAAACTCCTAAAAAATTTATATATAACAAGTCCCTTTTTCCAAATATATATATATATAATATATATGCAAATGACCTCTAGCCTAGTGGTTAAGAAAGATGCATGCAGCCCAAGTGGTCAGGAGTTCGAATCCCAGTGGGAGCGATTCCAGAAATAATTTACCTGGTTCCAAAAAAAAAAAAAAAAATATATATATATATATATATATATATATATATATATATATAAAGAAAAATATCACGAGAAGGATCAATAGAAACAAAACGGTCTATAGTTCAAGTCCAAAGTTTAGGTAAGATTACTCAAAGAGTCTAGATCCAAAAGTATAACATAAAGACTGTAGACTACCGGAGACAAATCCGACAAAATATATAGTCTAAGCTGTACTAAAACTAAGTAGTCGCAACCGGGATCTCTGCTGCGAGGGCCTCCTGATCCTCTGGTAGGGCAGGATCAAGCGCTGCTAAAAAGTCATCATGTGAGCCATAATAGGTGAAACGCTGGACCTTAATATCATCAACTATTTACATCAACATCCAGTCAGGATTGGAGCGAAGTACAATATAATGAAAGCAGTTCCAAATACATGGTAGAGACTATAAGACAGTAATAGGCATGTAATACATGAAAGACGGTAAATCAGAATCATGGCGTCACGAACATGTGATAAAACAAGTAATTATGAGAAATCCATGAACATGATAACAAAGTATTGAATGACAAAAGGAAACACTGTAAAAACTCTAGGTGAATCTAAAATACTACTTTCAACATGTGATCGACTAAGGTAATATTGCACATCGTATCGATGGCTATCAAACGAGATATGGTACAACATAATCATACGTAAAATGTATCTATCGTTCATGATAATCAATATGAAACATGGGGTTTGACCACATATCTACTTAGTATTTTTTTCTTTTCCGACTAATACTCATGGATTTACGGCATGGTACTCTGATGTAACCTATATTATGAAAGATGTAACCTATATCATGTTACGACTAATACTTAGTATTTGATTGATTTTATTGATAATCTCATTGACTTTATATAACCTTTACATCATGGAATATCCAATGGAATATCCTGTGGCATATTCTGGCATCCCAAATATGTCCTCAGGATATTCTCATACTAAAATAACATATTCTCTTACTAAATATATCAACACTCCCCCTCAAGATGGGCGAAAGATATTCACTAAGCCCATCTTGTCACATCCTTTCATCATGCTGATAGAGCTAAGCCCCTTAGTCAGTCCGTCTGCTACTTGATCTTTGGTTGGAACGTAGCCTAGCTCTAGTAGTCCTTTATCAAGCTTTTCTTTGATGAAGAATCTGTCAATCTCGATATGCTTGGTCCTGTCATGCTGTACTAGATTATTGGCAATACTAATAGCTGACTGGTTGTCACACCATAGCTTCATCTTGGCTCCCTGGTCCAGCTTTAACTCCGTCAGCATATTCTTCAACCACAATAGCTCTATGACTCCCAAGGCCATAGCTCTATACTCTGCTTCAGCTGTTGATCTAGCGACCACTGACTGCTTCTTACTCCTCCAAGAGACCAAGTTGCCTTCTACAAATATGCAGTACCCTGATGTGGATCTCCTGTCGTCAGCACAGCTAGTCCAGTCAGAATCACAATAGCCCTCGATGCTCACGTGATTATTTCTTCTGAAAATCAGTCCCTTCCCGGGGGCTCCCTTCAAGTACCTCGGAATCTGGTACACTGTGTCCATATGACCCTTCCGGGGGTCATGCATGTAGCGGCTCACTACGCTGACCGCAAAGCTGATATCAGGTCGAGTGTGGCTCAAGTAGATCAACTTGCCCACCAATCTCTGATATCTATCCCCATCAACTGGTTCTCCAGCTTCAGTATCCAGTTTGAACTTCTGGTCTATCGGTGTCGTAGCTGGTTTGCATCCCATCATCCATGTTTCCGTAAGCAGGTCCAGTGCGTACTTCCTTTGAGAAAGAACAATTTCCTCTGTATCTCGAGCAATCTCAATCCTAAGGAAGTATCGAAGAGGGCCAAGATCCTTCACCTCGAACTCCTTGCCAAGCTTTTCTTTGAGTTGGGCGATCTCCTGCTCATCATCGCCTGTGATAATCATATCATCTATATATACAGCAAGCATGGTGATGTGGCCTCCACTTCGTCTGAAGAAGACAGTATGATCAGCATTGATCTGCTAATATTTCATCCCTATCATTGCTCTCATGAACCTGTCAAACCATGCTCGAGGAGACTGCTTCAGTCCATAGAGGGACTTCTTCAGTCTGCAGACCTTGCCTTCTGTCTGTTTGGTGCCAAATCCTGGTGGTATTTCCATGTACACCTCCTCCACTAGATCCCCATAAAGAAATGCATTCTTCACATCCAGTTGGTGTAGCTTCCACCCTCCATTGGCTGCTAGGGAGATCAAGGTCCTGACAGTGCTCATCTTCGTCACTGGTGCAAAGGTCTCGTCATAATCGATGTCGTACGTCTGACTGTATCCTTTTGTCACCAGTCGAGCTTTGTAGCGCTTAACCTGTCCATCTGGGTTCTGCTTCACAGTGAAAACACATTTGCATCCGACTGCTCTTTTTCCTTCTGGCAGGCTCACCAGCTCCCAAGTGTGGTTCTTCTCAAGAGCTCCCAACTCCTCGTGCATCGCCGTTTTCCACTTTGGATCGTTCTTGGCAACATGCCAATTGTTAGGTACAGTAATACTATCCAAAGATGCTATAAATGCTTTATGAGAAGAAGAGATATTATCATAAGAAACAAACTTAGCAAGATTTCAACCATATCTGTCCGGAGGATTTTCCGCATTACTGTGAGTAGTCATTCATATAGATAGTGGTGTAGAAGAAGTAGGATGAATGATATCACCTGAGGAGGATGGTGGTGTAGATGAGGAGGATGGTGGTGTAGGTGTCTCAGGAGAAGGGACAGACGCAGGCAAGGGACTTAGCACTGGTATTGTGGGTACTGGTCCTGCAGTTTTCTTCTCTCTCCTGCTGTAGGTAAGTAACTCCCCCTGAGCCGTAGGCCTAACACTTCTCATCTCCTCCTCTTGTTCTGCTTCACCTTCATGTTCCTCCTCAACCATGTCTCTATGCCAAACTTCTAAATCGGTTACCACCAAGTCCATCTCCCCCTCTCGCCTTATACTGGTAGTATTAGGCGTGTTGTGCGAAGTTCCCTCCTGGCGGTAATATGGCTCATGCTCCCGGAAGTGGACATCCATACTAACAAATTTCTTCTTCTCTACTGGACTCCGGCACACATACCCCTTCTGAGTCGCTGAGTAGCCCACGAAGATGCACTTGACCACTCTAGGGTCAAGTTTTCCAACTGATGGTCTGTTGTCCTTCACAAAACACACACACCCGAACACCTTCAGTGGAAGTATTCCACTATTATTGCCTTGTAATACTTCACATGGAGACTTCCATTCCAGGACTTTTGAAGGCATTATGTTGATAAGTTCAGCTGCTGTCAACACTGCATGCCCCCATAGATTTTGTGGGACATTCATGTCGATCATCATATTTCTTGCGGTCTCCAGAAGGTGTCGGTTCTTCCTTTCTGCTACTCTATTTTGTGCTGGTGTGTATGCACAAGTGGTCTGATGCTGTATGCCGTGTGCTGACAAGTACTCTGCAAGCGTCCTGTTGGTATACTCCGTGCCATTGTCAGACCTCAGTACCTTCACCACTGCATTATACCGAGTCTGGACATGCTTATGAAAGTCCCGAAAACAAGTAAATACATCACTCTTGTTTTTCATCAAATACAGACAGGTGACACGAGATGCACAATCAATAAAGGAAACAAAGTACTTATACCCATTCATAGTGTTAGCAGCACATGGACCCCAAACATCAGAATGTACTACCTCAAAAGCAAACCAGTGTCAACATATGAGCTCCTAGTAAGTTTTCCTAACTCGCATGCATCACATATTAATTTCTGTTTATTTGATTTTGCATACATCTCTGAATACAACTTAGAGTATCAAAGGAAGAATGTTCCATCCTCCTATGATGAAGTATCAAAGTATCTTCAGTCCTCTGCTGCAGCTCTCCTATTCCAGCCTTCTCTGCCATAGATACCAATGCTGAGGCCAGTCCTTCTCGATCTAGGTACCACAGTCCCTCATGCCAGGTACCAGTTCCAAGTCTTCGTCCCGTCCCTTTCTCCTGGAAGATCACCTTAGGAATATCAAAAGAAATAATGCATTTCAGTTGGAGAATTATAGAACTAATAGACAAGAGACTGACTGGAAAGGATGGAGCATGTAACACATTGGATAATTTTACTGAACCTGTACAATTAACAGTACCCTTACCGACCACTTGTTGGAAAGTGTCATCTGCAGTCTGAATGGTGTCTGCTGATGCTAGGTGAGTGTATGAAGAAAACTCACTAGCGTTCCCGGTCACATGCCGAGATGCTCCTGAGTCGATAATCCAGTCTGACGTTTTAAGGGAAGACATAGATGCAAGAGCGAGTGACTCGTCAGTACCTTCTGATGGGTGGGCATACATAGCGGCGTTGCCTCCAACGAAGAATGGGGTGGATGTCTCTCCTTCGGTGGACGCTCTGCTTTCTCTCCAGCAGGTCCAGCAGTGCCTGATCCTCCTCAGTAAAGTTGCCACCAGCTCCTCCATTCCCTTCTGCTACCAGCAGGTTTGCCCGATAACCTCCTCGGCCGCCTCGTCGGCCTTCTCGACCACGACCACGTCTACCATATCCTCGTCCACGTCCACCACCTGAGTCTCCCTCCTTAGGTGGTTTGGTACAAGCATACCGATGATGGCCCATCTCCCCGCAGTTGTAGCACTGTCGATTTTGTTGCCAGAGCTCTCCCTTGGGTCCTGTGTCGCCCGAGCTAGTAACCGCTAGTACTGACTTTGCTTCGGGGGGACCACATGTCCCCGCCTATAGTCTGATGCGCGTCTCCTCCTGGATCATGGCTGAGATAGCCTCCTCGAGACTAGGAATCTCTGGTTGTGCGAGGAGTAAGGCTGTCCTCTGTGCGAATGCAGTATTCAGCCCTCTGAGGAATTTCATCGTCCTCTCCTGCAGACACACATGTCTCTCCTTGCACTTTGGGTCCCCGCAGCTTGCCCGTTTTGAGGGGTAATCATAATCCAGCTAGAGACGCTCCAACTCTGTGGCGTACTCCTGCACCGTCTTCTCTTCCTGTACAGTGTCGTCGATCTCTCCTTTTATCTGGAAGATCCGTAGGTTGTTTCCCACACCATCATAGGTTCTCCTCAGCTTCTCCCACACGTCTTTTACCATCTCAATTCCATCTACTATGGAGGCAATAGACTGGACTAAGGAATTGAGAAGCCAGATGTAAATCACCATATGAGTGGATTTTCACTCGTCGCGTCCTGTCGAGCCCTCGTCCGGCTCTGTCTTCTCGCCCGTCAAGAATTCTTCCAGGTTCTTTCCTGCAAGGGTTCTTCTCACCCGCCGTGACCAACTCAGATAGGTGGCTGGTCCGTCCAGCTTCAGATCGATGGAGGGTAGTTCCAACTTTGGTGTCGTTTGTGTCGTTCTCTCACCAGCCGACACCTTCATCAACTTCATCAACGTCGCCACATCATCAGCATCCAGCTTCTTGAGGATCGCCTCCATCGATGCTTCTTCTCCGATCACGTCACGCTTGCTCCACGACTCACGCTCGTACTCGTCGTCCTCTCCTAGATCCGAACATGTCTGATTTCATCGGATCTAGGCATCGGCATCTCCTTCGTCCTCGTCTTCTTCTTCGTCTTCGTCGTCCTCCATTGGAGGCGCGCACAGCGGCAGCAGTCAGCCGCAGCAGCAATAGTCGGCAGCGGCAGCAGTGGTGCCGCGGCAGCGGCAGCAGTGGCCACGGCAGCGGCAGCAGCGGGAGCGACAGCGGGAGCGGGGAAAGAAGAGGGATTAGGGTTAGGATTTTGGTAGCGGCTAGGGTTAGGGTTTGTGGAAAGGTGGCTCTGATACCATGTAGAGATTGATTAATTTTATTGATAATCTTATTGGCTTTTTATAGCCTTTACATCATGGAATATCCAATGGAATATCCTGTGGCATATTCTGGCATCCCAAATTATGTCCTCAGGATATTCCCATACTAAATATAACATATTCTCTTACTAAATATATCAACGATAATCAATATGAAACATGGGGTTTGACCACATATCTACTTAGTATTTTTTTCTTTTCCAACTAATACTCATGGATTTACGGCATGGTACTCTGATGTAACCTATATTATGAATTTACAATGTCAAAAGGTGAATTGGAACAATACAAACCTATCTATTTGGGGGTTTTCTTTTTAGGCTTCTAAGTCTCTATAATTACCAACTTGGGTTTATACTAGTTTGATTTGGTTATAGGTTCAACACCTACTTGAATTGGTGGTTAATAACCTACACTAATTTATACTTTGGTATCTCGATATCAATATCTATTCATGATACCAACATCTTTAATATAAACTAGAATACTCACTTGTATCCTACTTATACACTTATACTTGCACACAAAATGGTGCACAATGCACAACCCCTAAAATCTTATTGCTTAACTGCAGCTTCTCAGCTTATTGAAGTTGTTGATGCTACTTACTGTAGCTGTTGTTGCTTACTGCATCTGTTGCTGCTTACTTCAGCTGCTAGTGCTTATTGCAGATTTTCAGTAGTTTATTACAGCTTATTGATTCTAGGTTTTTAGGAAAATCTGAATTTAGAATCCCCACTCTCTTGCACTCAACTATCTCACACTCATACTCAATTATGCACATTAAAACACAATCTTTGGAATACACTAACACCTCCCATGATACCTACTTGGTATCACAACTACACTAATTTAGATAACAAAACAATGGGATACTCAACACTAACATTAGGGTACCAATTTAATTGATACCTATAATACCAAGCATCACTCTATGATACTCAATGGTATCTCAAGCTTCACAAACACCTACATACTCCCTTGCATAATATCACAAAATATTCATATACTAACATAGATATCATATGAATTTAATCATAAAGAGGATGTAACTATCCATTTTCTAGGCATAGTTCTAGGTGGGTTTCCTATGTGTTTTAGATTAATCTATTTCCACCATTGAAATTAGAAGGGAAGTGGTAGTTACCTATTGGAAGGGCTCCCAATGACAATCCACGCAAAAGTGGACACAGGGAGATGAAGTTGGACACCACACCACTTGTTTGTGCTCCTTGCTAACTTCTCTTGAGCTTCCAAGCCTTGGCTCCAATCCTTGGAAGAGGGTTGAAGAGGAAATGGGTTGATTTTGGTGGGTGGAGAAGGGATTAGGGTGTAGAAATTTGGAGAAGATGAAGGGGAGTGGAATGGAGGGATGGGTGGTTTAATCGGGGCCTCCCACATGGAGGGGGTGTGGGGTTGGCTAGCTTCTCATGTAAGCCTCCCTAATATTTAGTTGAAGAGGTGGAATGTATTTACAAGTTTGCCACTAGATTTTTCCAATGGCTTGATATTTAGGTAAGGGATATCTAGATACTTTAGGGTTGGAATATCTAGATATTAATCTTCCAAAGACCTATCCTAGGTTAACCTTAACCTAAACATTAATTAGGAAATTAATTAACAAGTGAAAATGTCTAGAAATTAATTAATCATGACAAAATATAAATAAATAAATAAATAAATAAATAAAAGTTAAATTTGTAGAAAATTAGGTGGTTACATCTAAACAAAAGTAATAGTAAGAATTAAAATAAAAAAAAAAGATTTGAGATACTCAGTTGAAAGTGGCTAGCATAAATTTCCCACCTCACATGACAAACATAACATTTAACAGTTTTTTCTGATACTTCATCTCATGAATCGTGATTGCGACCAATTCACTTTTGCAGGGGATGGTAAGATTGGCCATTGCAACCAGGGAAATAACATGTATCTCTTTCCTGGGTTAGTTATGTTGATGCTCTCCTTTTAGAATTGTTAATGGATTTTTCTTTTTTCTATTTACCATAAGCTCATGATCATGCAGGATAGGTCTTGGCACCCTTTTATCTGGTGCACGTGTAGTTTCTGATGGCATGCTTCAGGCTGCTGCTGAATGGTAAATTGGTCTAAACATTGTTATCCTATGTTTCTAGATAGAGGTGTGAAAGTTGGTACTTCATTTACGACTTACCCATAATTCGTTGCCGATTCTATCACAGTTTGGCTGCATACATGAAAGAAGAGGAGGTTCTCAAAGGCTTCATATACCCTTCAATATCCAGGTATGTTATGCAGTCCTTCAATATTGTGATCTTTGTAAATTGGTAAATTTGTGTAGAACTTGTAGCATCCAAATGTAATATAACAATCAGATCCTTATGTTGTTTTCCTTCGTTAATCTATCCACGGCATTGCATATGTTTATGTAGAGCATTGCTTTCAAGTTTCAACACAAAATAAAACAAATGGAAATACTGCAATTGCGTGTAGTGGGATGTTGATTTGCAACTCAGATTGCTTTTATATGGATTGTAGATAAATAAGGCAATTGCATAAAAAAAACGTAACTTCCACAATTTTTTCACTTAAATATTCTATATGCATCTATCTTCAACTGTCAACTGCTTATCACTTTGAATGTAATAGTAGTCTCTATCTCCCTGTTGTAGCCTCATGGTCATGTAAGAAGCATGGGAGAAAACGTTAATGTAAACCTATTTTTATTTCTTATATTAACCCTTATCTTGGAGGTGTCCGGGTTGTGTCCAAAAGCACAGGCCCCAAAATTTTGGAGAATCCTTGCTTCCTAGATAAATACCAATGCTTTTGTCCGTTGACAATATTTAATAATCTATTGTCTAGAATTTTATAGTTTTTATTTGCTTTCAGTGGTGTATGCTTCTAGCTTATTTTGTGTGCTGATGCATGTGTTTATTTTCATGTACATCCTAAAGGAGTGGGTTACGGACATGGTTTTCAATCTTCTAGATATGTTGCAGATTGACGCGGCAGAAGATCTATTAAGGCAATCTAGTTGGATCAGTTCACAAATTAGTCTGCGATTTCTGAAGGTTAATTGTACAACAACGCACACTATAAGGATATTGTTAAGTGTTATAGTAGAACTATTAGTTAGTGGGCTTTAGTCCCACATTGCTTAGAACAATAGGAGAGGGGCTAGCCTCTCCTATATATATGTGTCTCTCAATATCAATAAAGCTATCTGATTATTCTTCTCTACATGGTACCAGAGCCATAACCCATCCATCGCTCTCTCTCAACAAAAGGAAAAAAAAAACCTAACCCTAATCCCCCCCCGCCCATCCACCCCACCCCCACCGCTGCTGCCCCCCCCCCCCCCTCCCGGCGACCCCCCCTCCACATGGGTCTAAACCCTAACCCTAGTTCCTCTTCACAGCCGCCGTCCACTCCCCTCCAAACCCTAAGTTTCTAAAAAGAACAATGTTGTAAAAATTGCTAGGCGGACTCGGTGCGGCGGAGGTCCGCCTAGCGCCTAGACCGCCTAGGCGACCGCCTAGAAGTTTTTTTTTTTTTTTTGAAATTTTTGAAATTTTGAAATTTGAAATTTCAATGTTCTAAAATCCAAATATTATCTTAAAACCCAAACAAATATCCAAAATACAACTAAGAATAAACAAAATCAAAAAAAAAATCAAAAAAATTCAAAAAAACCATCGCCTAGGGGCGCCTAGGCCCGCCTAGGGGCGCCTAGGGCCCGCCTAGCCGCCTAGCCCACCGCCTAGGGGATTTTCGGTGCGGTGGGTGGGCGCCTAGCGCCTAGGCGGACGCCTAGGCCGATTTTTAGAACACTGAAAGAGAAAATGTTGCGATCCTCAGAGAGTAAACAATAGTTTGTTTGCAGGAACCTCTAACTTTCCAACATAAACTTTTTGGGATTCACAGAGGGTAAACAACGAATTTGTTTGCAGGAACCTCTGCCCTAAACATTGGCTTGGGATACTCAAAGGGTAAACATCATCGGCAGGGCCGGCCCTGAGCTGTTGGGGACCTAAGGCGAAACTTTCAAAATGGACTCCCATATATAATGTAAAAAAAAAGTATAAATGAAACAAAAGTTTGTTGTAGTCAAGATATGAACCAAGGACCTCTTAAATACAAATCTAACATTATAACCACTACACCACAAAGCTTTTTGTTAAAAAAGGCACATGATACATACTAGTTCTATTATAGACAGTTCCATGTTAGTGCTCCCTTTCGTCACGGGCCCCTGAGCCGTTGCCCGGCCTGCCCTAGGCCAGGGCCGTCCCTGATCATCGGTAGTGTTTGCTGGAACCTCTGACTTCCAACATTGGTGTCAGGAAATTAACAAAGAGCAAACGAGGTGCTTGTCTTGCATTAATCTTTGTTTCTTTTCTTGATCTTCACATCAGGATCTACCAGAGGGTAACTTGGGTTACCTCTTGGGTTGTGTGATCCACGTTCATCTCTACTTCCTATGCGCGTGCCGGTTCTGGCCACGTTAATAGCACATTTGTAGAGTTGATGTGATTATCAAGTTCACAAGATCAAATCGACGGTCGAATCGAAAATATTGCACAATGACTAGCACTGGGACGGATAGCAGTGCTACGGACACTAGTGTCGGAAATACAATGGCGGAACCAACGGGCATTGGCGTAACGATTTTCTCGATTTGACTTGTCGATCGACGGTTAGACGGACCAGAAGGCTACCCAACCTGGCAATAGAAGGTCGAGAAGATGCTTCGAGAGATGAGGTTGTCCATACATTTGACCGACAACCCCCCAGTAATGACTGATCCCATCTTTGAGCAATAGGAGATAGATGATAGTCGACTGTTTATACAGTTGATGAACTCCATGGAACCATCGGTGGAAAACATGGTTCAGAATACAGATTCCGTTAAGGAATTATGGGAGGTCCTAGCAGCGGCGTTTGATGGCAAACGCAATTTGTCTCGTATCTACGACTTGGTCGTTGGCATGTACAAAGCTAATCAGGGAGAAATCTTATAAGGATTACTTCAGGGCCTTTAAGGCTATGACTGATGAGGTTGATCATATATTGTCCCTTACAACAGATATTAATGAAGCTAGGGCTCAGCGTGAGCAGCTTCACGTTATAGCATATCTTGCCTCTCTACGTCCTGATGCGGACTTTGCTCGCTCTCAGATCATTGCTGAATCTGACGTTCTATCTTTAATGGAAGCACATTATCGTGTATTTCGAGAAGCGAAAGTGGTTGAGACCACTCCGGGTGATGCCTCTGCTAATCGATCTGCTCTTGGTGCTGCTCGTGGTGGATTTCGTGGTGGTCATGGTCGACGACGTGGTGGCCGAAATACTGGTCGTGATGGGGAACGAGGCAAGTGGCGGTCGTGATGTAGGAAGACTGCGCACATGTTTCAACTGCGGTCAGCATGACCACTTCCTGTGGCAGTGTCCTAAAGCTCCTGCCGCCAGTGTTATATCAGATGCTCCTGATGATGGCATTCGATTTGCTAAGATGACTGCAGAGTCATATACATATTTTCTTGAATTTCAAGCTCAACGTCATGGTGACGTATCCACATCGGAATCCACAGCCGGGTACTCGGCAGCATGTATAATCAAGTTGAAGCAATGGGTGCTCGACTCTGGTGTGTCTGCTCACATGACTGGAGATGCAGGTATGATTAACAATTATGTCTCAGTAGGTCGTGTTGTCAATTTTACTGTTGCCAATGATAGTTCACTAGCAGTCCGTAGACGGGAAAGTGCTCGTCTTTCTTTCGGACTGTCACTCAATTATGTCTTACATACACCTGGAAATTCGTTTAGTTTACTTTCCATTAGTCAGATTACTCGAGACGTGCATTGCTCGGTAACATTTTTTCCTGATGGTTGTATTTTTCAGGACCTAAAGACTGGAAAGAGTATCGGTAAGGGGCATATGGATGGAGGCTTGTACCTATTTGATGTACCATCTTCTATTGTTTGTGTCGGCATGAAGCTCAATCCCTTCGAGTTACATTGTCAGTTAGGCCATCCATCAATTCAAGCTTTCTAGAAAATGTACCCCTTCTTAGATATTCTTGCTTCCTTTCATTGTGAGTCATGTAGTTTGGCTAAGCATTATCGGGTTCCCTATCCAGTGAGTCATAATAAAATTGCATCTGCTCCTTTCGAGTTAGTGCATTCTGATATATGGGAACTTTGTCCGGTTAAATTAATAATGGATTTTAAGTACTTTGTTACATTTGTTGACGATTACTCACGTGTTACTTTTGTTTATCTAATGAAAAATTGTTCTAAGTTATTTAATACTTGGTGCAATTTTTATGTCGAAATCAAAACACAAATTGGTGTTCCAATTAAAAAATTTCGGAGTGACAATGGTCATAAGTACTTGTCTCGTAAGCTCGATAGTCATCTGGCCTGTAATGACATCATCCACCAAATTTTTTGTCCGTACACACCACAACCTAATGGTGTGGCCGAGCGCAATAATCGTCGTCTCTTGGAAACAAAACGTGCTCTTATGTTTCAAGTACGTACTCCCAAGAGATTTTGGTCAGATGTGGTTCTTACCGCTTGTTATCTTATTAATTGTATGACATCGTCAGTTTTCAATGCTATTACTCCCTTTTCTAGGCTATATCCAGGACGAGAGCCATTTCCTCTGCCTCTCCAAAATTTTTTTCCTCTAACTTAAAGAGATATTTTTTTACTCGGGATGTTACCTTTGTTGAAACCGAATTTCCTCCACCTCCATAGACATCGGATCCGTTTCCCCAAGTTTATCCAGAAGAGGTTTTTTTTTGATATTTTTTGGTCAAACACAATAATCCCCCGTACGGATGTCCTTCCTTACCGAGCCAGTTCTCCGATCCGATGTTCCGGAGACACCGATTCAGTCTGTACCGACATCATCCGCACGAACATCGCCAATGATGCATACAGAGTCATCCTCCTCTGGCTCTACTGATTTGCCTCCGCCTACTCTACCAGCAGCTCCACTTATTCCACCAGCAGCTCCGCCTGTTCCACCAACAATTCGTCCTCGTCGTGCATGTCGTGATCATCCCTTGTATGTTGACAGTTACAAAGGACTTACAAGTCACGCAGTCTTTGGTAGCTACTATTAATGAGATTCAGATTCCCAAAAACGTTGAGAAGGGTCTCAAACATCTCGGTTGGTGTGCTGCTATGAACGAGAAGATAAAAGCTCTCCGGGAGAACCATACTTGGGACTTAGTTGATTTATCTCTCGGTAAACAGGTAGTAGGTTGCAAATGGATTTTCACTACCAAGGTGAAACAAGATGGCTCTCTTGATCGTCTAAAAGCCCATATGGTGGCCAAAGGATATTCTCAAACCTATGGTGAGGATTATTTTGAGACCTTCTCTTCAGTTGCCAAAATGGCATCTGTCCGAGTACTGTTGGCCTTGGCAATTCGCTATGACTGGTCATTGCTTCAGCTGGATATCAAAAATGATTTTCTCCACGGGGAGCTTGATGAAGAAGTATATGTGATGCAACCTCCCGGGTTCGTTGTAAGGGAGGGTAAAGTGCATCACTTGCGGAAGGCTCTCTATGGTCTAAAACAATCACCTCGTGCGTGATTTGGTCGATTTACACATGTGGTTACTCAGTTTGGTCTGTATCAATCAAAGAAGGATCATTCGGTATTGTACCGATAGACATCAGCTGGAATGATACTACTTGGTGTCTATGTTGATGATATTGTAATCACGGGAGACGACAGCCAGGGTATTGCAGGCCTCAAGAAGTTTCTGGGAGAACAATTCCAAACCAAGGATATGGGATCCTTGAAATATTTCTTGGACATTAAGGTCACGGAGTAAGAGTAAGCAGGACATTGTAATGTCCCAGAGAAAGTATGTGCTGGACATACTAAATGATGCAAGCTAAGACTGCAACATCACCTATGGATCCAGGGGCAAAGTTACTTCCAAACGAATGGGTCCTGATGACCAATCCAGAACAGTATCAAGTAGTTGGAAAACTCAACTACTTTGCGGTCATGATTCGTCCTGACATTTCCTTCGCAGTAAGTGTTGCAAGTAGATTTATGGTTTCTCCAAGAGTTCCACACTGGCATGCAGTTTTCAGAATCATGTGTTATCTAGTTAAGAATCCAGAAAAAGAAATTCGGATGAAGAATCATGGACACACTCGTATTGAGTGTTTTACTGATGCTGACTGGGGAGCAAGGCTGACAGATAGACGATCTACATCTGGCTATCCAGTATTTATTGGCAGAAATCTAGTATCATGGAAGAGCAAAAAACAAAGTGTGATAGCACGCTTAAGCTCAGAAGTAGAATATCGAGCTATTGCTCGTGGCACATCAGAGGTATTATATATGAAGCATCTTTTACAAGAACTGGAAGAGGACACGAGATCTCAAGCGACAGATCTATGGTGTGATAACCAATCTGCTATCTATATTGCCACTAATCTCGTATTTCATGAAAGGACGAAGCATATCGAAATTGATATTCACTTTGTTCGTGATGTGTATACAAAGGGAGTGATAAAATTTTAACATGTGAGGACCGGCGACCAGATAGCTGATATCTTCACAAAGCCTCTTTTGGGTCCTCGAGTTCAATTTTTATGTAACAAGGTGTGCATGATTGATACTATGCTGCAGCTTGAGGGAGAATGTTAAGTGTTATATTAGAACTATTAGTTAGTGGGCTTCATTCCCACATTACTAAGAACAATAAGAGAGGGGCTAGCCTCTCCTATATATATGCGTCTCTCAATATCAATAAAGCTATTTGATTATTCTTCTCTACAGATACCAACAAATAATCTAGCAGTTTGTCAAAATTGACAATTGAATTCTAAATTCTGACAATCAAATTCTAAATTAGGATCAAATTTTTATCAGAGTGCGAAGTTGATCCACACTTCAAAGCAAACTCAAACCTCGCTTCGAAGAAGATGAATCCGCACGTCAAAGCCTTCTTTCTGGGGTCCAAAGATTAACCATGATCGATGCATTGAACCTTGAACATCCCTCGGTCTGATGTTGCGAGAAAGAAAGTGGTTGTCTTGGATGTCTATAATGAAGCACGAAAGATGGCAAGTGTTATGACAAAACCTGAAGAATCCGAGGTCGGATTCAAGTCTAACTCACGACAAATCAGAGGGGACCCATAGTCAGAATATGAGTTTGGGTTCCTGGTTGGCAGCAGCTTGCAATATGGGTCTCAGGGTGTTTGTTCTG
Organism: Iris pallida; assembly: GCA_029216955.1. NCBI lineage: Eukaryota > Viridiplantae > Streptophyta > Magnoliopsida > Asparagales > Iridaceae > Iris > Iris pallida. The sequence goes on along the minus strand of JANAVB010024600.1, from coordinate 8,455,167 downwards.
GTGGACAAGACCCCTCGTTCTGATGTCGCGAGAAAGAAAGTGGTTGTGGTGAATGTCGATGATGAAGCACGAAAGATAGCAAGCGTTATGACAATACCTGAAGAAACCGAGGTCTAACTTGCGACAAATCAGAGGGGACCCACAGTTAGAATATGAGTTTGGGTTCCTGATTGGCAGCAACTAGCAATAAGTGTCTCAGGGTGTTTGTTCGGATGGACAAGACACTGCTGCTGTCGGGTATAGGGGATACCAGGGAGTTGGACATGGGGGTGGCTAGATGGCTGTCTGGTTGTTGTATGCAGGTGTGGTGTTGGCAGCAGCAAACGAAGAAGCAAGGGGCCTGCAGATGGCTGTCAGGTTGTTGTATGCAGGTGTGGTGGTTGCTTGATGGCCAGCTGCAGGTGGCAGGAAAGCATGGCAACGCGAGGCTTTTGTTAATTCTGCAGGACAGCATCGTGCAGGAGGAAGGCAGGAGCTCTACTGACTTGGAAATCTGCATAAACGCAGCAAATAGCAACCACTAGAGGAAGAGGAAGAGGAAGAGGAAGGGGAAGGGGCAATTGGGCTTTTATGAGATCAAAATAGAGATGAAGATATATGAAGAAGAATTCTTATAGAAATAGGTAATTACACCACAAGTCAATAAATTATTTTCTAACTCTTCCATTCAATAAACCATCTACAATACAATTGTTTTTGTAGTTATGTAATGCTATGTTTCTAGATAAGACAAAATATTGACTACAGTGTTGTCAAGGGCTCAATCGAGGTGCCTTGCCATGACCCGAGTAGTAACACTTCAACAAGGTGTCATGCCATTGCCACATGGCGCATTGAGGCGGCACCTTGTGAAACCTAACATGAAATTGCATGTTTAATTTTTTTTTATCTCGATTCTAAACCCATAATTAGTACCCCAATCAACCCTATTATCCCATACTTTATTCTAACTCATTGGCACGTGATAGTTAAATTCCTACTTTCCCAATTCTCTCTACACTTTCTTTTATGTAAATGCCCCGCTCCGTGCGGTGCATTGTGCTGGCTTGTTGGTTCGAAGGACGTGGTTGGACTTCGGTTCATACAGAGAAATCATTTAAGTGTTTTTATGATTGGGACAGTCGATTCGTCAAATGGTGGATGGTTTGATCATTCTCTTCCTTACATTCACACTTAATAAAATGAACTGTTATTAGTCTTTGTTTCTATATTCCATGAGTTTTTTAATGCTAAGTAAAAAAAAAGAACCAAGATAAAAGATAGTAATGTTATTGTTGTTAACTTGCTATATAGAAACATGTCATATGGAATATTGTACTGTTGTTATAGGAACATGGATTATTGTATTGCTGTTATATAAATATGGAATATTTTGTTGCTGTTATAGAACCATGAAATATTGTAATGTTATAGAGATGTGGAACGTTGTACTGTTGTATCAGAGTAATGGAATTGTGGAAAATGTTTAGGACCGTTGAGTCGCCAAGGTAGAAATTTTTGGATTGGAAAGTACACAAGTGTGATAATCCGTGGACTAGGAAGAATGGAAGTACGAGCGATGGCTCGAGAGAAGTGGTAATACAAAGAAAATGGGTTGTTTAGTTATTTCAAGTTTCTGTTATCATGTATGTTATGTTTTAATAGCTACGTTGCATATGCATGGATAGTCATGGACAACTTGTGCACAAGGTTTACTTTCTCAAATAGTATCTGGGACATTAGGACCGATTCAGCCTAAGAAGAACAATAATAGTTCTGCTGACGTACTAGCATGGATAATTCGAGACATTCAGTAGGGCTCGCTACCTGTACTGGAAGAATTGTCGTCTTACCAAGAATAGTCTAAAATGGTGTGTCACCAGTGACCATCATATAGTTAGGCTACATGCTAATGTCATATGTTTAGAGGACTAACAAGTTGTTTGCAGGGACACATTTATGACACATTTTTATTTTATGAATGCTAACAATTGATGCATAGACACTTATGACACGGTTATATGTTATGAATGATAACATTTGATGTTGGGAATGATGGTAGCCTTGGGTAAGATTTATTGTGTCAAGCGATACACACACGTGTGTATTTATGAATTTTTAACCGACTCTAGAGAAGTAGAAAGATCACATAATAATTTTAATGTCCTCACATGATTACTGTATTAGTTTAGGTGAGTCGGGTTAAGGCCGCTTACCAGTGCATTTCCCAATGTGCTGACCTCCTCCACAAGTGCGGGGAGTCGCTTGGACGATCTGAGACGTTGGAGCTCAGTTGGCAACTTAAAGTTCGGCTGGAAGATATCTTTTGTTTATAAAGAACATAATGTATGAAACAATGTTGATTGTACTAGTTTCACGAGTTATAAGTGGCATCGTTCGTTTCAATAAGATTCAATGTTTGTAGTCGGGTTATTCTTTTGACCTAAGAGTCGTTGTAGTTGCACTGCAAATTGTCAATAAAGAATTATTTTCATATATCTTGTGTTTATTAACTTTTCTGTTTATTTTTTGTTGCAGTGACTTTATTCTTTAGATGTTTTATTGAAATTGTTTGTTTTTGTCTTGTACAAGTACAATTTAGACTTGTACGGCATCACGACCAGTGGCGACTTTCGATCTCGCGGGATATGGACGTGACATACTGGTATCAGAGAGTTGTTGCCTTCCTTGGACTCTCAATTGATTCTCTTCACCTCTAAGTTGCTTCCGTGATCAAAAGCCTTTTGAACCTCCTTGTTGTTCTATTGAGAGTTCTATAAATAAATCCAGATATGTTATGGTATTTTGTTGATTAGTAATGGTTTCGAAGAGCAAAAGCAAGTGATTTGAGAGGACTGTGAGATAGGATGTTTGGAAAATAGATAATTTGGATATTGGATGATCAATATAGAATATCAGTCAATGTACTGTAGTAAGTTGTGAGTGTTGTTATTGCACGAGATGAAGGAAGTGTGCCTGAACTTTAAGGAATGCAAATGAGTTAAGTTGTTCAAGTAGATGTTATAATGTGGTCGTTGGAGCTATCGTTGTAAGGATTGTCCAGAAGAGACGCTGACTCGGGATACGAAGAAGGAATGTTTGTGTGCATAGTAGCTTAGTTGTCAAACTAGTGTATTGGTTATCCCTAGGGGTGTATGCTTGATCGTGTTATTGATATTGATGAGTCTTTCAGTAAGATAGGGTAGTGGGAGGTCTTAGTTTACAATTATGTCTAGTTAGATATAACTTTAAATGCATATTGTTAAATTGGTTTGGATGATCAAGAACAATCTTTGACACATTTAGATAATATTGGATAAGAATTCAAATTTATGAAATGGATGGCTTGGATGAAAAATCAATGTTGAATGCATATTAAATTGTGGTTTGAATCGATTTGAATGAATTTTAAGTTGAATTCAAATACTTGGTGGTGCAATTGGAAGTCTATTTTGAGCATATACGAGTATGACTAAGGATTTAAGAATTTTATTGTCCGTTGACCTAAGATAACCTATAGTTGAGTTGGCCTTAGGTGTGGGATAGTTGATCTTATACCTAGTTTGGTGGATATCATATGTTGAAATAAATTTTAGTTTAGCGAATTGATGTTTTCTCTTGTTTTACATATATTTGCTAGAATTGAGGTGTATTGAAGGTTGACTGACGTTGACTCGTGGATATTATGGCCGGATGAATGATGACTATGTAGCATATTGAATCGTTAAATTATAGTATTTTGTTGGATTCTAACTATTTGGACTTTAGATTGATTGAATGGTAGTATTGGAGTTTTCTATGACTTGGTTAGGTAACCCTTAGCATGGCATGAATGGATATTAGTTAGACTCAGCTTAGCGAATGTTGGAATTTCTTGTAATTGATTCAATAGATTCGGAATGACGAAATTGATGGATTATGAGAAGTTTTTGAGTTGACCTATAATTTGGATGGAATAGATTGTAAGTTTGAAATAATTGGTGATTGCGAGAATTGTTTTGACATGTTGATTGGTTTTAAGTTGATCTAGACTGTACAAGTGAACTGGATGCATAGATTGAGTACAAGTTAGATTAGATGTGGAAGTAAGTTGTGCTTGATGGATTATGGAAAAGACAGTAAGATTATTGCCGATTGAGATTTATGACTTGCGATTGGTGAAGTTTATAATACGGATTTTGAATTTGAACTATAAGAGTTACTTGGAATGATCTATCGCTTATGATGTAGCTGACAATGATTGTTGGACGTAATACCCTAGGAGATAATTTTGCTAGATAGACTTCGACCCTTTGGATCTTTAAGTTACTTATGTTAGCGGGACGGTATAAAATGGTTCATTATATGTTTTTAGTTAGAAGTGTTTTCCCTAAGTTTATGTTAGATTCACATATATTGTTGGGTCAGGTTTGGTCCTAGAACATGGAATTGGTGCAGTAATTCTTCTAGTTGTCTATTGTGGATGAGTTATCTTGATGTTTAAGTGCATCTTATGAGTTAACTCATCTTAGTGGTTAGGCAAATGCTCTAATGTTGTATGTTAGGAATCGATATGATTGACCTTGAGAAGATTTTGTTTATGTAGATTGTGGCAAGATAGAGATGAGATAGCGATATTGGAAGATAAACCTAGGATTTGATTTAGTTTTTGAAAATTTTGATTGATTGGTTGCGGCTAGAAGAATAAATTGTATATGGATTTAGTTGGATTGGTTACTTATTGTTGGATTCTCTTAGTTGATTATATAATTAAATGGAGGTGATGGATAAAACTTTCTTGGCAAATTGGATCGTGATTCAAATCATGTGTGTGAAAAAGTAATTAATAGTAGTGTAATCCTTGGATTAGATTTGGCTTGGGTTTGGATTGATCTTTCGTGAGGTAAATGTTATTTGTGTATAGACTGGAATACTTGGGATAGTGATCGTATCATCGTAAAAAATTGGTTGAAGGATTGGGTACTAGCTAATGGAATTGATTGAATTTTGATGGTTCAAGATTTCTTGTTATTGGACAAAAAGTTGATGAGTGAGATGGATATATGTTCTTATATGTTGACAAGACAGCTATGAATTAAGATCGATCCTTGGAAATTAATTGATGATGATGTTATATTTGGCTGGAAATTTGGTGATGTTTGGTGTAAGTATTTGAAGTAGATCAGTCTTTGGCTGGATAGTAGACTTTTTGGGTATTGGTAGACTTTTGTCAGTAAAAGGAGATTTATAGTCGTTGGTTGGATCAAGACATAGTTGGAACTAACCTTAATTGTGGATGAGTTCTCTAGATGAGATTTTTAAGATGAGATTTTTAGGATTTTATTTCCCTTTTTCAATCCATATCTGAGAAATAGGAAACAACTATTAATAATAAATCATCTAAGAAATAGGAAACAACTACAATATCTCCAACACTCCCCTCAAGCTGGGTTGTATATATTTATCATACCCAGCTTGCTACACAACCCTTCAAAAACAACTCTATGAACCGACTTGGTGAGTATGTCTGCATTTTCAATGATGAGGAAATATAGATAGGCTCAATTATCCCTCCTCCTATGTTTTCTTTGATGAAATGTGTGTCAATTTCAGTATGTTTGGTTCGGTCATGCTGAACCCGGTTCTTGGCAATGCTTATTGCTGATTGGCTATCACTTAGCTTGATTGAACCATCTATAGGAATTTAACTCAGCTAGCAATCGTTTCAACCATATTCCTACCCTTGAGTCGTAGCTTTGAACTCAGCCTCAGCACTACTTCTCGCCACAAGTGAACTCAGCCTCAGCACTACTTCTCGCCACACTTTTTACTCCTCCAAGTTGTTAAATTCATAGTTTGAAGTATCGGCCGATACCGATCCGATACGGCCGATACCGATACGGTTTGGCATATCCCGATCCGATACCGACCGATATCCGATGCTGATCGATACCGACGTTGGGGTCTCTTTTCCGGTCAATTTGACAAAGAAAATTGAACGAAAAAGACCAATAGCAAGGGTGTAAAAGCATAATAAGGTTATAAGGTTATAAAATCCATGGTTTAAAGTATTGGCCGATACCGATCCAATACGGCCGATACCGATACGGTTTGGCATGTTCCGATCCGATACCGACCGATACCAAATATTGACCGATGCCGACATTGGGGGTCTTTGTTCCGGTCAATTCGGCAAAAAAAATTAAACAGTATAGGAATAGTCCGATACCGATATTGTGAACCTAGGTTGAAAGCATAATAAGGTTGTAAAAGCATGTAAAGGAATCCGATACTACCGATAATTATTTGTACCAAAAAATCCGATACTCCGATCCGAAACTGCCGATACTACCGATATCGCCGATACCAATACTCATAGGAAAAGTTCGATACCGATTCCGATACCGATACTTTGAACCTTGGTTAAATTATCCCAGACATAAGTACACATCCTCGAGGTAGATTTCCTATCAGTTATAGATCCAGCCCAATATGCATCTGAGTATACTTCAACTCCTCTTGCTGCATTCTTCTTTAAAAATAGTCCCTTATCAGGGGTCATTTTTAGGTATCTCAGAATCCTTTGAACTGATGTCATATGTTCCTCAGTAGGATTATTCATGTACTGGCTTACAACACTCATCGAGAAGGCAATATCAGGCCTTGTATGAGAAAGATAGATCAACTTTCCAACAAGTCTTTGATACCTTCCCTTTTCAATAGGAGTACTGTCTTGAATTGACCCAAGTTTAGTAGTAGAGTCCATTGGTGCGTCAGCAGGTTTGCAGTCAAACATGGCAGTGTCTTTCAGTAGGTCTAACACATACTTTGTGAGACAAAAATCCCTTTCTTCGATCTAGCTATCTACATCCCAAGAAAGTACTTAAGGTTTCCTAGATCTTAGATCTCGAACTCTTTTGCATGAATCTTTTAATTCTAGGTATCTCCTCTTCATAGTCTCCTGTGAACACAATATCGTCCACATAGACTATTAACATTGCCATCTTACCATAGAAGAATGTTTTATGAACATTGTGTGATCTGCCTGTCCTTGAGTGTACCCATGTTGTTTTAGAACTTTAGAAAATCTCTCAAACCATGTTCTTGGAGATTGTTTGAGACCATACAACGATCTCTTCAACCTGCACACCTTTCCTCTATTAGCCGCATTTTCAATCCCAGGAGGAATCTCCTATACACCTCTTCTTCTAGATTACCATTCAAAAATGCATTCTTGACATCTAGTTGGTAGAGTGGCCAGTCAAGATTTGCTGGTAGAGATAATAGAACTTTGATAGAATTCAACTTTGTCACAGGTGCAAAAGTTTCCTGATAGTCAATGCCATATGACTGAGTAAACCCTTTAGCAACCAACCTTGCTTTAAACCTACCAACGTTGCCGTCAGCTTTGGTTTTTACGGTGAAGACCTATTTGCAACCAACTGGCTTCTTTCCTCTCGGCAAGTCACATAGTTCCCAGGTTCGATTCTTCTCTAGGGCTTTCAATTCTTCTTCTACAGCCTTCTTCCATTTTGCTACTGACAATGCTTCTTGCACACTACTACAAATGTGTATGTTTGAGATTTTTGCAACGAAGGACCTATAACCTTGAAACAGCCCATCATAACTGACATACTTGCTAACAGGATATAACGGCCTACTACTGCAGTCTCTCACCCCTTTTTCGAATTGCAATATGCAAATTATCATCAGTTTGTGCACTCTCAGGACCTGTACTGTTAGAAGAATCTCTATCTTCAACTTGTGTACGAGTTTCATGAGACTTGGACTCAGGTTCAGATGTTTAAAGTGGTATAGATTGTGTCTGAACCTCTGTTTCCTTCTGTTTTCCCCATCTCCTTTGATAAACAATTATGTTTTGATCATCAACAGTAAGTGTAGGTTACTTAGGCCCACTAGGTTTCTTAGGCTCACTAACAGAAGGGTTGTTCCCCTGATCAGTCCGATTAGATTGCACAACACTAGGATGGTCTAACAAGTTTGATTTAAGCTGACTAGGTTGACTAGGAGGCTGTTTTGGACTGACACTAGGATTGTCAAGAAATTCAATATCATGAGGAGTAAAAAACATATCATCCAAACACTCAAGTTTTGTAGATAAAGTCAAAGATATCCCAAAAACTGATGTTCACCTAAATTCTCCCCCTTAAGAGCAGTTTTATGAAAATATGGAGTTGTCTCAAAGAAAAGTGACATCCATGCTATGATAACATTTGTTATTTTCAGTGCAAAAGCACTTGTAACCTTTGTGATATAACGAATAACAGAGAAATACACCTCTGATAGACCTCTTATCTAATTTACCTCTTGTGTGTTTGTGAAGATGGATAAAAACAGTACACTCAATATATTTTTTGTGGTAAAAGTAGACATGAGGCGACAGTGAGAATAAACTTCAAGAAGTTTTTGAGTTGGAGTGGAAAAATTCAAAACTTTGGAAGGTAGCCTGCTGATTAGATAGGCTGATGTAAGAACCGCATCACCCCAAAAATGTTTTGGCATGTTTGCAGAAAATAACAAAGATCGGGCAACTTCAAGGATATGTTGGTTCTTTCGCTCAGCAATTCCATTTTTGTTGTGGGGTATCAACACATGGGCTTTGGTGAATGATATCCTCACTCAAAAGGTAATTGCTAAGGATAGAATTAAAGAACTCCTTGCCATTGCCGGTTCGTAAAATCTGAATTTTAGAATTAAATTGGGTTTGAATCATGGTATTAAAAGTTTTGAAATTTTGAGAGACCTCAGATTTTTGTTTCATGAGAAATATCCAAGTGAGTCGAGTATGTGTAGAGAATAATTGTTGTGTGTATTTTATTGATGGGCTACTCAACTACTTATAGGGAGTCTAGCTCCTCTTCATATTACATTTTCCAATGTGGGACTAAATCCCTTATTAGTTCTCAACACTCCCCCTCAAGATGGGCGATAGATATTAATCATTCCCATCTTGTTACATAGCTTCGACAGACTTACTAAACTAAGACCCTTAGTCAGACAGTCTGCCACTTGTTCTTCTGAGCGAACATGATCAATCTTCAGTATCCCTTGTTCCAGCTTTTCTTTGATGAAGAATCGATCGATCTCGATGTGCTTCGTTCTGTCGTGCTGAACTGGATTGTTAGCTATACTTATTGCAGCTTGACTATCGCTCAGAAGACGTAATGGTGCTCCCTTGTCCAGCTTCAACTCTGTCAGCAACGCTTTCACCCACAGCAACTCCGACACTCCTAAAGCCATTGCTCTGTATTCTGCTTCAGCTGTAGACCGTGCTACCACAGACTGTTTCTTGCTTCTCTATGAGACCAAGTTTCCTCCTACAAAGACACAATATCCCGTGGTAGACCTTCTATCGTCTATGCAGCTCGTCCAGTCTGCATCGCAGTATCCCTCAACTTTTATACATCCATTCTTCTTGAACCATAGCCATTTTTCCGGCGTCCCTTTCAGATATCTCAAGATCTGAAATACTGCATCCATATGACCCGTTCTTGGATCATGTATGTAGCGACTTACTACACTCATCGCAAATGAAATATCAGGACGAGTGTGTCCCAGATAAATCAATCTCTCTACAAATCGTTGATATCTTTCACGATCAACTGGCTCTCCTGTTTCTGCTCCCAACTTGCACTTCTGGTCAATTGGAGTAACTGCAGCTTTGCATCCCAGCATCCCTGTCTCCTTCAGCAGATCTAGTGTGTATTTTCTCTGTGAGAGAACAATTCCTTGTTCGCCTTCACACACCTCGATACCTAGAAAGTACCTCATCGCTCCTAAATCCTTCACTTCGAACTCCTTCGCGAGTTTTGACTTCAGCTTAGCAATCTCGGCTTCATCATTACCTGTGATTACTATATCATCCACGTATACAGCAAGTATAGTGATGTGGCCTCTTGCATGCTGAAGAAAGACCGTAGAATCTGCATTTGCTTGATAGTATCCCATGCCTGTAACAGCCTTTCTGAATCTGTCAAACCAGGCTCGAGGAGATTGCTTGAGCCCATATAGCGACTTCTTTAGTTTGCACACTTTTCCATGCGACGTCCCTCCGTCTGATTCTGTAGCATAGCACCCTGGCGGGAGTTCCATGTACACTTCTTGTAGGTCCCCATGGAGAAAGGCATTCTTCACATCTAATTGGTATAGCTTCCACCCATAGTTTGCTGCAATGGAGACCAGAGTCCTTACGGTGCTCATTTTCGCTACTGGAGCAAACGTCTCATCATAGTCGATGCCATATGATTGTGTGTATCCCTTTGCAACCAACCTCGCCTTGTATTGTTCCACCTTTCCTTCTGACGTCTCCTTTACTGTGTACACCCATTTGCATCCCACAGTTTTCTTCCCTTTGGGTAATGGAACCAGCTTTCACGTCTTATTTTTTTCCAGTGCCCCAAGTTCTTCCATCATCGCAGCTTTCCACCTTGGATCTTTCTTTGCTTCCTACCAACTTTTGGGCAATGAAGTAGAGTCTAATGATGCGATGAAGGCTCGATAATTCGAAAAAATATTAGAATAAGACAGGTAATTGGCAATATCATGTTCATAATCATCAAAACGACTAGGAGCCTTACCCGCATTGATGCGAGAAGATCTCCTTACGGGAGCAATAGGTGGTGGAGAGATCATACCATCAGAGTCAGAGAGATCCGCATCAGAATAAGATTGATTCTCTGCAGGGGCAACATATTCAAGAGTTTGAGCAGGAGTAGACGAGGGACTTGGTACAGAAGGCACAGGGCACGGTACAGGCACGGTACTGGACTTCTGTTGTCTCCTTCTGTAGACTTGGAGCTCCTTTTCCATTGTCTGCTGCTCCCCCTGTTTAACATATGTATCTTCTTCATCTTCTGTATCGGAGTCACTGTTTTCTCCCCCTTTCGTCCAGTTTTCCACTACCGGACATGGAACCGATCCGACTACCACAGATGGGCTTAATTTCTCCCCCTCACATCTAACACCCGCTGTGTTAGGTGTGTCAACAAATGCCGAACCGTCATCTGAACTATAATATGGTTCTAGTTCTCTGAAGGTAACATCCATGCTCACAAACATCTTTCGCTCAACTGGGCTCTAATATGCGTATCCCTTCTGAGTTGTCGTGTACCCGACAAAGACACATTTAACCGCTCTAGGATCCAGTTTGCCAACTCCTGGCCTATTATCTTGGACAAAACAGACACACCCAAATACTTTTGGTGGAACAGTGTACGTGGCACCAGTAAGCATCTCCAACGGTGTCTTCCAGTCCAATACCTGAGATGGCATTCTGTTGATGAGATAAGATGCCGTTAACACCGCTTGTTCCCATAAGTGTTTCGGAACATTCATAGCCAGCATCATCGTCCGTGCGACCTCCAGCAGGTGTCTGTTCTTCCGTTCGGCCACACCATTTTGTGCCGGTGTATAGGCACAAGAAGTTTGGTGTAGTATGCCATGAGTGGATAAATACACAGCAACCGTCTTATTTGTATACTCCGTCCCATTGTCAGACCGTAAGCACTTAATCTTAGTGCCATATTGAGTTTCTATCCGACGATGAAAGTCGCGAAACGCCTCAAAGACGTCACTTTTATTCTTCATAAGGTACACCCATGTCACGCGAGTATAACAATCAATAAAAGTGACAAACCATCGAAAACCGTTAATACCGGTTGTAGGACAAGGGCCCCATACGTTCGAATGTATCATATCAAATGCAGCCGAACTTCTACTACCGGAACTCACATATGTGCTTCTGATATGTTTACCCAACTCACAAGCATGACAAAATAACTTCTCCTTATTAGCCCTTTGGTATAAGGACGGATACATGCGACTAATAACTTTAAAAGAAGAATGACCGACACGCTGGTGGTGGAGTAGCAATTCATCTTCTACACGGCGTCGTGTATCTTCCGGTGGTGTGTCGGCTACCAGAGATGCCAATGCTTTATCCAGTCCAGTCCTGTCCAAGTACCACAGCCCCTTATGCCATGTGCCAGTCCCTAGTCGTCGTCCTGTCCCCTTCTCCTGAAAGGTCACCGTAGGAATGTCAAAGAAAACAGTACAGTTAAGATCAAGAATAATGGCACTAATAGAAAGAAGATTGACAGGAAAAGACGGAGCATGTAAGACATTGGTGAGAGTGAGAGAAGGGGTGCATGCGACAGTGCCTTTACCCAGAACAGGGCTGGAGTTACCATCAGCAGTTTGAATGCTCTCCGGCATCGGTAGGTAAGTATAGTCCTGGAACTCACCGCGGGACCCCGTGACATCGCGAGATGCCCCAGAGTCCATAATCCAACCTGGTTGGTGGACAGCTGCTGCAAGAGCACGCGCAGGTATACCTATGCCGGTTTGGACAAAGCAAGTGATGTGGTCCCCCGAGGTAGATGACGCCCCATGACTGCCGTCCGAACCCAGCTTCGTGCTGCGTAACTTCGCAAGGAACTCCTTCTCAAGAGGGGTTAACTCAGCCAGGTGAATGTCGTCCCTTCCTCCGCCAGATTAGCTTTGTGTCCTCCAGAATAATTTTTCCTTCTACCAGCATAACCGCCTCTACCACCACGACGTCCGCCGCGGTCCCGTCCACGATCACTTGAATGACTGTTCAGGGGTTTTGGACAAAACCTGATGTAATGCCCTGAGTCACCACAGTTGTGGCAAATACCGGCCACAGAGGGAGGCTGATTGAAGGCGGCAAGCGCAGACTTGTCAACAGCGGCTTGCTCCCCCTGGAAAGAGTCCTTGTTGGGCATCAACTTTAAGCGAGCCTCTTCTTGTGCCATGGCAGCTATGGCATCTTCTAAGGATGGAAGCATGGGCTGTGCTAGGAGGACATTCCTTCTATGCTCAAACACAGGGTTAAGACCCTTCAAGAACATCATCCGTTGACGCGAAATATAATCCAAGAACTTTTGAAAATGTTTCGCGAATGCTGGTTCGACCTGGGCATCTTCCATCCCAAGAGGATCATAGTGATCCAGATCAGACCAGTACTTCTTTAACAGTGCTGCATACTCAGAGATGGTGCGGTCGTCCTGGGCCACCCTATCAAGTTCATCCTGCAGTTGGAAGACCAGCATAGGATTGCCCGAGCCTGAGTACATATCCTTCAAAGTCTGCCATATATCAGCAGCAGCCTCCATCGTCTCGACATTGTCCGACACCTGGTCGGTCAAGGAAGCCGTCAACCATCCAGCCACAACATTGTTGACAATCTCCCAAATAGCAAACTCCTTGGAGGAGGGATCATCTGGCACCTTGGTTTGGCCATTGACGTAGCCAACCAAGCCACGGCCCTTCAGCGTCCGTATGGCCTGTCGTGACCATTTTAAGTAATTGGACGTTCCTTCCAACTTCGTCTCCAGCTTGTCCAGCTTCCCCAATTTGTAGGGTGACGGATCCACATCAGTATGGATCACACGTGGGGTCGCCTCGGTTAATCTCTTTGATAAAATATCATCAACCAAGGCCTTCATCTCGTCTGTTGTCAGTTTACCACTGATCGAATCCATGGCGTCTTCAACTGTGATTCGTCGTCTTCGTCGACTTCGTCGTCGTCGTCGTCTTCGTCGGCTTCGTCGTCGTCGTCGTCTTCGTGTAAAGTCATCAACAGAGACCTTACGAATGCGCGTTTAACATGGCCAACACCGGCGCGCGCATGGAGATTCTAATTTGCAGATCGAGAACGGAAAACAAATAAAGCATTTGTTGTTCCGGAGGGCGTAATCTAGGAACAGAAGGTGCAAATAAAGCATTTGACAGCCATCCGTCGTCGAAAAACCACCCACATAATCTCTCTCAAAATTAGGAGGGGGGATGACTGCCGGGTGGGGCGTCGGGGGGGGGGGGGGGGGGGGGGGGGGGGGGGGGAGGGGGGGTACTGCCGGGGGGGGGTGGGGACTGTCGGTTGGGAAAGGGGGGGGGGAGGAAATTTTTTTTCTCCGTTATGGCTCTGATACCATGTAGAGAATAATTGTTGTGTGTATTTTATTGATGGGCTACTCAACTACTTATAGGGAGTCTAGCTCCTCTTCATATTACATTTTTCAATGTGGGACTAAATCCCTTATTAGTTCTCAACAGTATGATTATCAATAAATGAAACAAACCATTGGGCATTAGTGATATTAGGAGTCTGTGATGGTCCCCAAACATCACTATGCACTATAGAGTGGCTTGGTTGATTTATAAATCTGATTTGGAAAAGTGGTTCAAGAATGTTTAGAGAATTGACAAATGTCACATTGGAAATCAATGGAATTTTTATTTCTGGACAATGATGGAAACAGCTTAGCAAGATACATGAAGTTTGGGTGGCCTAGTCTATAGTGCATAACATAACATCCTGACTTGGACTAGATATTCTAACAGACTCATTGTGGCTAACACTGTTGACATAATAACTACTCACTGCTGTTGATGCCTTATTTAGGGTTGAACTTCCAGAAAATAGAGTCCTGCACAACCTTTAGCACTGCCAATCATCTTTCCGGAGAGAAAATCCTGAAAAACACAAGCATCCGATCGAAAATCAACCGCACAATTCAAATCCTTAATGAGTTTACTTGCTGATAAGAGATTGCAGTTTTAGGCACACATAAGACTGAATTCAAAGTCAGATCAGTAGAAATAATTACGGAACCAATCCCGATTACTTTAGACAAGGATCCATCCTCTCTTCGTACATGAGGACTATTGCTACAGCTGAAAACTGGTTGAAAAGGTTTCTATTACCAGTCATGTGATCCGATGCTCTGGAATCCACAATCCATAAATGAGACGTGTCTTGATTTTTCAGCTAGTGCAGGAAAAAAGTTTTCTTTTTGTGCAACTGTCCCTGAACATATTACCATTTGGCTGGGTTGTCCCTGAGTAAGAAGTTTCTGCAGTACTTCCAATTGTTCCTTGTTGAATGGTTCAACCACAAAGGAGGAGGATAAGTTGGCTTTGCTATCTCGTTCATTGGCTGGTTTCCAATCCGTCAGTTTCCTGTGAATTTTTCAGCACTTTGATGTGAATCGACCCGATCAATTCACAAATAATTTATAGAAAAATAGAAATAGAAGGAAAAGAACGATCTTTATTAGAGAAAAGAACAAACTCCCAACTTTGATGGACGGACAAAGTCTAAACCCCTCTGAATGACGCTTGAGAGTTTCTTCTCAATACAAGCATAAGCCATAAAAGACGGCTAGACCTAATATATATAGAAAAAGCAAAGAGGAGGGTTATTTGTGGTGAAAGACCAAAATAACCCTCCATGACTAAAATAAAATAAAGTAAATAAAATGCCTAAACGGCTCCTCCGCGTCTCCTGCGACGTGCGTACGTGATGACGCCTCCACCATCCGAGGAAGGTGCGGCGCCAGGTGCGCTCGCATCAATACCCTCCCCTAAAAGAGCCACCTTGTCCTCAAGGTGGAAATCCGGAAACTGTGTTTGGAATCTCGCATAGTCCTCCCAAGTCGCGTCGCAGTCTGGTAGTCCCATCCAGTGAATCAGAACCTCTCTCGTCTGTCCTGGTCCCTGCCGAACTGTCCGTACCTCCAAAGGCTGGAAAGAATGTCGAAGTCCTCGGTAGCACCATCCTCCCCTGATAGAGCAGTCGGTGACCCTCCACAGTATAGCCCGCTGGACCGTCATTGCCGCTCTCTATCTGCTGCCGTATGTGCTGCAACCCTGCGTCATGCTCAGCCTCCTGCAACATCGGCTCCCAGTCCCGCCATATAGGTCGTGACAGCGCCCTCACCTCCTCAGGGGTCTCTTCCTGTGTCTCACCCTCAACCGAAAACCCCTGGAACTCTACTAGGTACCCCTCTCCTTCCGTCCGCAATGCTCGCGTAATGGCCTTGAGGGCCACTACCGAGAAACAGAGAGTCGGGTCCCCCCTCAGCACCACCGTCTCGCCTCCCTCCAGGAACTCCATCCGTAGAAGTTTTCAGTTCACCTTCATCTTCCCGAGCTTCTTCAGCCACTGGACCCCCAATATGATGTCGACGTTGTCCAGCTCCAATGGTAAGAAGTCCTCCGCCAGCTGATATCCCTGCAGTGAGAGAGAGACCCCCTTGCATAGGCCCTTGCTCTCCTCCATCTTTCCGGTGCCCAGCAACACCGTGAACTTCTCCGCCGTACTCAACTCTAGGCCAAGCCGCTCGACCAGTCTCTGAGAGATGAAGTTGTGGGTTGCCCCACTGTCGATCAGTACCGTCACCGTCTGCTCTCCCAACGTTCCCGCCAACTTCATGGTGTGGTTCGGAGTGAACCCTACCACGGAGTTGAGGGTCACCTCCGCAACATCCATGTGCACATGATCCTGCTCCTCCCCAGCATCTGCTGCTATAGCAGCCTCTTCCTCCGTCGGATCCTCCTCCTCGTCGGGCAAGATCACGATCTGCAGCAACTTGCTCGCACATCGATGACCGGGAGTGAACCTCTCGTCGCATCTGAAGCACAAGCCAGCTGCTCTTCTCGCCTTGATGTCAGCATCCGACAGGCGCCTCCCCGGTACTATGGAACCCCCTGTCCCGCATGCGGGTCTAGGTGGTACTGGTGCCTGAGCCTCCGCTGCTGGTCGTGGAAATACTGGGCCCGTCTGACTGTGTTGCCCCGATGCTTCCCAAGCGCCCTTAAGACGTCTCTCCTCTGTCAATTTCTCCTCTGCCTTATGAGCCAGGCGGAGCAGATCCTCTAAGCACTGCGGACTCTGCAACCGGAGCTCCGCTCGTATGGAGGGCTTCAAGCCCTTCATAAACATCCCGATCTGCAGCTCATCCGACACCCCTCTGACACGTCCGGATAACAGTTCGAACCTCGCTACGAAGTCCCGAACCGTTCCCTCCTGTCGCAGAGAAGACCACTGCTCGTAGAAGTCTCCCCCGGCCGTCTCCTAGAATCGGTCCAAAAGGTATGCAGTCAACTCCTCCCAGCTGCGGAATGGGGTCCTCGTCGACCTCCACCGGTACCACGCCAGGGCCTGGCCCTCGAAGTAGATTCCGATGCATCTGAGTACCTCCGCCTCAGTCAACTCCATGACCTCGAAGTAGCGCTCTGCCCGAAAGATCCACTCGTCCGGAGCCGCACCCTCAAACGTAGGTAGCTTCAGCTTCTTAAGCCGGCGGTCAGCGCTAAAGTCTCCCTGTTGTATGTCATCTCTGGCTCGACCTCCTCCCCACCGGCCTGTGTCTCGTCGGTGGGTCTTGTACGGAACTCCGTCACCTCCTCCATACCGCTCCTGGAAGTGAGCGGGAGCTGCCGTTCCTCCACAGAAATTGCTGCCTCCGAAAGCGCCTCCCACGGTCCTTGCCCCTCCTGGGGGCTCTGTTCCCCCTGTCCGACCCCCGTGGAGGGTTGGCTGCCATAGGGCACCCCCCGGAGGGGGTGCTGTGCCGCTGGGCTCCCCCCACTCGTCGGCGGCCGGTCCTAGGGCACTCCCCGCAGGAGGCGGGGGCCCGCCGTGGCCCGGGTAATCGGCGGCGACCTGCCAGCGGCCCTGGCGGTCGGCAGCGACCGGCCAGCGGCCTCCTCCCGCCGGCGCCGGCCCGCCTGGGCTTCGGGTGGCGTCGGCCGTGACCGGCCAGCGGCCCTGGCGGTCGGCGACCGGCCAGCGGCCCTGGCTCGCGTCCGCGGCCGGCCAGCGGCCTCCTCCCGTCGGCGCCGGCCCGCCTGGATCCTGGTGATCGACAGCGGTCGTGATGCTGGGATCCTCGGTTTCGCCGAGGTTTGTCGGAACAAACCCTAGGCGGCTGCCTAGGGTTTGGGCTGCTGCCGCCTCCGGTTGGCTCGTCGATTCGGCGCCGGTCATCTTCTTGGAGATGTTTTGCAATATTGTCATCATTGCCGGAATCGTTGTCATCTCCTTCCGCATGCTCCGCACCTCGGTTTGAAGTTCCTCCTGCGTGGACGCTTGATCTTTGATTGCCGCCTTCAAACCCTCGATCTCGAGATTGAGATCCTCACGAAGACCATGGATCTTCTCCTCGATCGTGTTCCTCGTCCCGTGCGCCATGGATTCGTAGAGAGCTCTGATACCAATTGATGTGAATCGACCCGATCGATTCACAAATAATTTATAGAAAAATAGAAATAGAAGGAAAAGAACGATCTTTATTAGAGAAAAGAACAAACTCCCAACTTTGATGGACGGACAAAGTCTAAACGCCTCTGAATGACGCTTGAGAGTTTCTTCTCAATACAAGCATAAGCCATAAAAGACGGCTAGACCTAATATATATAGAAAAAGCAAAGAGGAGGGTTATTTGTGGTGAAAGACCAAAATAACCCTCAATGACTAAAATAAAATAAAGTAAATAAAATGCCTAAACGGCTCCTCCGCGTCTCCTGCGACGTGCGTACGTGATGACGCCTCCACCACCCGAGGAAGGTGCGGCGCCAGGTGCGCTCGCACCACACTTGTCCTTGATATGGCCAGGTTTTTGGCAGTGATCACACCATGGCCGGCCTCCTTTACGTGGCTCCGAAGTACTGCGGGCTGCCAAAGTTGAAGCTTCACCTCCAGGTTCCTTTGGTTCTTTTGGTGCAACCTCCACCATCAAGGTCCTGCGACTCTTCGTTCCTTGGCTGGTTTCCAATCCGTCAGTTTCCTGTGAATTTTTCAGCACTTGTCCTTGATATGGCCAGGTTTTCGGCAGTGATCACACCATGGCCGGCCTCCTTTACGTGGCTCCGAAGTACTGCGGGCTGCCAAAGTTGAAGCTTCACCTCCAGGTTCCTTTGGTTCTTTTGGTGCAACCTCCACCATCAAGGTCCTGCGACTCTCTTCACTTTTGATTTCAGAAAATGTCTCTCGAAGATTAGGCAATGGTTTTGTCCTAAAAATCCTACCCCTCACAGCAGCAAGATTTGGATTTAATCCCAAACATAACTTATACACCCTCTTAGTCTCAATGATCTTATAATGTTGTGATCAGCTGCAATACTCCACTTATATTTCTCAAAAGCATCAAGTTGCTGCCAGTATCTCTGAAGCTTCTTGTAATAATCTGTCACCGAGAGATCACTCTGTCTCAAATTATGTATTGCTCCTTCAATTGTTACAAGTTCAGGAGTTATCTTTGTCGAAGTTTCCTTTGCTGTCTCCCATACCTGTGCTCCTGTTTCTGTCACGACCCGTGCCCGCTTGATCGGGTGCAAGTGCGTGGATACGTCCATCCTACGTCACAGAATCGATGGTAGTCAGCTGTCTAGACCTTGAAAATTATCAAATGATCATGATATCGATTTATGCTCAATCCAGAACTAGTAAACAAAAACAACTCAGCACACACTCACACGATCACAGTCCACTATATCTCTTTGTATGTAATACATATTCATCTCATCCCGGAGACAAATCCGGTAATTACTCGAAATAATATACAACATGAATAATACATCAATAATCTAAGCTAACTCTAAAATCCTCCAAAGCAAGCATCCATGATAACCTGTCATCACCTGGTAGACAACGATCAAATCAGAAAATGAGCAAAGCACATCCCCGCATAAATGTCACACAATACTAAATAAAGCATGAAAAAGTATATAGAAAACTGAACCAGACAATGCAATGTAATACTGTAATACAATGCAATCTGCAACATGAGAAACTATGAGACTCATAATAAAACATGATAAATACAACTGATTACAGAGAGTCAGACAATGAATCAAGGATGCACAACTAACAATTTTTGTGATTTGAAGTACTGTTTCGACATGTGACCGACTGAGGTTTAGATTCGGACTGGTCAGTCTTGGACATACGTGCAGTGTATGTCAAACTATGCTTCGGACTATAATCGGTTGACCACACATCTACTCGGTATTTCCTCTTTCCCCGTGATTCAAAAAATTATATCAAGCAAGATTCAGAACTAGATGTCTTATGAGTCATATCAAGCAAGATTTGGAACTTGATGTCTTATGATTCATATCAAGCAAGATTCGGAACTTGATGTCTTATGATTCATGATTCAAAAAATCCATAGCAAGTAAGTTTCGGAATCATAATGCAAGCAAGATTCAAAACTTGAAATAAAATCATGCGATGTAAAATTACGAGTCATAATACGTGTCGAAAATTGTGTCGCAATATGATTCATGACAACCTAGAAAATAAAATAAATTACATTTATTTAATATTGAGAAACATAAATACGGAATACTTGTCTCAAGTCCAATTTGTTGCCAAAGTTGCTCCTTTAGTTCAACCTAATAAAATACGAAATTCAATTGTAAGGTTTCTACACATTCTTGAAATGTCTATCTAGATTCTAGAAAATCCCATTTATATCCTAAGCCCAAAATAAGAAGGCCAAATCCCAAGCTCCTTAATTCTTTATCCCTAAAGTCCAAGTCATATACTTATAACTCAAAAATCCATTCTATATTTAGGCCCATTACCCAACTATAGCTCATTGAAAATAACCCAAATATAATGGCTCAACTAGTCATTATATTACTTCTAAGGCCCAAATATTTCTCCATAGTCATATAAAATTCATATTAACCCATGTTATATATATAAACCCAAAAACTTATTTTAGGGAATGCTTACCAATGAATTTGGCCCAATCTAATAATCTTCTATAGCCCAACTCCTCATGTTGATGTTCTCTCCTTTTTCTTTCTATTTATTTCTCCATTATTCGCTTTTATCCATTTTAAGTATTAATCCAAAGTTTAAGCCCAAACAGGTCCAAAACTCACCCTGGTCCAAGCCTACTGTTGTGGCCTTTATTCTTTCTTTTATTCTACTGGGCTCAGTAAGACAGCCCAGCCCAACTCTAATAATTCTATTTTTCTTTTTCTTATTTTTCTTTTTTTTCTTTAAAAGCCCAGCCCAATGACTTAATGGGCCAAGACCCGGCCTGCGGTCTCTACAGCTAATCCCCCCTAATTCCTCACAATATCTCTCTCTCCTTAACACTCTCCAGAAATCCTAAAAGGAGGAAAATGAAGGAGTAGAAGAAGAGGAGCTCGGGGAACTCACCGTGGGGTCGCCGTCAGGATCCTGTGACGGCGCTGCTGGTGGAGGAGACGGACGATGGTGGTGACATTGCTCGGCATGGAAACGGCGAGGAGGTCGCCGAGTTTGGTGGCGGTGACTATGCGGCAAGATTTGGAGATCGGGGCCCGGCCAGAAACAGTGGCGGCTAGCGTGGGATCGAGATGGTGGCTGCGGGTGGCTACGTCGACCAGAGTGATCTGTGAATCGGCGTGGTATTGAAGAGGGTTTTGTGACGACCGCTGGCTAGGGTTTGGGCTGCGACGGAGGTCTAGCTCTCGGGGCGGAGCTTACGATTATGGGGATGACAGTGGTGATGAAGTGCTCAAGGTGGCGGCAGCTTAAGGAGGCGTTCGAAGCGGGGGTTTCCTGGTGAGGGGTCGCTTGGCTAGGCGCGAGCAGGAGCGCAGCAGTGGATTTCGAGGCAACGCTCCGAGGGAGTGGTGAAGGAGGCGGTGGTTGCAACTCGTCCACCGGTCGCGGCGAGTAGATCTTGAGGAGGAGCTATGGCGACCAGTGGCGACCGGCGGCGGAGGACACGGCCAAGAGCGGCAGATCTGGATACGCTTCTTAGGAAGCTGGACACGGTCGTGCTTGGTCGCTCGACAACGCTCAGAATCAGTGCACAATGGGACACAGGAAAGTGATGCAGGAGTGCCGGTTGTAACTGTATCCTTGGACCCAGGACACGGAGCTAGAAGTTAGGATTAGGTTTTGGGAATTTTAGGAAATCGTGTCCGTGTCAGGGGACACGGACAGAATCTGTGGTGTGGTGTTGGAATGTGAGTCGTGTCGTGTCAAACACGGATTTTGTAAATGTAATAGATAGCAATAAATGAAACGGAATAGACATCTGAGGTCGGACCCGAGGTCGACACGGCTTGAAATAGAATTTTGGAAAATGGGACACGAAAGTTCTATTGGTAGGACACAAATTGGACACAATAGAAAATGGGTTTGGACTTTGAAATTGGAACATGGGCTTGGGTTTAGGAATGATCCATAATGGAGAATTAATGGGTATTTATAGGATGATTAGGACGAATCTAGAAAAAGAATATTCCAAGAATAATCTAGGAAATATTTCTAAGAATATGCTAGATGTCATGAAATATTCCTTAGGATTAATTAAGGCTAATCCCTAATTAATCAAGGAGCTTCTAGAGAGTTCCCACTAATTAGCTAGCACCCATTCATGGCAACCATTATAAATCAAAATGCCACTCCACTTCTAAAAATTTACAAACTTGTCACTCCTCCATGATCATAAACTTCCAAATAATTACCAATGGGCCACTCTACCTTACATATTTACAACTTCGTCACTCCTTTCTCATGATCACCTAAATAATTCCTAAAAATAATTCCTAAAAATAAAATCTGAAAATTAGGAATTCGAAAAAATGCTAATTTGAAATCAGGGGGTTACAGTTTTATATAGAAGAAAATTTTCTCCGATGTTAGGCAACATAGATGTTGATTAGCCAAGATATTACCTGACTATTCTCCTTCTTCTAGGTTCGATATTCATCTGTCGTCTCCTCCGGTTTGGTGATTTCATTGGCGAGATAACCATCCTTCCCTCTGTTGCAGATATACAAGAGCACCGATTGGGACCACTGAAGCTAGTTTCGGCCGTTGAGCTTGTATGAAGTAATAGACATGTGGGAAAAGTTTGGAGGATCTCCTCTATTGCCGCCAAAGACTGTTGTTTCAAGGCTAGATACCTCATCTGAGGTTTCATCAGAACTAGTAGCTTTTGAAGGAGTTGTCATGATGGATCAGAGAAGATGATGCCGAAAAAAAATACTGCCGGAAAAAGCAGTATGAGATTAAGGTTACTGTCGGAAAAAAGGAGTATGAGATGAGGGTTGAAGGTTTTAGAAACGTGGCTCTGATACCATGAGATTTTAGGATTTTATTTCCCTCTTTTCAATCCATACATGAGAAATAGGAAACAACTATTAATAACAAATCGCCTAAGAAATAGGAAACAACTACAATATCCTAGAATTTGAAACGAGACTGAAATTAGACGATGTCGTGGTAAGTCGTGATCATATTCAAAAGGGTACTATTGATGTATGAATAGCAAGTGATTCAGATTTGGTTGTTTTCTTGGGTCAAAATTTTTTTGGAAGATCGAAACGTAGATTGATTCAATAGTAATTTTCGAGATAGTGGAATTTTTCTACAACTGAGCATTGATGTATAGTTGTGATTGGGACTTAGATGTAGTCAAGTTTGGCTATTTGGTTGATAATTGAATTTGATATCTTAAGAACGGTTTGAATCATTTATGGTGCAATACTTGGAATTCGAATGAAGATATCGGTTGGTTTCGGGCTATGTTCATTTGGATTCAGAATAGAATGTAATATAGTGTTTAGGTATGTTTGTCTTAGTTTTCAGTTGTTTATTTGATGATTGTGTCTGCAGCATAGGTTCGCTAGTAATATCTAGCATAGTGAATTTAAGAAGTGTGGTTATATGCAAGGCACGCTATTGATGGAGACAGAGGATGTTGGTGAAGTTTTGGAAATGGTTGGATCGAATTTGGTGGTATAAGTTGTTCAATGGATTTGATTAAGACATGTGTAAGCTCTCATATTTATTAAGAAAGGATGGAAAGTTATGCGAGACGAATTCGGAGTTGCACAAGAAGATGTTTTGTGGTGTTCATTGAGTTCATTTGTATTAGTGTTTTGGTGTGGCTATGGATTGGAAGGAGTAGACATAGGCATATGAGGAGAGAGTTGCTACATGTGTGTTTGTTGTGTGTAGGACTTGCTCAAGTATTAATAAAAACAAGGTTCGCAGTATCGGAATCGGTATCGGACCATTCCTATGAGTATCGGTATCGGCGATATCGGTAGCATCGGCGGTTTCAGATCGGAGTATCGGATTTTTTGGTATCGAAAAACAAATAATTATTAATAAATTATTAACATTTAAAAAATATACTTTATACATTTAGGCATAATTTTAATTATTTTCAGTGTTATTTCTTAGTATTTTTGAAATTAAATGAAATAGTAGTCACCCTTACCGATTGATTTACATGCAATAGATTAATTTTCTTCTTTATATGCTTTTACAATCTTATTATGCTTCAAACCCTTGTTGATTTGTCTTTTTATCTTCAATTTTCTTTGCCAAATTGATCGAAAAAGAGACCCCCAATGTCGATATTGGTCAGTATCGGGTATCGGTTGGTATCGGATCGGAACATGTCAAACCGTATCGGTATCGGCCGTATCGGATCGGTATCGGCCGATACTTTTAACTATGAATAAAAATATAAGGTGTTTCATAATTGTTTTAGGCATTAATCTGCATGTTTGGATGGTCATTCAATCGTGGAATTGACATAGGAGTTTGAATCAGAGATGAGTAAGGGGTTTTCTTTATTGGTTAATTGATGTTGAGGGAGGAGTATGTTCTTTTAAGTTTCAAGAACAATTTTTTTTCTAAGTGGTGTATTATGACCTGATTGGACTTGGTTTCATGCAGTAGAATCATTCAGAGTTTTTATGATCGGGACGAAGTCGATTTGTCAAATGGTGGATGATTTTAATCCTTCTCTCATTTACCTTCACACTTAATAAAAAATTGTTATTAGTATTTGTTTCTATATTTCATGAGATTGTTAATGCTAAGTAAAAACAACTTGGAGATGTTCGACTAGAAGATTATATATTTTGTTTATAAAGTATATAATGTATGAAACAATGTTGATTGTACTAGTTTATGAATTGTAAGCCTTTTGGCATCATTCATTGTAACAAGACTCAGTATTTGTAGTCGAGTTGTTATCTTGGCCTAAGAGTCGTAATTCCGCTACAAATCATCAATAAAGAGAATTATTTTTCATTTATCTTGTGTCTATTAAATTTTATGCTTATTTTTCGCTGCAATGACTTTGTTTCTGAGATGTTTTATCGACCTTGTTTGTTCTTGTTTTGTACAAGTACAATTACACGTGTACGGTATCATGCCCAGTGACGACTTTAGGTCATGTGGGACCGGGACGTGACATTTCATATCTTGACCATCTTCTGATTCTTCAACAATAGTTGTTGACCCTCCTCCATTGACTTCCAGCAACCTCTTGTCAGACAAAGGATTCAAGTTGTTTTTATTCCAATATTCTGTTATTTTTCCTTTTTATGATATTTCTCCTTTTTTATATCTTAATTTAGCATTTGTCGTTGATTTTCATGTACCAGCAAAACTCCGCTACAAAAGTTTAGTAACCTTCCTCAAATGGGTAATTTTCAACTTTTCACTTATGTTATTATTTATTTTGTTTTTTCCACTCTCCACATTAAGCCATTCATCGGTAGCGCCACCAAGTATATTCCTTTATGGACAAACCATCCCTGCCAAAGTCCAGCAACGTTCCTCAGGTGTTATTTTCAGTTAAGTTATATGCACAATAAATTGTTGATTAGTTATTATCAAATTTATTGTACATTGTAGAGTTTTAGAATATATTTAAATGTGAGCCTCATTTAAATGTATTGTAGTATGTAGATTTTTAAATATATTTTTAAATGTGTGCTATGCTTTACTCGAGCGTTATGTGTACGATGTGCCTCATTGTGTGCCTTGCATCATGACAACACTGGTTAACTAATTAAACTAATCCTACTATCTATACAAGATTATCTCAACACTAACTAAAACAAATAAATAAGATAAACCAAACCAACTAATAGTCTCTCTCTCCCATAGCATCATTAGTAAGGCCGATCCCAATTTCTAGATTCTAGATTTAGAATGTAGGAGCTCATTTTGTAGAATAGTAAGACTTGTCCTAGTTCTAGATTTTCAGGCCCAATCCACCCTCAGGAGCTATAGGTTGGGCCTGGTAATTTCTAGATTCAAAATGTAGAAAATCATTTGGTAGAATAGTAAGTCCCAATTTGGAACCCAATTCTAGATTTACATTATTTTTTTCTCCACATTAATTTTTGACCACACAATCTTTGGGATCAAAGCTCATTTTATTATTTTATATTATTCTCTTACAAACCCAACCTGTTCTACATTAACATTTATTTCAAAATTTTGGGCCTCAAGATCGAAATTTTGAGCACCATCTACTAATGATGCTTTTAATGGATCTCATCTGCACTTAAACCCGAGCTCGAACTGGACCCAAATTTGGAAGTGATCCTCCATCACATATGCTAACATATTTTATGTTTTTTTAAATTTTGGTATTCATTTATATAATAATTAGTCATAAATTGTGAGTTAACATGTGAGATATAACCCTAGCAGCACGGACACTCCAAAATTTATGTTGTTTCAGTGCTGTCGGATGCATGCATCGGACACACACGGACACTCTAAAATCCACTAGGATAGACCATAATTGGCTCCTAGTCTGTGTTGCGGTGTCTGAAATGTGTAGTGTCGAATCCGTGTCCGTCTTCTCTTTCATTTATGCAATCCAACCGCGATAACCTATATATATACTGACATTTATCGTGTATGTGTGCAGTATCCGAGATATAACGAAGGAGGTGGCCGCAGCAGTAATCCAAGAAGCTGTGGCTGAGGATCTGGCAGAAGGATACCGTGACATGGATGCTAGGGAGCTTCAGAGGCTTGACAAGGTGGGGTACATAAATAAATTTTGATTTACCAACAGATATTATTCCATTCAGATTCTTTTTTTCTTTTCTTCTTTTTTTATTCCATTTCAGATTCAGTCTTGCAACTTCTCAATAATGTCATTGTCGTGAGTCGCAGGAGGAAACTTTAGAATACGTGAAGAACAATATGTGGAATCCAGTTTACCCTACACTGGTGTATAAAAAGGACTGATTCCCATCTTTCCGCGGTGCAGACATGAAATTTGGCCTTTTTCGTATGATCTTACTTTTGTGCATCTGTAAATCATGTATGTATTGCCAAGGTATGCTTTGAGAAGGTATGTACTTCCATTTATAACCCCCCCCCCCCCCTCCTCTTCTTTTTGTTTTGTTTCGTTGAGAATAATTGCCTACACCTGGAGAAATTATTCAGTGGTCCGCTCACGACGTGGCAGTGGTGAACCTCGACTCCCTACCATACCATGACACGTCATTAAAAGAATAAATTAGAAAGAAAATAATAATAAGATAAATTTTGAGTAGCACCCCACTTGCTTTATCCATATTCAAGGTGCACCCCACCCAATTACCATAATGTAAGACACCCCCCACTTTTGACGGAAACCGTCCATAGCGGATGGTCAATCCCATTGACTGAATTTTTTTGACAAAAATACCCTCTCCCTAAACCCAAACCCAAACCTTAAGCCCTCCTTCACCAACACCAACACCAACACCACCACCGCTCCCCCACCGCCGCTCCGGCGTCCGCCGCCGTTCCTCCTCCCGCTGCTGCGCCCTCAGCCGCTGCTACTCCCACGACCACCGCGCCCGCTGCCGCATCCTCCCACTGCCGCCAGCGGGTGCCTTGGTGTGTGTAAGTTTTGTGTCGGTGAGTTTCTATAGAAGAGAGAGGCCGACCCATGAGTGGGGCCAATGGAGGGTTTGATTATACTTGGATTTGGGTATGGTGCGAGCAATAAAATAAGGAAGGGAGAGTGAGCGAGTGAGCTAGTTGTGGTGAGTTGTGGTGGTAGGGAAGGGAAGGGAAGGGAAGGCACCAAGTCACCAACCACCAAATGATCAAGGAAGGGAAGGGGTACAGCTGTTCTCCTCGTGAAGGATCTTGCAGGCTTTTACACATCCCTAGACCTAGAGACCTCCCTCTCTCTCCAACTTCGTCCTCTTTTCTCATCTTGATTTTTTTTTTACGTCAGCATTTGATTTAAGCAGCAGCATCGGCGGCGTTGGCGGCGGCAGCCGCGACGGGAGCGCACGGTGGGTAAGGGGCTTGGAGGAGGAGGGGGCTCCTCGGCACAGGAGGTGGGGGTGCGACAGCCGGCGGGGGTATGGGGGGTGGGAGTTTGGGTAGGGGAGATTTCGTGGGGAAGAAGAGGGCATTTTTGTCCAAAAAACTGGATCAAAGGAGTTGACTGTTAGTGAAGGACGGAAACTGTCAAAAGTAGGGGGTGCCTTACATTATGATAATTGGGTGGGGTGCACCTTGAATATGGATAAAACAAGTGGGGTGCTACTCAAAATTTCTCTAATAATAATAGTGTGTCATGGTACTATTGGTAGAGAATAAAGGCTCATCACTACCACGTAGTGAGGCCGGACCACTCTACTGATATGCTGCTATCTTTCTATCCAGGTAGTTGCAGCTTGCTTTGCTTTCTCAGTTCCGAGACGTGTCCAGGTTGAAGGACTTGAACAGTTAAAGCTAGGCCAATTGGTTCTTGAAACCAAAAAAAAAAAAAAAAAAAAGCTTTGTCGTATCAGTGACCAAAGTTTAGTACATGTAGATGATTGTTTGATTATTACAGCCTTGTCATAAATCTTTTTTCGGGAAATATGTACTTTGTGATGCCCTCCTTTGCTCATCTAGTGTTTTGAATTGAGCTGAACACTTGCTATATAACTATTTTGTAATCCTTGGCTTCTGTTTAAGAAGTGTGTCAAATAAATAAATTTGTATAAATTAAGGTGAGATCTGCGACATTGTTTTGGCCGAAAAAATGCATACTGGCTGATAGCAATCCATTTCACAAACATAGATTCGACCAATCTAGTAATAAAAGGAGTCGAAGAAATTTTATTTTTCGTACCAAATTTCTCAACCATTGGTCTGTCTGGTCATAACCCGGCCATGTTGTCCAATTCGTGAAATAAGAGGCTCGGCTGCATCTGATTCTCCCCTCACAAATGAAAACAATCTCAATGGCACCACACTACAGCTTACGACCCAAGTTGATTTTTAGCACGGTCTGGCTTATGAAAGCTGGAGAGGGAAGTGGTTGGTGCTTACCACCGGAAAGCCATTTGGGCGGTGGCCAAACTTTTCGTTTATTTTGGGCTGAAAACTCGAAAGCCCTTTTCAACTGCAAGACGAAACAAAGGAAGTTGTATGAGTTCTAATGTACAACTAAATAGGGTCGGCCCTTGAGCAAGTGCACTCATTTGGGTTCCATATTTACTGGGACCCCAAAATTAAGATCCAAGTTGTTAGATATAAAAGAAAATAATTATTGTATTG
Organism: Iris pallida; assembly: GCA_029216955.1. Taxonomy (NCBI): domain Eukaryota; kingdom Viridiplantae; phylum Streptophyta; class Magnoliopsida; order Asparagales; family Iridaceae; genus Iris; species Iris pallida. The sequence continues at coordinate 8,426,051 of JANAVB010024600.1, read as the reverse complement.
TGGTTAACATAAAATAAGTGTGGTGTAGTAGTTAATATTAAAAAAAAAAAAAATGGTGTGGTGGTTAACATATTAGCCTTGTACTCTAGAAATCATTTGTTGAAATTTTGGTATCTTGGTGATAAAATAAGTTTAATTTTTATACTATATATGCCTATTTTGAGAGTTAGTCTTGGGTCCCATAAGCACAGGCCGGTCCTGCAACCAAACAAAGGTGATTTAAACCTCATTTATTTTAAGCCATTTGGTTAGTGTTTGTTCTAATGTACAACCATTGTGGCGAACTCGCTTTGACTGGCGCTCGAACTCATCTCTCTTAACCACTAGGCTAGAGGTCATTTGCATATATATATATATATATATATATATATATATATATATATATATATATATATATATATATATATATATATATATATATATATTTGAAGCAATGGGTAATTGTGGCGAACTCGTCTCCACTGGGACTCGAACTCCTGACCACTTGGGCCGTATGCATCTCTCTTAACCATTTGCATATATATATATATATATATATATATATATATATATATAGAGAGAGAGAGAGAGAGAGAGAGGAGAGAGAGAGAATAAGGGAGGTCAGGTGCCACCTCGTGATGAGGTGGCTATATGTCACCCTCCATGATATTATCATGCACTTGCACACTTTTCGGTGCATGATGATAGCCTGGAGGGTGACACATAGCCACCATCCATAATGTGGCACCTCACCTCCCTTATATATATATATATATATATATATATATATATATATATATATATATATAGAGAGAGAGAGAGAGAGAGAGAGAGAGAGAGAGAGATAATAAGGGAGGTGAGGTGCTACCTCACCGAAACGGAAAGGTGAACTGGTACCAAAATAGTTTGGGATGAGGTGGCTATATGTCACCTCCAATTCTATCATCATGCACTTGCACACTTTTTCGGTGCATGATGATAGCATAGGGGGTGACACATAGCCACCATCCAAATAGTGGTACATTTTGGGGTTATATTTAATAGTGGATTCCTTAGGTATATTTGGATTCAAAAGATTTCTTTCAATAAATGATAAAAGAAATATTTAATTCTATCTTAAGATTCAAATAAATCATACCAATAAATGCTAAAAGATAGATTTAATTCTATCTTAGGATTCAACTAAATATTTTCAATAAATAATAAAAGATAAATTTAATATTAATATTAATATTAATATTAATATTAATATTAATATTAACAATATTTATTAATATTAACAATATGTTAATATTACTATTAATATTAACATTAACATTAATTTTAATTTCAATTATAACATTTATATTAATATTAAAGTTAATATTAATATTAATGTTAATGTTAAAATTAACATTAATATTAAAATTAACATTAATATTAAAACAACATTAATGTTAATGGTAATGTTAATGTTAAAATTAACATTAATATTAAAATTAATATTAATATTAACGTTAATATTAATGTTAATACTAAATTAACATTAATATTAACGTTAATATTAATGTTAACATTAACATTATTTTTTATTTTTATTTTTATTTTTATTTTTATTTTTATTTTATTTTTAATTTTTTATAATATAATTATAATATTAATATTAATATTAATATTAATATAAATGATAATGTTAAAATTATTGACAATGTTAATATTAATTTTAATATTAATGTTAATTTTAACATTAATGTTAATATTAATATTAATTTAGTATTAATATTAATTTAATATTAATCTTAAATCTATCTTTTACCATTTATTTGAAAAGATTCATTTGAACCCTAAGATAGAATTAAATCTTTCTCTTACCATTTGTTGAAAAGATTAATTTGAATCATTAGATAGAACTAAATCTTTTTTCTATCATTTATTGAAAGAAAAATATTCCAACGTACTAGTAAATATACCTACGGAATCCATCGTTAAATATAACAGAAATGTACCATAAGGTAGGCTTGCAAGCCCATTAGAGCGGAACTCTATATATATATATATATATATATATATATATATATATATATATATATATATATATATATATATATATATATTGTATGTCCTTATGGGCCTGTCCAGGACCGTGGCACCGCAACCCAGCCATCCCCGAACCCAGGCAACCACCCCCGGGGACCACCCACCCTACCACTAGGCTAGATGTAACGTCTAAAATGTTGTACCCCGTCCGAGGCCCAGTTGCATAACATTTTCATGGATCAAGGTTATGCGGGAAGCTTCCAGAACATTTTAGAAGATGGCAGAACATTCCAGAAGATAGTGGATCTCTCCGGAGAGCCCAAGATCGTTCTAGGAGGCCCAAGAAGGTTCTGGATGGCCTGTGAAGTTTCCTTTTTTGTTGCTAGGGAATAAATCTGAAATATGTCGTTCCAGTTATGGTAGAAAAGAATAATCCTTGGAATATTCCTTCCAGGACTTTCCATGTAAAGCTCTCTGAGCACTTATAAAAGGGGGAGACTTTCATTTGTTCCTCACCACCTTCATTGTAAGCATTCTCCAAGTTAATAAAGAGATTCTTACGAGTCCATCTTTGCTCCACTATTCTTAATTTTCTTAGCGATCTAGCTAAGTCATGTTGGGAAGGCTTGCACGAGTCTTGACGGATAAAAATAGTGCGCCGCACGGGACGAAGTGCTAGCAAAAAAACTAAGTTCGTGACAAGTGGTATCAGAGCAAAGATTCGATCGTCGTCATGTCTTCGACCGAAGCAATCATCAACGAGCAACCCGCATCGCCTAAGGAGAAGGCGAAGACCTCGAGGAAGGGCAAGAGCAAAGAACCGTCGATGGAACGGGCTCTTGGTGAGTTGGTTGAACGGATTGAGATGCTGGTGAAAGACGTGACGGGCGTCGAATTTCAAGTAGAGCAAAACCAAGCGGCTCACGAGAAATTCCCCCAGGGTTTGGAGACGGACGTCGCCACGGCTATGTCGGAGTTCCGAGAGCATCTCCGCGAGATGCAGGCCGAGTTCGAGGAGGAACGAAAGGCCACTAAGGCGGAGATTGTTGAACTACGCAAAGAGCTACAAACCAAGGCGGAGGTCCTCGAGAGAGCTATTGCTGGTGGTCCGACTCCGATGAGGGAGTCGACACAGAGGGTGAAGTATCCAAAACCTAAATCCTTCACTGGCATACGGGATGCGAATGAGGTGGATAACTTCATCTGGAATGTCGAGCGCTACCTAAAGGCGGTCCGCATCGAGGATGAGACCGACAAGGTAAACACAACGTCCCTATATTTCTCTGATGATGCTATGTTGTGGTGGTGTAACACCCATATCTCAGTACACGTATTTTGACTAAGCCTGCATGTATCTTGGACCTGTATTTTATTTTCTCAGATTCTGGCCTGTAATTGTATTTTTGGCTCGACTTGCAAATTTTTGGTTTTCTCGTAAAAATGGGTTTTGGCATGGCTTGGTTTTATTTTATGGAGTAGGATGGGTTTGGTTTGGTTCAACATGCATTTGGAACACCTTAGCCTATGCTCCACCCTCAACACACCACAACCACCCTCATTAAAACCCTACCAACCTTTTCTCTCTCCTCATAACTCTTTCATTTTATTTTTTCCATCTTCTTCTTCTTCCTTCCTCCACACAACACCTCCACCCATAGGCAAGTGCACCTTGCCATCAAATAAGTACCATATTTTATTTGTCCATTAGCTAGATTAGGACATGGAGATCAACATTAGAACTTGACATTTTTGGATTTGGAGCTTCCATTTTCCTAGATCTAGGTTTTAACCATTTTCGGAAATTCTTGGTTTTGATCTATTAAACTTTGATTTTTGTGGGTTTTGATGCTTCCATGTGGAAGAAAACTCAATTTTACTCAAGTTAGAACTTTGAAAATCTAGATTTGGCTTTGATTTGACCAATATATGAAGAATGGAATTTTTGGTGTTCTTAATGCTTGCTCTCGGCCTGGAGAAGAAGACTGCAGCCTGCGCTCTTTAGCGCAGTGCTGGACTGCGCATCACCCTCTCGGCCTGCGCTCTTTAGCGCAGTGCCGACCGCGCTGCTTGCCCCATTGGCGAACTGCGCTCAACCCCATGCGCCATCCATCCATGCGCAGTCTGCTCCTGCGCAGTCTGCTCATGTGCAGTCTGCTCCTGCGCAGTCTGCTCATGCGCCACTTGACCCCTGCGCAGCTCACCCCTGCGCAGTTGGCTCCCCGCGCACTTGGACTCATGCGCACTTGACCCCTGCGCGCTTGGCCCTATGCGCCACCCAACCCTGCGCCCTGTGCCCCTGCGCACTTGGCACCCTGCGCAGCTGACACCCTGCGCAATCCAACCCCCTGACCCCTTGCGCAACCCATTGACTCTTGGAGTTTTGGTTTATTTTCTTGGACTTGGCTTCTCTTTTATGGATTAGGTTTTGAGATCTTGTTCCACACAGCACGACTATCTTGACCCAACACGACCTGACACGATTTTCAATATTTGCTATGACTGGTACGGTTTTTGTGATTTCTGTGGTTTATGATCCTAGTACCTTCTGATCTTCTTGATAGTGACCCGATGGGGTGCACTCTTGACTTGTAACCTGATAACTTGATAGTGGCCCGTGGCGGCGCACTCCTGACTTGTAACTTACAACTCGACTTGTGACTTGTAACTTGACTTGTATACTCAACCTTGACACCGTGGGTGTTCTTGCTTGCTTGCTTGTGCAATCCACTTGTCTTGTCTTGCATCATGTCTAGGACGTGACTCCCTGGTTCCCACGGTCAGGGATTCACACTGAATATGGATTAGGATAATGACTAGATCAAACTATAGTTCAAGGAGAATTTCCAGTCACAGGTAATCTTGTTATCTGGGCGCTCTTAATTTGACTTGTAGCTTGCCGACGAGTAGAGCACATTTTCAGTGCACTGTCATGTGTTGCACCCTCTAAGTCATCCAAGGGTATATCGTCTCCGAGGCGATGTACCCAACCATACTCTCAACCCGCGGAAGGATAACTGGATGGTCTGCAGGGCTTGGGACTGGAAAGTTCTCATTGCATCTTGTTAGTAATTAGGCTTGTGATAACCCTAGTTAGTTAAAGTAGTAAGCCGTAATAATTGCTTGGCCGCTTGTGAATAGATGGTGTCTAGCCCTGTTTAAGTCTTGTCTAGTCCCTGTATCCTGGTACTCTTGAACATGATTGTTTTTGTAACACCCTATTTTCTGAAATTGGAGATTTTTGAAAATTTATTATTTTATTATTTAATAGTGGTATTTTAGTCATGGCAAGATTTTCTGGTGATTTTAGTTAAGTTAAACCATTTCTAAAGTCATGCTAAGTCATGACTCATGACTTGTGATTTTGGTTAGTATAACTTAGTATAAACCCTAGTTTTCTCTAACCTAGAAGTTGCCATGACCATGAGAGCTTAGCCATAGGCTTAGAACACCAAATTAGTGATTTTTAGCCTAAAGGGTATTTTGGTAAATTTTTAGGAATTATTTGGAATTATTTAGATTTATGTGTTTTTATTATTGTTTAATTATTGTTAAGTGTCATGAGAGCCCCTAACCAAGTTTAGCCTAATCTAGAGGTTGGTTACTAACCTAGAATGACTAAGAGGATAGATACTTGGTCATGGTTAAAGTGAGATAAATATCTAGATATTTCACTTTTTAGATATTTAGAACCTAAATATCTAACCCCCTTAGTCAAAGACTTAGGGGCTAAGTTTGCAAGTGGTAGGACACCCTCCCCTACCCCCATGGCAGCCAAGGGCACCCCCCCTACACTACCCCCTTCCTATATAATCCCATTAATTTCATTCATGATAAATTTACATGAATTTTATACCTAGAAAATCCATTTCCTACACAAGATCACAACTTGATCAATTTTGATCCAAATCACCTCTAGTTTCTTGCATTGGACTCCCCTACACTAGAGGGTACTAGTTAGGGCCTGCTATTGAGGATTTGGAGGCTTTTGGCATCACAAAGTTGAAGGATACACACCCCCCTCTCCTTGTTTTTCCATTGGATTTGCATCAATAGGTAAATGTCCATAAACCATGTTAATATTGTGTTTTCTCTTCATATTTGCATGCATCTAGGTACTAGGGAACTGTGTGTCAAGTTTGGTAGGATTTCGAGTTGGTTTGGTGTCCGTATCGGACACGTATCTAGGGTTTTATGCAAGTGTTTGATGTATTGCCTCTGTGAATTAAATGTTATTATTTTCGAAAACTTTTTGAACAAGTTTTTAGCCCTATAGGTGTAGATCATAGAACCATAACTCTGAGCACACTTCGAGTTGTGTCCGTGTCCAAAACAGGACACGAACACACTGTTAAACCACACTGTGACACTGAAAAACCCCACTGTTAGACACTTACTGTCGTGTCCACACGTGTCGTGGACACGATACAGGAACTTGGACACATGCCCTGACACCCCACCTATCCTAGGACACGACCACGACACCATAGGTTGCACACACGTGGCCCTAGACTGGTCGACACGCGTGCACGACGCAGCACGACAGTGCGCACGGCTCCCCTGCTGCTGCACATCTCGTGCTCGCTGCACGTGACACGTGGACACGTGCCACTTGGCACAGAGGTGGGGGCACTCTCTGACAAGCCCCTCCTCGAGTCTCACAACTTCTCGTGTCGTATCGGACACGAAATCAGGGCCGCACTGGCCATACACGCGCACAGTTTCAGTCGAAATCCGACTTGGACACGGCCTTCGTGTCGCATGGACACGAGTCGAGGACACCTCGTGTTTGCACGAGTGTGTAGCCCTACACGTGGGCTACACGTGGGCATGACCACGAGGCCCCACGTGGCTCGTGTCGTGTCCACGAGGCGCGTGAACACGTGCACGACACTGCGGTTTAGTGTTCGTGTATCCTAGTTTACCCGATTTGGATTTTAAGTGTTTGGACACGCCGTGTCGTGTCGTGGTGGTCTGCCATTGACACACATGACACGTATATGTGTGGGGCACCTGTTACCAACCATTTGATTCGAGCATTAGCTCGGTTTTTCGTATGAAATCGAGTTTTTCCCTATTACCTATACACAGTCCAGTATTTTCCAGGAAATTGGGATATTTCCAGATTTTAAAAGTGAGTTTTAAACCTATTTTTGATATGAATTATACATGTAATTGTGTATTTTCCGTATATATATATATCTAGTATATATGTATGTGAGTGTGTAGGTGGGTTTTTAGAGTGTATACATGTATATACATGTGTATATACATGTATGTATATGTGTAGGGGGTGTGTGTGTATTTTGTTGTGTTGGGGGCTGTGATTCCTGTCTCAGGAATCTGAGACACCCCCATCCCCCCTGTTCTCTGTTCCCCTCTCTTTCACTGTTCCTTTCTCTCTCCCTCCCTCTCTCACTCTATGTCCCTCTCTCACATCTCTCTCTCTATTTCCCTCTCTCTCTATATATATATATATATATATATATATATATATATATATATATATATATATATATATATATATATGTTATATTATATATAGTTATATATATTGGTATATATAGTAAGGGTATATGGGTTATATATATTTATATATATATATGGAATGTATATATATGTATATATTATAGCTATCTATATATGTATATATTAGGTATATATGTGAGTATGGGTTGTATATATATAATGTATCCCATATTAGTATATAGGAAGTAGATAGGTAGTGTATATCTATATATAGATATATATAGATATATGTATATAGTTGTGACTTCTAAATATAGGTTGTATGAAAACCTATAGCAACTAGCCTATAGAAACCTATAACCATTAGCCTATGGCCAAGATTATTAGCCTATGGCTTGGGGCTAACCCTAATGGCCCAAAACCCAACTTGTTGACCCTTGTTGACTAAGGGTTGACCAAAGTCAACCTTAGGTCAAACCATGACCTAATTAACCTAAGAATGACTAGTTCAACTAGTCTGACCATGTTTGACCTAATCACCTTGTTGACTAGTCCTTGTTTGACCTAATTACCTAACTGACTAGTCTTTGTTTGACCAATACCTTAGTTGGTCTAAGTTTGACCTAGACTTGACCCAGATTGATCATGTTGACTAGTATTTGACTAAGTTTGATTAGAGTGTTGACCAGGAGTTGATTTTAACCTAGATTAAACTTGTTTGACCTTGTTTGATCTTGTTTGACTCTATTTGACTTAGTATGACTTCCTGTGACCTAGTTTGACTATTAGAGTTGACCAAGAGTTGACTTTTGACCAGATTGACCTAGAATCATGTAGTGTGCATTGTATACTTTATTTTTACCATTGTGGATACATTGTGACTTGTATTGCTCTGATTAGGAGCCATACACCTCTCCTCAGACAGTATATCTTCTTCAGACATTCAGTTATCAGGCGAGTACATTCTCTGACCGTTTCATATTTGCCAGGATTTATATTCTTGCTCTAGATTACTTTACTTGATGCTGACACGATTGTTATCACGGATTGGTACTATATGGATCTTTTCATGAGATGTTATCCCCTTCGGGAGCATCAGATACAACATGTTTGTGCTTTTCACGAATCATCATGTATCTCTATGCTTTCATAGATTCATGAATTGCTTGTGACTCATGTACTCTCATGCTCACAGAGCCTCTCATGAATCTCCCATTTATGGGCTTATCATGAATCTTAACATAACTTGAACGGATCCTTGTGTATTGATTGGGGATGGGGGAGTGGAAATAGTCATGTGGATATTACCCCAGTAGCTGTAGTCATGAATCACTTCTAGCTGTAGCCATGAATCTCCTATGCCATTTCACATGTCTATATTTTACTCTGACTCACTAGACACTGCTAGTTCTCTATTATAGTAGATATTTTATTACAGTTCTCTCTTTCGCTACATGTATCTTCCTTCAGCGTTTCCTGTATTTTACTCTATTGCATGCTTTATATTTCCTATCATACTATGCACTGCGTGAGATGTATTGTGCTCGTTCCTGTCCTGATTGGACCTGTTGAAAATATTACAGAGGATGAGGAGGAGGCCCTGGTGTCTACCTATTATGGAGCAGGACTAGATGACACTTATGTTGTGGACCCTCAGCAGGATCTACCTGCAGCTGAGGACGTTGCCCCAGTAGTCTAGATTAGTATAGCTAGACAGTCTTTCTGTATTATCTTTTTGTCTCACCTCTGAGTTGTATTTTGAGATGTTGAGATATGTAGACTCTTAGACTTATTGTATTATGAGTTGACATTCTGATGTTATGTTATCCTAGACACTTGGACTTTTTTTCATCTATTGTACTGTCTCTTTGAGTTACCATCTGTCTATCTATCTATCTTCCATTTCTCTACCTAGATGTGATTGAGATTATTTTCTGTTTGTCACCTCCATTCGGAGAGTATAAACTGTACAGGTACTTTATATTGTTAGATGATTAACCTAGGACAGCGTTCTACCGCCGACACTGCGGCGTAGGCTGGACGTATCCACTTCTCGTGCCCTGACTATAGGGTGCGGGTCGTGACACGTTTTTAGTGGTGGCCCATGCAGGTCGAGTTTATGTAGTGGTATTCGAACTAGAGTATCACTACAGCCTGCGATAGGATTTGAGGAATAGGCTTAGAGAGAGTGGATACTCAATCACTGTTAGGATACCTTGAGAGATTCCTGGGATGACCCTTGAGAATCTCGTTTGAAATTACGATTAAACTCCTTTTCCCTTGATTAAATTTGATTTTGGAGGATTCACTGTAGAACTTTGAATCCTGGTGTTAGTTGATAATTTTAAAAATTTTATAGTTGTTGATTTTAATTTCTTAGTGTTAGATTAATATCTTTTATTTTTGGGGTAATCAATCACAATTATGAGAAAACTCTTATTTGTTCTTGCCATCTAATCCTCTTGCTAATTGCCTTTCATTAAAATGAACTGTCTTCTCTATTTTGCATCTTGCTTAAACTCTTTCTACCAATCTAAGTGACTGTATCCCAAACCTGACTTACTCGACATTTCCTCAAATCAAGACTTTATTGAGACCTTCTAACCTTGACCCTTGATTGATCGAACCCTAAATATATTCATCTAGTAGCCTATCTATCCTTAGGACTGTGTTCCTAAATTATTTACTAGATTCCTGATTAATTTTATTTCATTGGTTAATTTGATCTTCTTCAATTTTTGCATCAATTATCACGTCTTGAACTCCCACTTTCTATTCTAGATCATTGGACGTCCTTTACCGTGACTTAGGTATTCAGAGTATAATACTAGCTGTTACCTCCCAAACAAATTTCACATGTAAGACCTAGACTAGCCTACCTTCATGTAGGTATTCCATGTCCCACTAAAACCCGTCTCCTTGTACTCTATTTCCTTGACATGATTTTCTGGTCAAATGGCTAAACCATAACCTCTACCATGATACTAAATTAATTCTTATTTCAGTTAGAGATCCATCTTGGCTCAATTCTTTCGACCTGGCATGTGATGGTGTTCTGCTTGAACCCTCAAATACTTAACCTTGTACCTTACCTTGAATGCTTGACCCGATTGGTTAAGAATTTTGGACTATGTATCTTCTTTCATCATTTCCACCCTTACTTATATCTTATGCTATAAATTTATCCTTAAGTTTTACAAGCTTATCCTTTCGAGCTTGATCATGATATATTTTATTGGGTGTACACCCACTAATATATTATCTAATCAGAACCGGCACATGATGGTCTGATCAACCTATTGCGTTTTGGTACGCTTTTTTATATATTAATCTACGTGGATAGAGACACAGTTAAACTTACCCTAGAATCTTATCCACAACAGCCTTGACAATTCTCCTTGGAATTATTTTATCACCTATGAACCTCGTATTCATATCCAGTTGGATTAAATTTAATCATGACCTGGATCTTCATCATTGGATGCCCGTGCTCATACTTGATTTCATTGATTTCCCATCTTGTCCAATCTCTATTTTTCCTGAAATTGATCAACTTAGATCGTGTCAAGACTAAAATCTATTTGTGATTGTTGTACCTAAATTTTCAATTTTCTTTTATGGAAGGATAACTTTAATGATTTCTCAGTTACTTGTTAAATGACCAATTTTCATATAGGATGGTAGACGGCCCTACAGCCTTGATGATTGTTGTTTCCCTTACCTTCCCAATTACCTTAGATTGCTTGTACGTTTTGATACCATAGGACAGTATTGATCTAGAATGACTAGTGCACCTAGATGAGACCACAGACTGTTCCATTTAACCTGTCCCCCTGGTACCACTATTCATCATGATTTTGGTTCAATTTAGGCCATAGACCCTTCCCACTCTAAATTGTGATCACCGTAGACACGTTACCGTGACTTTTAAATTTGGAACACAAGACTAGTTGTTTTCTCAAAACTAATTTCACATACGTAACCTAGACATGACATACTACACCTATGACCTTAGTGTCCCACTCAGGCATACCATTGTATGCTTCATTGCTTAGTACGATTTTTCTGACCCGAGGCTCCATCCTGATTTACCCCATGGAGTTACTTTTGGCTCCGATTTGATTTAAGGACACCTTATGACCTAAAACTGCCAGCCAATTTTTGGACATGACCCAGTATAGGTCTACTACCCATATTTTGCTTGTTGACCTTGTATGTTGCCTAGGTAGTGGCTTCGTCCTTGATTGTTGGAGGTTTGACCTAGGAGGAGTACGACCATCTAAATTTCGAGGACGAAATTATTTTAAGGTGGGTAGACTTGTAACACCCTGTTTTCTGAAATTGAAGATTTTTGAAAATTTATTATTTTATTATTTAATAGTGGTATTTTAGTCATGGCAAGATTTTCTGGTGATTTTAGTTAAGTTAAACCATTTCTAAAGTCATGCTAAGTCATGACTTATGACTTGTGATTTTGGTTAGTATAACTTAGTATAAACCCTAGTTTTCTCTAACCTAGAAGTTGCCATGACCATGAGAGCTTAGCCATAGGCTTAGAACACCAAATTAGTGATTTTTAGCCTAAAGGGTATTTTGGTATATTTCTAGGAATTATTTGGAATTATTTAGATTTATGTGTTTTTATTATTGTTTAATTATTGTTAAGTGTCATGAGAGCCCCTAACCAAATTTAGCCTAATCTAGAGGTTGGTTACTAACCTAGAATGACTAAGAGGATAGATACTTGGTCATGGTTAAAGTGAGATAAATATCTAGATATTTCACTTTTTAGATATTTAGAACCTAAATATCTAACCCCCTTAGTCAAAGACTTAGGGGCTAAGTTTGCAAGTGGTAGGACACCCTCCCCTACCCCCATGGCAGCCAAGGGCACCCCTCCTACACTACCCCCTTCCTATATAATCCCATTAATTTCATTCATGATAAATTTACATGAATTTTATACCTAGAAAATCCATTTCCTACACAAGATCACAACTTGATCAATTTTGATCCAAATCACCTCTAGTTTCTTGCATTGGACTCCCCTACACTAGAGGGTACTAGTTAGGGCCTGCTATTGAGGATTTGGAGGCTTTTAGCATCACAAAGTTGAAGGATACACACCCCCCTATCCTTGTTTTTCCATTGGATTTGCATCAATAGGTAAATGTCCATAAACCATGTTAATATTGTGTTTTCTCTTCATATTTGCATGCATCTAGGTACTAGGGAACTGTGTGTCAAGTTTTGTAGGATTTCGAGTTGGTTTGGTGTCCGTATCGGACACGTATCTAGGGTTTTATGCAAGTGTTTGATGTATTGCCTCTGTGAATTAAATGTTATTATTTTCGAAAACTTTTTGAACAAGTTTTTAGCCCTATAGGTGTAGATCATAGAACCATAACTCTGAGCACACTTCGAGTTGTGTCCGTGTCCAAAACAGGACACGAACACACTGTTAAACCACACTGTGACACTGAAAAACCCCACTGTTAGACACTTACTGTCGTGTCCACACGTGTCGTGGACACGATACAGGAACTTGGACACATGCCCTGACACCCCACCTATCCTAGGACACGACCACGACACCATAGGTTGCACACACGTGGCCCTAGACTGGTCGACACGCGTGCACGACGCAGCACGACAGTGCGCGCGGCTCCCCTGCTGCTGCACATCTCGTGCTCGCTGCACGTGACACGTGGACACGTGCCACTTGGCACAGAGGTGGGGGCACCCTCTGACAAGCCCCCCCTCGAGTCTCACAACTTCTCGTGTCGTATCGGACACGAAATCAGGGCCGCACTGGCCATACACGCGCACAGTTTCAGTCGAAATCCGACTTGGACACGGCCTTCGTGTCGCATGGACACGAGTCGAGGACACCTCGTGTTTGCACGAGTGTGTAGCCCTACACGTGGGCTACACGTGGGCATGACCACGAGGACCCACGTGGCTCGTGTCGTGTCCACGAGGCGCGTGAACACGTGCACGACACTGCGGTTTAGTGTTCGTGTATCCTAGTTTACCCGATTTAGATTTTAAGTGTTTGGACACGCCGTGTCATGTCGTGGTGGTCTGCCATTGACACACATGACACGTATATGTGTGGGGCACCTGTTACTAACCATTTGATTCGAGCATTAGCTCGGTTTTTCGTATGAAATCGAGTTTTTCCCTATTACCTATACACAGTCCAGTATTTTCCAGGAAATTGGGATATTTCCAGATTTTAAAAGTGAGTTTTAAACCTATTTTTGATATAAATTATATATGTAATTGTGTATTTTTCGTATATATATATATCTAGTATATATGTATGTGAGTGTGTAGGTGGGTTTTTAGAGTGTATACATGTATATACATGTGTATATACATGTATGTATATGTGTAGGGGGTGTGTGTGTATTTTGTTGTGTTGGGGGCTGTGATTCCTGTCTCAGGAATCTGAGACACCCCCATCCCCCCTGTTCTCTGTTCCCCTCTCTTTCACTGTTCCTTTCTCTCTCTCTCTCCCTCTCTCACTCTATGTCCCTCTCTCACATCTCTCTCTCTATTTCCCTCTATATATATTTATATGTTATATATATATATATATATATATATATATATATATATATATATATATATATATATATATATATATAAATTTATATATATATATATATATATATATATATATGTTATATTATATATAGTTATATATATTGGTATATATAGTTAAGGGTATATGGGTTATATATATTTATATATATATATATGGAATGTATATATATGTATATATTATAGCTATCTATATATGTATATATATTAGGTATATATGTGAGTATGGGTTGTATATATATATAATGTATCCCATATTAGTATATAGGAAGTAGATAGGTAGTGTATATCTATATATATAGATATATAGATATATGTATATAGTTGTGACTTCTAAATATAGGTTGTATGAAAACCTATAGCAACTAGCCTATAGAAACCTATAACCATTAGCCTATGGCCAAGATTATTAGCCTATGGCTTGGGGCTAACCCTAATGGCCCAAAACCCAACTTGTTGACCCTTGTTGACTAAGGGTTGACCAAAGTCAACCTTAGGTCAAACCATGACCTAATTAACCTAAGAATGACTAGTTCAACTAGTCTGACCATGTTTGACCTAATCACCTTGTTGACTAGTCCTTGTTTGACCTAATTACCTAACTGACTAGTCTTTGTTTGACCAATATCTTAGTTGGTCTAAGTTTGACCTAGACTTGACCCAGATTGATCATGTTGACTAGTATTTGACTAAGTTTGATTAGAGTGTTGACCAGGAGTTGATTTTAACCTAGATTAAACTTGTTTGACCTTGTTTGATCTTGTTTGACTCTATTTGACTTAGTATGACTTCCTGTGACCTAGTTTGACTATTAGAGTTGACCAAGAGTTGACTTTTGACCAGATTGACCTAGAATCATGTAGTGTGCATTGTATACTTTATTTTTACCATTGTGGATACATTGTGACTTGTATTGCTCTGATTAGGAGCCATACACCTCTCCTCAGACAGTATATCTTCTTCAGACATTCAGTTATCAGGCGAGTACATTCTCTGACCGTTTCATATTTGCCAGGATTTATATTCTTGCTCTAGATTACTTTACTTGATGCTGACACGATTGTTATCACGGATTGGTACTATATGGATCTTTTCATGAGATGTTATTCCCTTCGGGAGCATCAGATACAACATGTTTGTGCTTTTCACGAATCATCATGTATCTCTATGCTTTCATAGATTCACGAATCGCTTGTGACTCATGTACTCTCATGCTCACAGAGCCTCTCATGAATCTCCCATTTATGGGCTTATCATGAATCTTAACATAACTTGAACGGGTCCTTGTGTATTGATTGGGGATGGGGGAGTGGAAATAGTCATGTGGATATTACCCCAGTAGCTGTAGTCATGAATCACTTCTAGCTGTAGCCATGAATCTCCTATGCCATTTCACATGTCTATATTTTACTCTGACTCACTAGACACTGCTAGTTCTCTATTATAGTAGATATTTCATTACAGTTCTCTCTTTTGCTACATGTATCTTCCTTCAGCGTTTCCTGTATTTTACTCTATTGTATGCTTTATATTTCCTATCATACTATGCACTGCGTGAGATGTATTGTGCTCATTCCTGTCCTGATTGGACCTGTTGAAAATATTACAGAGGATGAGGAGGAGGCCCTGGTGTCTACCTATTATGGAGCAGGACTAGATGACACTTATGTTGTGGACCCTCAGCAGGATCCACCTGCAGCTGAGGACGTTGCCCCAGTAGTCTAGATTAGTATAGCTAGACAGTCTTTCTGTATTATCTTTTTGTCTCACCTCTGAGTTGTATTTTGAGATGTTGAGATATGTAGACTCTTAGACTTATTGTATTATGAGTTGACATTCTGATGTTATGTTATCCTAGACACTTGGACTTTTTTCATCTCTTGTACTGTCTCTTTGAGTTACCATATGTCTATCTATCTATCTTCCATTTCTCTACCTAGATGTGATTGAGATTATTTTCTGTTTGTCACCTCCATTCGGAGAGTATAAACTGTACAGGTACTTTATATTGTTAGATGATTAACCTAGGACAGCGTTCTACCGCCGACACTGCGGCGTAGGCTGGACGTATCCACTTCTCGTGCCCTGACTATAGGGTGCGGGTCGTGACAGTTTTACTTGCTTTAACAATAATTGGGTAGAGACAAGGAGACATTCAGGCGAAGGGTTACAACCCCGGTCCTTGTTTGGTTTATGGATTGTAACCTGGCTTCCAGAATGGTTCCACGTCCCTAGTCGCTTATTGTCCTGCTGTACTTTTATTACTTGTACCTTCTTCCATTTTCTTATGTTCTGATATGCTGGCTTTTGTTCTTATTTCGTGGCCTCCTTTGTGGCACTTGCTCTTTCTGGGGTTTGATCCAGCTGGTTTTGTGTGGCCAGATTTCGGAGCAGCTTCCTGGGATCTACCGAACCTCCAGCCCGATGGTGGCGACTAGAAGGAACCCGGGCTACGAGTGGGTTTTCTATTTTGTTTCGCTCACTCTATTGTAAAAATTATTCTTTTGAGGCGTTTAGCCGACGAGCACCTGTTAGCTCGATGCATTTACTTACTGTCTGCCTACGGACTGTAAACATGATTAACAAATCCTAGGGTTGATCATGTACAACTTAACTCTTGCTAGTCATTGTATTTTGTACGACTAGCTTCATGATCAGCTGATATGTAATATTTGGGACGCCTTTTATTGTATATTTGGTGGTCAAACATCTTGTAATTATATTACTTGCTTGAGATCGAGATAACAGGTTTGACCTTAAGAGACCGTTGGCTTGTAGTAAACCATCATATCTAGACAGCCGTGACCGTATAGCGAGATGGACCTCATTTCAATATACGTAGCTGGCTATGTTCGCCCCCGCTCTCCAGTATTCTGGTTCTGGGGCATGACATGGTTTAAGTGGTAGCCCATGCAGGTCTTGTCAATCAAAAAATATGAGGGTTTACCGAATAGATGTCTCAATCAGTACTCGTCCTTGATCTCCGTTCGTATCCTCTGAATCTCTGGAATCTTGACCTGATCACATGCTTGTATCGTTGATCTGTCCTGGTCCTTCCTTATTGTTTTTCCTATATCGTCTTCTTCAACGGCACTGTACCTGACCCCGCCGATCAGCAAGGTGGAGCACCTCCCGTGGATCAGCAGCAACCTGGAGATCAGGCCCAGCACTCCGGAGTAGCCTCCAGAGTTGTGCCTACTGGAGGAGAACCCCCAGTTCAGCCCGTTCAGCCTGTCGAGCCGGATGATGGCACTTTGGTAGGTCTCATCAGGACCTTGATAGCTTCCCAGGATCGTCAAGGAGACGCCTTACACCAGGTAGTGGCAGATGCTTTGACCAGAGGCGGTCATCCAGGGAACAGCGCGGCCAACAGCTTCAAGCGCTTGAACCCTCCATTCTTCGACGACAGCGAGGATACGATTGCCGCGGACGCTTGGCTTCAGGATACCGAGGTGGTTCTGGAAGCAGCTAGAACACCTGAGAATGAGAAGGTGGCCGTGGCACGGCTACAGTTGCTGGACTTAGCTCGCAGTTGGTGGGCAGCGCAGGCCATGGGATTAGTGGCACCCATTTCTTGGGCGGTATTTAGAGAGAGATTCCAGACAAAGTATTTCGATGCTGTGGCCCGGTACGACCTACAGACGAGATTTACCAACTTGAAGCAAGGAGGCAGAACAGTCACAGTTATGCATCTGAGTTTTCTAGACTCAGTAGGTTTGCCCCCACCTTGGTGGCAACCGAGTTTGATAGGGCCCAGCGGTTCCAGCAGGAACTGCATTTGGAGATCTTGTTAGCAGTCGAGCAGTTCGAGCACCAGACGTTCGATGCAGTATTGAGAGCAGCTAGGAGGCATGAGTATACCTCCCAGAGGATCGTGGATAGGACCGGAGGTAGAAAGCGGTCCCACAGCCAGATGCACCAATCATCAGCTCCAGCCCCGGCAGCAAGGGGTTTGACTATTGGAACTCCGAGGCGGGCGGCCTCAGTGACGTCGGTTCAACATTCAACCCCGACGTATCCGCAGCAGCAGAAGCAGAAGCAGACTTTCGCGATAGGATGTTCTCATTGTGGGAAGTCAGGCCATGTAGTGGCGGATTATCGTAGGACGCAAGGATTGTGCCTAGCTTGTGGAGCGGCAGATCACAAGATAGGAGCTTGCCCGAATAGGGGTAGTTCTTCCTCTTCCAACCTAACCAGTCCATCGGCTAGGGGACCAGCACATGTGCAGCAGCAGCAGTACCCGAGGCCATTGTTGCCTCAGGCCCAGGCATTTCATCAGCAGAACCAGCAGCAGTACACCCAAGCCCAAGTACAGAGCAGGCAGAGAGGTTTCCAGCAGAGGGGACCCGCAGCAAGAGGTCAGGCCATGATGATGGCTATGGAAGAAGAAGTTGCACCAGGTGAGGTAGTGGCAGGTACTATTCTCGTCAACTCCTCTCCAGCATTGGTATTATTTGATTCTGGTGTATCGCATTCATTCATGTCTGCACGATTCGCGACACGGATAGGATTGGAGCCCGAGTCATTAGCAGTGAGGCTTAATATACTTACTGGTAATGGTCTTGTGGGAGTAGATCGAGTGTTTTCCTCGTGGCGGATCGTAGTTAGCGGTAGAGAGTTCCCCTCTAGATTTATAGAATTCCCTATGGTAGACTATAATGTGGTCCTAGGCATGGATTGGTTGAGGAACCAGTATGCTAGGATAGACTGCCATGTTGGCAGAGTTGTTTTCAACATTCCAGGAGAGCCAGAGTTTTCATTTTCCAGAGGCGCGGTGGAGCCATCTTTTCCAGTATTGCGGATGGCAGTAGCAGCAGTACAGTTACCCCGGATAGTTGAAGAGTTTCCAGATGTCTTCCCAGAAGAACTTCCAGGGATGCCGCCAGAGCGGGAAATCGAGTTCACTATAGACTTGATCCCCGGAACAGCACCAGTATCAGAGCGAGTCTACAGGATGGCGCCTTCAGAGTTGGAGATTTTGTACAAGATGATTGAAGAACTCAGGACCAAAGGATTCATTCGTGCAAGTGGATCGCCTTGGGGAGCCCCGATGCTTCTTGTAAAAAAGAAGGATGGTACGTCCAGGTTATGTGTAGATTATCGTACCTTGAACTCAGTGACAATCAAGAACAGATACCCTCTCCCGATGATAGATGACTTGTTTGATCAACTCAGAGGGGCTTCAGTGTTTTCGAAGATAGACTTGCGGTCAGGATACCACCAGATCAGAGTGAGAGAGCAGGACATCCCGAAGACAGCTTTTCGATCTAGGTATGGACATTGGGAGTTCCTTGTTATGCCCTTTGGAGCGACCAATGTGCCGGCAGTATTCATGGACCTCATGAATCACATTTTCATGCCTTACTTGGATCAGTTCGTGATCGTGTTCCTAGATGATATCCTGGTCTACAGCCAAAGCGAAGCAGAGCATGAGCAGCATCTCAGAATCGTCCTTCAGACGCTTAGAGAGCATCAGTTGTACGCCAAGTTCAGTAAATACGACTTCTGGCTCGATCGCATTTCGTACTTGGGTCACATCATTACTCGAGGAGGAGTGGAAGTGGATCCCCAGAAGATTGTGGCTATCGAGACATGTTCAGTACCCAGCTCAGTGGCAGAAGTTCGTAGCTTCCTTGGATTGGCCGGCTACTACCGGTGATTCGTTTCAGATTTTGTAAGGATTTCGGCACCGATGACCCAGTTGACCCGCAAGGATGTGCAGTTCGCTTGGACAGCGGAGTGTCAGGAATCATTTGAGGAGTTGAAGCGAGGTTTGATAACGGCTCCCATTCTCACACTTCCAGATGGGACCGGAGGATTCACAGTTTATTGCGACGCTTCAGGCAGAGGATTGGGGTGTATTTTGATACAGCATGGGAAGGTAATATCTTATGCATCACGTCAACTTCGTGATCATGAGAAGAATTACCCGACCCACGACTTAGAGCTGGCAGTAGTAGTGTTTGCACTTAAGTTGTGGAGACACTACTTGTACGGAGATAGAGTGGAGATATTTACTGATCACAAGAGTCTGAAGTATGTTTTCATCCAGAAGGACCTTAATATGCGGCAGAGAAGATGGCTTGAACTATTGGTGGACTACGATGTGGATTTACAGTATCACCCAGAGAAGGCCAACGTTGTAGCAGATGCGTTGAACAGGAGAGCCGGAGTTTATTTCCTGACGGCGCAACCAGAGTTATTGTCGGATCTTCAGAAGATGGGAATTGAAATGGTTCTTCCTACCAGTATGGCATTAATGGCCAGTCTACAGGTTCAGTCCAGCATAGTTGAGAGGATCCGTACGGCGCAGTCTACAGATTCTAAGATTCAGCGGCTCAGAGCAGAGTATAAGGCAGGAAGAAGGCCAGAGTTGTGCATTCATGAAGATGGTACACTTCGGCACGGCACTCGTCTTTGTGTACCTAGTGGAGATATCAGACAGGAAGTCATGGCAGAAGCTCACAGTTCTCAGTATTCTATTCATCCCGGTAGCACGAAGATGTACCGTGATATTCGTCAGCATTTCTGGTGGAATGGCATGAAGAGAGAGATAGCCCGGTTTGTCTCTCGGTGTTTGGTTTGCCAGCAGGTTAAAGCTGAACATCAGAGGCCCGATGGACTTCTTCAGCCCTTGCCGATTCCAGAATGGAAGTGGGAGCATGTGACCATAGATTTTGTGACTGGATTGCCTAGATCCCCGGCTGGTCAAGATGCTATTTGGGTTATAGTTGACCGGCTCACGAAGGTGGCTTATTTTCTTCCATTCAGAGTTGGGCAGTCTACGGCTCAGTTAGCAGAGATGTACCTCAGGCAGATTGTCAGGCTTCACGGTGTGCCAGTCAGTATTACCTCGGATCGAGATTCAAGGTTTACGTCACACTTTTGGCGTATCATGCAAGAGAGTTTGGGGACTCATCTCCAGTTTAGCTCAGCTTATCATCCGCAGACAGATGGCCAGTCAGAGCGCACAATCCAGACCCTTGAAGACATGTTGAGATCTTGTACACTTGACTTCGATGGTTCGTAGGAAGATCACCTGCATTTGGTGGAGTTTTCGTACAACAATAGCTTCCAGGTCAGCATCCAAATGGCACCATTCGAGGCTCTGTATGGTAGGAAGTGCAGATCCCCGCTAGCGTGGTATGATGTTGGAGAGAGACAGATGCTCGGTCCATAAATGATTGCCCAGACAGTTGAAGTGGTCAGAAGGATCAGAGATCGACTTCGAGTTGCCCAAGACCGCCAGCGACATTGGGCCGATGCCCATCGGCGTCCCCTAGAATTTGCTATCGGCGACCATGTATTCCTTAGGATCTCGCCTAACCGCGGCGTCATTCGCTTTGGCGTGCGGGAAAAGCTTAGTCCTAGATATATAGGGCCGTTCGATATCCTGGAGCGAGTAGGAGACGTATCCTATCGTCTTGCTCTTCTGTCGTCGCTAAGTGAGGTACATGACGTATTCCATGTGTCCCAATTACGATGGTACATCCCGGATCCGAGCCACATCCTAGACCATTCGGAATTGGTTGTTGGTACCAACCTTTCGTATGAGGAGAGGCCCGTGTCTATATTGGACCGGAGAGAGAAGATACTCAAGAACAAGACTATTAGTTTAGTCCGCGTTGCTTGGGGTCATCACTCTCTCGGTGAGTCAACATGGGAGCGTGAGGACGACATCCGATCGCGATATCCCGACTTGTTTGACTCGTAAGGTATAATGTCTTCCTTATGCCTTATGCTTTCCATCCCTTGCTTGCATGTATGATTGCTTGATTGCTTGCTTAGTGTAGCTTATCGTGGCAATCTCTAGCTCCTTGATTAAATTTCGAGGACGGAATTCTTTTAAGGTGGGTAGAGTTGTAACACCCATATCTCAGAACACGTATTTTGACTAAGCCTGCATGTATCTTGGACCTGTATTTTATTTTCTCAGATTCTGGCCTGTAATTGTATTTTTGGCTCGACTTGCAGATTTTTGGTTTTCTCGTAAAAATAGATTTTGGCATGGCTTGGTTTTATTTTGTGGAGTAGGATGGGTTTGGTTTGGTTCAACATGCATTTGGAACACCTTAGCCTATGCTCCACCCTCAACATACCACAACCACCCTCATTAAAACCCTACCAACCTTTTCTCTCTCCTCATAACTCTTTCATTTTATTTTCTCCATCTTTTTCTTCTTCCTTCCTCCACACAACACCTCCACCCATAGGCAAGTGCACCTTGCCATCAAATAAGTACCACATTTTATTTGTCCATTAGCTAGATTAGGACATGGAGATCAACATTAGAACTTGACATTTTTTGATTTGGAGCTTCCATTTTCCTAGATCTAGATTTTAACCATTTTCGGAAATTCTTGGTTTTGATCTATTAAACTTTGATTTTTGTGGGTTTTGATGCTTCCATGTGGAAGAGAACTCAATTTT
This sequence comes from Iris pallida, assembly GCA_029216955.1. NCBI lineage: Eukaryota > Viridiplantae > Streptophyta > Magnoliopsida > Asparagales > Iridaceae > Iris > Iris pallida. Next base: position 8,403,551 of record JANAVB010024600.1, on the reverse strand, counting down.
ACTCAAGTTAGAACTTTAAAAATCTAGATTTGGCTTTGATTTGACCAAGATATGAAGAATGGAATTCTTGGTGTTCTTGATGCTTGCTCTCGGCCTGGAGAAGAAGACTACAGCCTGCGCTTTTTAGCGCAGTGCTGGACTGCGCATCCCCCTCTCGGCCTGCGCTCTTTAGCGCAACGCCGACCGCGCTGCTTGCCACATTGGCGAACTGCGCTCAACCCCATGCGCCATCCATCCATGCGCAGTCTGCTCCTGCGCAGTCTGCTCCTGCGCAGTCTGCTCATGCGCCACTTGACCCCTGCGTAGCTCACCCCTACGCAGTTGGCTCCCCGTGCACTTGGACTCATGCGCACTTGACCCCTACGCGCTTGGCCCTATGCGCCACCCAACCCTGCGCCCTGTGCCCCTGCGCACTTGGCACCCTGCGCAATCCAACCCCCTGACCCCTTGTGCAACCCATTGACTCTTGGAGTTTTGGTTTATTTTCTTGGACTTGGCTTCTCTTTTGTGGATTAGGTTTTGAGATCTTGTTCCACACAGCACGACTATCTTGACCCAACACGACCTGATACAATTTTCAATATTTGCTATGACTGGTACGGTTTTCGTGATTTCTGTGGTTTATGATCCTAGTACCTTCTGATCTTCTTGATAGTGACCCGATGGGGTGCACTCTTGACTTGTAACCTGATAACTTGATAGTGGCCCGTGGCGGCGCACTCCTGACTTGTAACTTGCAACTCGACTTGTGACTTGTAACTTGACTTGTATACTCAACCTTGACACCGTGGGTGTTCCTGCTTGCTTGCTTGTGCAATCTACTTGTCTTGTCTTGCATCATGTCTAGGACGTGACTCCCTGGTTTCCACGGTCAGGGATTCACACTGAATATGGATTAGGATAATGACCAGATCAAACTATAGTTCATGGAGAATTTCCAGTCACAGGCAATCTTGTTATCTGGGCGCTCTTAATTGGACTTGTAGCTTGCCGACGAGTAGAGCACATTTCCAGCGTACTGTCATGTGTTGCACCCTCTAAGTCACCCAAGGGTATATCGTCTCCGAGGCGATGTACCCAACCATACTCTCAACCCGCGGAAGGATAACTGGATGGTCTGCAGGGCTTGGGACTGGGAAGTTCTCATTGCATCTTGTTAGTAATTAGGCTTGTGATAACCCTAGTTAGTTAAAGTAGTAAGCCGTAGTAATTGCTTGGCCGCTTGTGAATGGATGGTGTCTAGCCCTGTCTAAGTCTTGTCTAGTACCTGTACCCTGGTACTCTTGAACATGATTGTTTTACTTGCTTTAACAATAATTGGGTAGAGACAAGGAGACATTCAGGCGAAGGAGTGTCAGATGTGGATGCGGCTGTTGCGGCAACCGAGAAGCTGATGGAGTATCGACGGAGTGATGCCCCAAATCCCAAGAAAAAGACCACCACCAAGTTCAATGGTAGGGGAGCGAAGAAGAACAATGGAAAGGGAGGCCCGCCGAAGGACAAGCCGCACACAAAGCCTTCGACGGAGCGGAAGATTGAATGCTTCCTGTGCGTAGGAAATCACTTCGTACGAGACTGCCCGAACAAAGGCAAGAGGGTGAACGCAGTCCAAGGCGAGGAGGCTGAGGACGAGGAGCCTAAGAAGGGGACTCACATGGGTGACATGCGCCTATTGAATGCTTTGAAAAGCAAGACGGTAGTGTCCAAGACCCCGAATCGAGAGCTGATGTACGTGGACGTGAAGATCAACGGCCACAACACCAGGGCGATGGTCGACACAGAGGCTACCCACAACTTTATCTCGGACGCGGAGGTCCGACGCTTGAGTCTAGTGCTGAAAAAAGACTCAAGCACGATAAATGCAGTCAACTCTGAGGCGCGCCCCGTGCAGGGGGTGGCCAAAGGAGTAAAGATCCAAGTGGGAGACTGGACGGGTGTCACCAGTCTCACGACAGCACCACTGGATGACTTCAAATGATCCTCGGGATGGACTTTGTCACTTCGACAAAGGCGATCCCAATGCCGTATATGGGAGTCGTCGGGATCATGGAGGAGAGCTCTCCGTACATGGTGACAGCTACACGAGGCGAGCTTGTGAAGGGTAAGGCTCTCTCCGTATTACAACTCAAGAAGGGGATGTGACACGGAGAGATGACCTACCTTGCGGTGCTCAGGACGGAGGAGGCACCCATGCAGGGGGATCTTCCGCTTGAGATCGATGACGTCCTTGTGAAGTTCGGTGACGTCATGCCGAAGGAGTTGCCAAAGAGGCTACCTCCGCGGAGGGAGATAGACCACGCCATCAAGTTGGAGCCGGGCACGAAGCCGTCCGTCATGGCTCCATATCGCATGACCCCGCCCGAGCTAGACGAGTTGAAAAATCAACTCAAGGAGCTGCTGGACGCGGGATTCATCAGACCGTCGAAAGTCTCGTATGGTGTACCGGTGTTGTTCTAGAAAAAGAAGGATGAAAGCCTTCGTTTGTGCATCGACTGTAACTCCCTATAACCGATTTTGGTGAAATTAGAAAATTTTCTATAATTCTATTCAAGAGTATATTGATTCTTAAATAAAGATAAGTTTACAAAATCAATTCTATTTTGTGCTATTGAATATATATATTATTGTTTTCTATTGATATTCATATATTGATTATTGATAATTGTAATAAATATTTAAATTTGATAATGTTTGCAATTTTAAATAATATTGTATAATAGTAATTAGGATTACTATTGGGTTAAGCAAGTTGTAAAAAAAAATTCTTTTTAAATTTGAATATGGATTATTATCATTGGTAAGTAAATTGGTTAGACCCTAACTACTTTTATGAGTGGAATGTAATTATGGTTATAGTGATTAAATTTTAGTTATTTTCTAAAGTCTGTTACGTTTTATGAACTTGTTAACCATAGAATGTGGGTGACTAATTTTATTAATTCTGATAATTTCGAATTACTTTTATTAAAGTTAATTCTGATCATTTATTTGCTAAGCAGGTAATTAATTAGTGGTTATAAGTTAGGAATAACTGAATTTGTTAAGTAGTTAGGAATCTGTTAGAATTTATAGTGAAATCTTTTGAAAACTGTTGGAAGAAATATTTAAATTTTTGAAATCTGTTAATATTTGAAATATTTGAAAATCTGTTACAATTTGTTTCAAAAGCCCCCAGATCTACTCCTAATTACCAGCCTGCCACTCAATATTTTATTATATATACTGTACATGTTTTTCCAAATTTCTGATCACTGTCACATCATTACTGACACATCATTTTCTCTCTCCACATTCTCTCTCTCTACTTTCTCTCTCTACAATCACTCTCTCTCTCTCCACTATTTTCTCTCTCCTGGTCGATCCCGGCCGAGCTCTGTCGCTCGCCACCAATCGTCGCCATCGGATCTCTGCGCCACGACCGGGTCATTGACGCTGCCAGCCAGTGCCACCACTGCTATTCTGATCGCCACGGCAGCCCCGCCGTGGAGTTCATCGTAGTTCGCCCAGACGATCGAGCCGACTGCAGACCTCGCCGGGGGTTCTCCAGTGCTTCCCAGCCGGAGATCCCTAGCCACCATCGCGGGGACGGCCTCACCGTCATCCAGGAGCTCCGACTTCTGTATTCAACTCTTCGAGCTCTATGCAAGCCTCGAAGTGTGTGTGCCCTTCGATTCTTGCGTCGGCTCAAAATTTACGCTGCCTCCTCGGAGTTCACACCGGCTCTTCGACATTCGCGTTACCTCTTCGATCTGTGTGCTGACCCTTCGGGAACCAAGGAGCCGCATCGAAGGCTACGCCGCCGCCGCCTTTGATCGCAGGGCCACCGTCGCCAGATTCTGTCGCCATGAGCCATCTCCAACGTTGCCGAGCCACCGGGGGCCGTCCAGAGGCCAGATCCGACCCCTCGTGAGCCGTGTCGACCTTGGACACCTCGCCGAGGAGTCGATCCACCGCCGCAGTGCTTTGACTCTACTCCGCATGCCGGTAAGCTTTCGCTCGATCCACTCGGCCCCCAGCTTCTTCTTGCTCTGCTTGTTCTTCTTCTTCTTATAATTTCTAAGGTGTCTTTGGGGATTTCTAGGGTTCTTAAGATCTGGAGAGTGAAGGAGGAGAGGAGAAATTCTGTGATAGATGTTTGTTTCTAGGGTTTGCGTTCAGGGAAGGAGAAGAGGAAGAAGGGGGTTAGAACCTAGGGTTAGGGTTCTCCATGGGAGGGGAACTGAGCTTGGGGAAGAAGACATGGGTGGGCTTGGGCTGTGCGGCTGAGGGTGTAGTAGAAGAAAGAGGAAGAGAATGAGATTTTTGTGTGATGGTTCTAGAAAAATCGGATGAGAAGAAGAGAGAGAGCTTGGGTTAATATTGGGGTTTATGCGAAATGTGGGCCGGGTTTGCTGGCTTTAATGCTGGGATGAAGAGTGAATATGGGTCGGTAGGTTGGGTTGAGTGAAGAGTCTTTATTTCATTCCTTTCCTTTCATTGTCATAATGATCCCTTGAGCAGAGAGCCAATCCCAGTCCTCTGTGGCGTGTCTCTTCGAAATTCGAAGAGTCATATCTTATTTAATATGTTAGTTGTTCAGCTGTGAGAAATATAGGGGGGGAATAATGAATGGAAAGAGGAGGTTGGGTCAGAGTTTGGGTTGGATTATTGTGGGTTGGGTTAACTCTGAATTATACATCTATGGTTTTAGTTTGGAGTCAGTAGTATAGATTGGGTTGGGCTAAGAAATGAAGGTTGATTTTAATTAGTTGTTAGGTTTTATTGATGGAATGGGCTGAGTCTTACATATTTTGTTACCAAATTAATTACAGTTTTGGTAGTAATATTTCTAACATATGATGTGTAATTAATTTGGTCAATTTTTTTAATGGCTGTTTAAAATAATATTATGAGTTTTATTATTAAATTAGTATATTTTTTAAGCTTGTTATATTACTCTTGTAAATAGATAGCATTCTAAATTATCAACATTTCTAAATAAATAGGTTAGATAAATTGGAATATTATTGTTTGGTATAAATGTTTTATGTGTATGTATATATACTAGTATTTTTGGGTATAAATATTTTATATATATTTTATAGTTTATTTAGTAAATGTTTTCCATATCTATATATTACTAGAGCATTATCTAGATAATATCGTATCAACAACATTTTGTAAAGAAATTAGTTTTCAAGAACAATTTTTGGTTAAAACATAGTTAAGTATTTTACTAGTATTTATTTCTTCGAGGCTATATATATTTTTTCTAAAAATATTGGTTAGCTATGGATAGGTTTCCAAATTATTTTGTGGCAAGTTTCTATTTAGAGAGATTATCTAAATATTATTATTTTCAAAATATTAGGACTAGCTAGATGAGTAGATAACCAGTTAGATATAATTAGATAATTGTCTTATTTCAAACCTAACAAAAATTGTACCAAATAACAGGTAACATTCACATCCATGCAGTACTACTCCCGTGCTTCCAAAGCGAGGCAAGTACACCGACTCGATCTTGTACTTTGTATTTATGTCTTACATTCATGTGCCATATTCTCATATTGGACACGAGATACACACAATTGCCTTGTACCTTGTTCATTGTATTGTGAGTCATTATTATTGCGTGGATTGGAAGAAATATTAACTTTTGTGTGACCACACCCAACATAGGTATTGTGGATAGCCTAATCGTACACCACACGTACGATTAAGCCGCACCTTGTAGAATTAATTGATTGTGGAATGATTGTGGATTGTGGTCCGAAGCCGGTCACACATTAGTTTAATATTTCAAAATGTCACACTTGCATTGAATGTCGTGTTCATTGTCTTATTCATTGATAACCGTGTTCATTGTCTTTGCATATTGATTGTCGCGTCCATTGCCTGCAGTTTTCACATTTCATTTCTGGTACCATAAGTTTCATTTTCAGTTCTCGTACTTTAGTTTTACCTTGTACTCTGTAGTTCAGATTACATTGTATATTGTTCTTGTCGGGGTTGTACTTTGCTCTTTTCTGACAGGACACGTTGCAGGTGCTTGAGGCCATATGGAGCATGGTGGTATCATGGAGATTGCAGGATTCTTTTTTTTTTAGATTGTATTTGATTTCTTCATTGTATATTTTATTTGACCGAATTTGTCCCCGGATAATATTGTATAATGACTTGATGGATATTGGTGATCTTTCTGGGACGTTTATAGATTCTGTGATTGTTTACATTACATTGTGACTTGGAGTTTTCCTTAGTATTGTACAGCTTACTTCGTCGTGTCCATCGACGAAGGTTGGGCGTGTCCGACTCGTGTCCGATTATTCGGGAGCGGATCTTGACATCGACTATCGTGCACTAAACAAGGTAACCGTCAAGAACAAATATCTCATCCCATTGGTGGCGGACTTGTTCGACCAACTGGGAGGCACGAGATACTTCTCCAAACTTGATCTGCGCTCGGGGTATTATCAAGTCCGGATTGCGGAGGGCGACGAGGCTAAGACGGCGTGCGTCACGAGGTATGGCGCATATGAGTTTTTAGTTATGTCTTTTGGTCTAACAAATGCTCCTGCAACTTTTTGTACTTTGATGAACAAGCTCTTCCACCCCTACCTGGATCGGTTCGTCATAGTCTACCTCGACGACATCGTCGTGTACTCAAACACGACAGAGGAGTACATCGAACATTTGAAGACCGTCTTCCAAGTGCTAAGGGAGAACGAACTCTTCATCAAACGGGAGAAGTGCTCATTTGCACAAGGAGAGGTGTCGTTCTTGGGGCACTGGATCGGGCATGGCAAGATATGGATGGACGGCGCAAAGGTCCAGTCCAAACGGGAGTGGGAGGCTCCCACCAGGCCGACGGAGCTGCGATCGTTCCTTGGCTTGACGAACTACTATCGACGGTTCATCCGAGGATATTCTGCCATCGCAGCGCCTCTGACCGATCTGCTGCGGAAGGATCGGGCGTGGAGCTGGACGCCCCGATACGATGAGGCATTTGAGGCACTGAAGTGGGCTGTGATGGAGGAGCCTGTCACGCCCCAGAACCAGAATACTGGAGAGCGGGGGCAGACATAGCCAGCTACGTATATTGAAATAGAATACATCTCAACTATACGGTCACGGCTGTCTAGATATGAGGGTTTACTACAAGCCAACAGTCTCTTAAGGTCAAGCCTATTGTCTCAATCTCAAGCAAATAATATAATTACAAGATGTATGATCATTAAATATACAATAAAAGGCGTCCCAAATATTACATATCAGCTGATCATGAAGCTAGTCGTACAAAATATTAGGACTAGCAAGAGTTTAAGTCATACATGATCAACCCTAGGATTTGTTAATCATGTTTACAGCCCGTAGGCAGACAGAAAGTAAAAGTGCATCGAGCTAACAGGTGCTCGTCGGCTAAACACCTCAAAAGAATAAATTTACAATAGAGTGAGCGAAACAAAATAGAAAACCCACTCGTAGCCCGGGTTCCTTCTAGTCACCACCATTGGGCTGGAAGCTTGGTAGATCCTCGGGAGCTGCTCCGAAATCTGGCCACACAAAACCAGCTGGGTCAACCCCAGAAAGAGCAAGTGCCACAAGGGGGCCACGAAATAAGAACAAAAGCCAGCAATCAGCACAGAAAATCTAATATTAAAACTGAAATTACGAAAACATGTCAGGATGATATACGAAGAGATAACCATGGAACTATTCCGATAGCCAGGTTACAACCCGTAAACCAAACAAGGACCGGGGTTGTAACCCTTCATCTGAACAGAGCTTGGTTTTCCACCATTTATCGGCAAGATAATAATGCAATAAATCAAGACAGGGAGCAATCTTGTACTGGATCAGGACATGGCAAAACAGGTTATACCTTATTCAATCAATCACGACCAAGCAGATACTACGGCTTACTACTTTAACTAACTAGGGTTATCACAGGCCTAATTACTAACAATATGCAGTGAGATTGTTCCACAGCCACAAGCCCTGCAGACCATCCAGGCTATCCAGGACGAAAGATTAGGGTTGAATTCAGGTGGGTACATCGCCCGGGAGACAAATGTACCCTTAGGCGACTTAGAGGGTACAACACTCGACGGTGCGCTGGAAATGTGCCCTACTCGACGGCAGGCTACAGATCCCAAGAGCGCCCAGGTAACGGGATTGCCTGTAGCTGTGTCAATCTCTTCATGACTACTGTGTTATTCTAGTTATTAACCTTAATCCATTTTAGTATGTACTCCTGACCGTGGTACTCAGGAGTTCCATCCTAGACATGATGCAAGACTGGACAAGTGGATTAACTAGCAAGCAAGAAAGAACCACCCACGGTGTCAAGGCAAGTCAAGTTAGGTTATCAGGTCATGTCAAGTCAGGAGTGCGCCGTCATGGCCACTATCAAGTTATCAAGATAAATCATGTCAGGGTACTTGTCAGGAGTGCGCCACCACGGGCCACTATCATGTTATGTAAGTTCTTGCCATATCAAGCCATGTGCAATAGTCATTCCAAACATATTAAGTAAAATCAAGTTCATAACAAAAGACGTAAGGATATAAAATGGGCGTAAAATACCTAATAAAATATCAATATACAGGACAATAGAAAAGCCAAGCTTAAGGAAATAAGACCAAAACTCCAGAGCTAATGGGTTAAGCAAGGGGTCAAGGGGGCAGGGCAGCGTACGCACAAAAGTCACGCACGCAGGAGAGCTGCGTGTGCGAAAGTCACGCACGCAGGGGGGCTGCGTGGGCGAAAAGTCACGCACGCTAGGCTCGCTCAAGTCTGCGTACCAAGGCACACTCAAGGCAGCGTACGTGAGAAATTCACGCAGGCTCACTCAAGCAGCGTACGTTAGAAATTCACGCACGCTCAAGGGAGCAGCTACGTGAAAAGTCACGCACGCTCAAGGGAGCAGCTGCGTGAAAAGTCACGCAGGCTGAAGGGGGCAGCTGCGTGAAAAGTCACGCAGGCTGAAGGGGGCAGCTGCGTGAAAAGTCACGCAGGCTGAAGGGGGCAGCTACGTGAAAAGTCACGCAGGCTGAAGGAGACACGCTTCCAACATGAAGCGTACTCAAGTCTGCGTACGCAGCGCTAAAGAGCGCGCATAGCTCAGTGTGCGTGAGCTAAGAAGCTCTGCACACTGCTCACTGTCTTCTCCAAACAGCAAGAACACCATGGCAGAACCCAAAACTTCAAAACAACATAACTTGGTCATCCGAACTCCAAATCCGGATTTCCAAAGTTTCAACTGGAGTGAAACTGAAAGATCTTCCACATGGAAACATCAAAACTCATAGAAAACCAACATAAATAGCTCAAACCATGCAAAATCCGAAAATAGGAAAAGCTTAGATCTATGATAATGGGGGCTCCAAATCATAAAAACTCAAGTTCTAATGTTGATCTCCATGCCCTAAACTAGCAAATGGACAAAGAAAAGAGGGTCCTCATGTAGTGGCAAGATGCACTTGCCTAAGGGTTGGGGAGTTGTGTGGAGGAAGAAGAAAAAGAAGAAGAAAAAGAATTAATAGTGGTGGTAATGAAGAGAGAGAGTGGTAGGTGGGGATATAAAGAGGGTGTTGTGGTGGGTTGAGGGTGTAGCATAGGGCTAGGGTGTTCCAACACATAAAACCGAACCAAACCGAACCATCCCCAATAAAACCGAGCCAAGCCAAAACCCAAAATACAGGAAATACCAAAATTTCACAAGTCGAGAGAAAAATAAAATACATGCCAAAATCCAGATACGAGTATAAATACAAAATACGGAAAATACGGGAAATGAGGGTGACAACTCTACCCACCTTAAAAGAATTTCGTCCTCGGAATTTAATCAAGGAGCTAGAGATTGTCACGACAAGCTACACTAAGCACAGGCAAGTTACACTAAGCAGTTCAATCATACAATCATACAATGCAAGCAAGGAAGGGAAAATATAAGGCATAAGAAAGACATTATACCTCACGAGTCAAACAGGTAGGGATATCGCGATCGGATGTCGTCCTCACGCTCCCACGTTGACTCACCTAGAGAGTGATGACCCCAAGCAACACGGACTAATTTAATAGTCTTGTTCTTGAGTATCTTTTCCCTCCGGTCCAAAATAGACACGGGCTTCTCCTCATACGAAAGGTTGGTACCAACAACCAATTCCGAATGATCTAGGATGTGGCTCGGGTCCGGAATATACCGTCGTAATTGGGACACATGGAATACATCATGTACCTCACTTAGCGACGGCGGAAGAGCGAGACGATAGGATACATCTCCTACTCGCTCTAGAATATCGAACGGCCCTATATACCTAGGACTAAGCTTTCCCCGCACGCCAAAGCGAATGACGTCGCGGCTAGGCGAGATCCTAAGGAATACATGGTTGCCGACAGCAAATTTTAAGGGACGCCGATGAGCATCGGCCCAATGGCGCTGGCGGTCCTGGGCAACTCGGAGGTGATCTCTGACCTTCCTGACCACTTCAATCGTCTGAGAAATCAACTCGGGTTCGAGCATTTGCCTCTCTCCGACATCGTCCCATGCTAGCGGGGATCTGCACTTCCTGCCATAGAGAGCCTCGAAGGGTGCCATCTGGATACTGGCCTGATAACTGTTATTGTACGAAAATTCCACCAGGTGCAGATGATTCTCCCATGAACCACCGAAGTCAAGGGTGCAGGATCTCAACATATCTTCAAGGGTCTGGATTGTGCGCTCTGACTGACCATCCGTCTGCGGGTGATAAGCTGAGCTGAACTGAAGGTGAGTCTCCAAACTCTTCTGCAAGCTGCGCCAAAAGTGTGATGTGAATCTTGAATCCCTGTCCGAGGTGATGCTGACTGGCACACCGTGAAGCCTGACGATCTGCCTGAGATACATCTCTGCTAGCTGCGCCGTCGACTGTCCAACTCTGAATGGGAGAAAGTGTGCCACCTTCGTGAGACGGTCAACTATAACCCAAATAGCATCTCTGCCGGCGGGAGATCTGGGCAATCCGGTCACAAAATCCATGGTTATATGCTCCCATTTCCATTCTGGGATCGGTAAGGGTTGAAGAAGTCCAGTGGGCCTCTGATGTTCAGCTTTAACCTGTTGGCAAACCAAACACCGAGAGACAAACCGGGCTATCTCCCTCTTCATGCCATTCCACCAAAAATGCTGACGAATATCACGGTACATCTTCGTACCACCTGGATGAATAGAATACTGCGAACTGTGGGCTTCTGCCATGACTTCATGTCTGATAACTCCACTTGGTACACAAAGACGAGTGTCGTGCCGAAGTGTACCGTCTTCATGGATACATAGCTCTGGCCTTCTTCCTGCTTCACACTCTGCTCTGAGTCGCTGGATCTTGGAATCTGCTGACTGCGCCATCCGGATCCTCTCAACTATGCTGGACTGAACCTGTAGACTGGCCATCAATGCCACACTGGTAGGAAGAACCACTTCAATTCCCATCTTCTGAAGATCTGCCAATAATTCTGGTTGTACCGTCAGGAAATAAACTCCGGCTCTCCTGCTCAATGCATCTGCTACAACGTTGGCCTTCCCGGGATGATACTGTAAATCCACATCATAGTCCACCAGTAGCTCGAGCCATCTTCTCTGCCGCATATTAAGGTCTTTCTGGGTGAAAACATACTTCAGGCTCTTATGATCAGTAAAGATCTCCACTCTATCTTCGTACAAATAGTGCCTCCACAACTTCAAAGCAAACACTACCGCCGCCAATTCCAAGTCGTGGGTCGGGTAATTCTTCTCATGATCACAAAGTTGACGTGACGCATAAGATATTACCTTCCCATGCTGCATCAAGACACACCCCAATCCTCTGCCTGAAGCGTCGCAATAAACTGTGAATCCTCCGGTCCCATCTGGAAGGGTGAGAATGGGAGCCGTTATCAAACCTCGCTTCAACTTCTCAAATGATTCCTGACACTCTGCTGTCCAAGCAAACGGCACATCCTTGCGGGTCAACTGGGTCATCGGTGCTGAAATCCTTGCAAAATCTGAAACGAACCGCCGGTAGTAGTCGGCCAATCCAAGGAAACTGCGAACCTCTGCCACTGAGCTGGGTACCGGCCATGACTCGATAGTCACAATCTTCTGGGGATCCACTTCCACTCCTCCTCGGGTAATGATGTGACCCAAGTACGAAATGCGATCGAGCCAGAACTCGTATTTACTGAACTTGGCGTACAACTGATGCTCCCTAAGCGTCTGAAGGACGACTCTGAGATGCTGCTCATGCTCTGCTTCACTCTTACTGTAGACCAGGATGTCATCTAGGAACACGATCACAAATTGATCCAAGTAAGGCATGAAAATACGATTCATGAGGTCCATGAATACGGCCGGCGCATTGGTTGCTCCAAAGGGCATAACAAGGAACTCTCAATGTCCATACCTCGATCTGAATGCTGTCTTCGGGATGTCCTGCTCTCTGACTCTGATCTGGTGGTATCCTGACCGCAAGTCGATCTTCGAGAATACTGAAGCCCCTCTGAGCTGATCAAACAAGTCATCTATCCTCGGAAGAGGGTATCTATTCTTGATTGTCACCGAATTCAAGGTACGATAATCAACACATAGCCTGGACGTACCATCCTTCTTTTTCACAAGAAGCATCGGGGCTCCCCAAGGCGATCCACTTGCACGGATGAATCCCTTGGTCCTCAGTTCTTCAATCATCTTGTACAAAATCTCCAACTCTGAAGGCGCCATCCTGTAGACTCGCTCTGATACTGGTGCTGTCCCGGGAATCAAGTCTATAGTGAACTCAATCTCCCGCTCCGGCGGCATCCCTGGAAGCTCCTCTGGAAAGACATCTGGAAACTCTTCAACTATCCGGGGCAACTGCACTGATGCTACTGCCATCCGCAATGCTGGGAAAGATGGCTCCACCGTGCCTCTGGAAAACGAAAACTCTGGCTCGCCGGGGATACTAAAGACAACTCTGCCAATATGGCAGTCTATCCTAGCATACTGGTTCCTCAACCAATCCATGCCTAGGACTATATCATAGTCTGCCATAGGAAACTCTATGAATCTAGCGGGGAACTCCCTACCGCTAACTACGATCCGACACGAGGAAAACACTCGATCTACTCCCACAAGACCATTATCAGTAAGTATATTGAGCCTCACTGATAATGACTCGGGCTCCAATCCTATTCGTGTCGCGAATCGTGCAGACATGAATGAATACGATGCACCAGAATCAAACAATACCGAAGCTGGAAAGGAGTTGACGAGAATAGTACCTACCACTACCTCACCTGGTGCAACTTCTTCTTCCATAGCCATCATCATGGCCTGACCTTGTCCTCTGGCTGCTGGTCCCCTCTGCTGGAAACCTCTCTGCCTATTCTGGGTCTGAGCTTGGGCTTGTGCATACTGCTGGGGGTATTGTTGCTGGAATGCCTGAGACTGAGGCGGCAAGGGACTCGGGTACTGCTGCTGCTGAACTGGTGCTGGGGCCGGTCCTCTCACTGAAGAGCTAGAAGGGTTGGATGCAGATGAACCACCCCTATTCGGGCAAGCCCCTACCCTATGATCTGCTGCTCCACAAGCCAGGCACAATCCCTGCGCCCTGCGGCAATCCGCCACTACATGCCCTGGCTTCCCGCAATGAGAACATCCCATTGCGGAAGTCTGCTTCTGCTTCTGCTGCTGCGGGTACGTCGGGATCGAATGCTGAACCGACGTTACTGAGGCCGCCCGCCTCGGAGTTCCAATGGTCAATCCCCTAGCTGCCGGGACTGGAGCTGATGATTGGTGCATCTGACTGTGGGACCGCTTCCTACTTCCGGTCCTATCCACGATCCTCTGGGAGGTGTACTCATGCCTCCTAGCTGCTCTCAAGACCGCATCGAACGTCTGGTGCTCGAACTGCTCAACCGCCAACAAGATCTCCAAATGTAGTCCCTGCTGAAACCGCTGGGCCCTATCAAACTCGGTCGCCACCAAGGTGGGGGCAAACCTACTGAGTCTAGAAAACTCCGATGCATAACTGTCGACTGTTCTGCCTCCTTGCTTTAAGTTGGTAAATCTGGTCTGCAGGTCGTACCGAGCCACAGCATCAAAGTACTTCGTCTGGAATCTCTCCCTAAACACTGCCCAAGCAATGGGTGCCACTAATCCCATGGCCTGCGCCACCCACCAACTGCGAGCCAAGTCCAACAACTGCAGGCGTACCACCGCCACCTTCTCATTCTCGGGTGTCCTGGCTGCTTCCAGAATCACCTCGGTATCCTGAAGCCATGCATCCGCGGCAATCGCATCCTCGGTGCCGTCGAAGAAAGGAGGGTTCAATCGCTTGAAGCTGTTGGCCGCCCGGTTCCCTGGATGTCCGCCTCGGGTCAAAGCATCTTGAACTGTCTGGTGCAGGGCGTCGCTTCGACGATCCTGGGAAGCTATCAAGGTTCTGATGAGGCCTACTAAGGTACCATCATCTGGCTCTGCGGGCTGGACGGGCCGAACTGGTGACTCTCCTCCAGTAGTTATCACTCTGGAGGCGACTCCGGAATGCTGGGCTTGATCTCCAGGCTGCTGGTCTCTGGGAAGTGCTCCACCTTGCTGATCGGCGGGGTCAGGTGCAGTGCCGCTGAAGAAGACGACACAGGAAAAACAATAAGGAAGGACCAGGACAGATCAATGATACAAGCATGTAATCAGGGCAAGAATTCCAGGGATTTGAAAATACGGGCGGAGATCAAGGGCGAATACTGATTGAGACATCTATCTGGTAAACCCCCATACATCATGATTTACAAGACCTGCATGGGCCACCACTTAAACCATGTCACGCCCCAGAACCAGAATACTGGAGAGCGGGGGCAGACATAGCCAGCTACGTATATTGAAATAGAATACATCTCAACTATACGGTCACGGCTGTCTAGATATGAGGGTTTACTACAAGCCAACAGTCTCTTAAGGTCAAGCCTATTGTCTCAATCTCAAGCAAATAATATAATTACAAGATGTATGATCATTAAATATACAATAAAAGGCGTCCCAAATATTACATATCAGCTGATCATGAAGCTAGTCGTACAAAATGTTAGGACTAGCAAGAGTTTAAGTCATACATGATCAACCCTAGGATTTGTTAATCATGTTTACAGCCCGTAGGCAGACAGAAAGTAAAAGTGCATCGAGCTAACAGGTGCTCGTCGGCTAAACGTCTCAAAAGAATAAATTTACAATAGAGTGAGCGAAACAAAATAGAAAACCCACTCGTAGCCCGGGTTCCTTCTAGTCACCACCATTGGGCTGGAAGCTTGGTAGATCCTCGGGAGCTGCTCCGAAATCTGGCCACACAAAACCAGCTGGGTCAACCCCAGAAAGAGCAAGTGCCACAAAGGGGCCACGAAATAAGAACAAAAGCCAGCAATCAGTACAGAAAATCTAATATTAAAACTGAAATTACGAAAACATGTCAGGATGATATACGACGAGATAACCATGGAACTATTCCGATAGCCAGGTTACAACCCGTAAACCAAACAAGGACCGGGGTTGTAATCCTTCATCTGAACAGAGCTTGGTTTCCCACCATTTATCGGCAAGATAATAATACAATAAATCAAGACAGGGAGCAATCTTGTACTGGATCAGGACATGGCTAAACAGGTTATACCTCATTCAATCAATCACGGCCAAGCAGATACTACGGCTTACTACTTTAACTAACTAGGGTTATCACAGGCCTAATTACTAACAATATGCAGTGAGATTGTTCCACAGCCACAAGCCCTGCAGACCATCCAGGCTACCCAGGACGAAAGATTAGGGTTGAATTCAGGTGGGTACATCGCCCGGGAGACAAATGTACCCTTAGGTAACTTAGAGGGTGCAACACTCGACGGTGCGCTGGAAATGTGCCCTACTCGACGGCAGGCTACAGATCCCAAGAGCGCCCAGGTAACGGGATTGCCTGTAGCTGTGTCAATCTCTTCATGACTACTGTATTATTTTAGTAGGTACTCCTGACCGTGGTACTCAGGAGTTCCATCCTAGACATGATGCAAGACTGGACAAGTGGATTAACAAGCAAGCAAGAAAGAACCACCCACGGTGTCAAGGCAAGTCAAGTTAGGTTATCAGGTCATGTCAAGTCAGGAGTGCGCCGTCATGGCCACTATCAAGTTATCAAGATAAATCATGTCAGGGTACTTGTCAGGAGTGTGCCACCACGGGCCACTATCGTGTTATGTAAGTTCTTGCCATATCAAGCCATGTGCAATAGTCATTCCAAACATATTAAGTAAAATCAAGTTCATAACAAAAGGCGTAAGGATATAAAATGGGCGTAAAATACCTAATAAAATATCAATATACAGGACAATAGAAAAGCCAAGCTTAAGGAAATAAGACCAAAACTCCAAGAGCTAATGGGTTAAGCAAGGGGTCAAGGGGGCAGGGCAGCGTACGCACAAAAGTCACGCACGCAGGAGAGCTGCGTGTGCGAAAGTCACGCACGCAGGGGGGCTGCGTGGGCGAAAAGTCACGCACGCTAGGCTCGCTCAAGTCTGCGTACCAAGGCACACTCAAGGCAGCGTACGTGAGAAATTCACGCAGGCTCACTCAAGCAGCGTACGTTAGAAATTCACGCACGCTCAAGGGAGCAGCTACGTGAAAAGTCACGCACGCTCAAGGGAGCAGCTGCGTGAAAAGTCACGCAGGCTGAAGGGGGCAGCTGCGTGAAAAGTCACGCAGGCTGAAGGGGGCAGCTGCGTGAAAAGTCACGCAGGCTGAAGGGGGCAGCTACGTGAAAAGTCACGCAGGCTGAAGGAGACACGCTTCCAACAGGAAGCGTACTCAAGTCTGCGTACGCAGCGCTAAAGAGCGCGCGTAGCTCAGTGTGCGTGAGCTAAGAAGCTCTGCACACTGCTCACTGTCTTCTCCAAACAGCAAGAACACCATGGCAGAACCCAAAACTTCAAAACAACATAACTTGGTCATCCGAACTCCAAATCCGGATTTCCAAAGTTCCAACTGGAGTGAAACTGAAAGATCTTCCACATGGAAACATCAAAACTCATAGAAAACCAACATAAATAGCTCAAACCATGCAAAATCCGAAAATAGGAAAAGCTTAGATCTATGATAATGGGGGCTCCAAATCATAAAAACTCAAGTTCTAATGTTGATCTCCATGCCCTAAACTAGCAAATGGACAAAGAAAAGAGGGTCCTCATGTAGTGGCAAGATGCACTTGCCTAAGGGTTAGGGAGTTGTGTGGAGGAAGAAAAAGAAGAATAAGAAAAAGAATTAATGGTGGTGGTAATGAAGAGAGAGAGTGGTAGGTGGGGATATAAAGAGGGTGTTGTGGTGGGTTGAGGGTGTAGCATAGGGCTAGGGTGTTCCAACACATAAAACCGAACCAAATCGAACCATCCCCAATAAAATCGAGCCAAGCCAAAACCCAAAATACGGGAAATACCAAAATTTCACAAGTCGAGAGAAAAATAAAATACATGCCAAAATCCAGATACGAGTATAAATACGAAATACGAGAAATACGGGAAATGAGGGTGACAGAGCCGGTCTTATCTCTACCGGACTACTCCAAGGCATTCGAAGTGCACACGGACGCGTCCGACTTCGCCATCAGTGGGGTGTTAATGATGCAGAAAGGGCACCGCATCGCGTTCGAGAGCCGCAAGTTGAATGATACCGAGCGGCGCTACACGGTGCAAGAGAATGAAATGACCGCGATGGTGCATAGCTTGAGGACATGCCGGCACTACCTTCTCGGCACCAAGTTCGTGGTCATGATAGACAATGTTGCCACGAGCTACTTCCAGTCCCAGAAGAAGCTGTCTCTGAAGCAGGCGAGATGGCAAAATTTTCTAGCCGAGTTCGATATAGAGTTACAGTACAAACCCGACAAGGAGAATCAGGTGGCTGATGTGCTTAGCAGGAAGGCCGAGCTCGCATTTGTGTGCTTGCTCAAGGGGGACATTCTGGACCGTGTTCGAGTGGGTATCATGGAGGACCCACTAACACAGGCCATAGTGAAGCTTGCCAAGGAGGGCAAAACGAGAAGGTTCTGGCTGAAAGACGGACTTCTCTACACCAAGGGCGACAGGGTGGTCGTACCTAGGTGGAGTGGCTTGCGAAGACAGCTGCTCAAGGAGTGCCATGACACGAAGTGGGCTGGACACCCGGGACAGAAGCGGACCTTGGCTCTGCTGGAGGTCGCATACTATTGGCCTTGCATGCGCGAGGATGTGGAGGACTATGTTCGCACTTGTCTTGTGTGCCAACAAGACAAGGTGGACCATCAGAAACTCGGGGGCTTGTTGGAGCCTCTTCCCGTGCCAAGTCGACCGTGGGAGAGCATATCGATGGACTTCATCTCCGCCCTGTCGAAAGTGGGGGCGCTTGGGCCCATTCTCGTGGTGGTGGACCGGTTCTCAAAGTACGCGCCCTTTATTGCTGTCACTCATGATTCCCATTATATGTATCTTCAGTATACGTATACGAATTTCTGACATTTATCAGGTGGACCGTAGTTAGACTTGTCTTGCTTAGCCTAGTCTTGGTTTAATCTTGACTTGGTTTATTTGATTTGGTTTGGTTCAATTTGACTTGGTTTAGCTTGCTTGGTTTATTTTTTATTGGTTTTGGTTTGGTTTGAGATGGTGAGGCTTACTATATAAGTCAACTCCACACTCTCTCCTTCATTTATTTTCCATTAACTCTTCTTCTTCTTCTCCATTAAAACCTCTCCCCCTCCAAAGGCAAGTGCTAGCTTGCTTCATGGAGGAACTCCATTTTGTTGTTCCATTATCTTCCCTACATGATTCTAAGGCTATTTAGTACTTGGTATTTTTGGTTTTGAATGATTAGTTTTTATAGATCTAAGTTTATGCAAAACTTGATTTTCTTGGGTTTTGATCTCTCAAACTTCATTATTTTCAAGTTTTGATTGTTCTATGTTGTAGAGAATTCAATTTTACTCAAGTTAGACCTTTAAAAACCCGAATTTCGATTTGTTTTGAGTGATTTATGATCTTGAGAAGTTCATGGGTTTAATGAACTTGTGCTTTCGGGTTGGGGAAGAAGCACAGTGTTGGGCGCATAGATTTGTTATGCGCCTACTGCACGCTTCCTTGGGAGCATAGCCATATGTATGCGCCCAAGTCTCCCTTACTCCCTTTAGTGGGCGCATAGTCCCAAGGCCCTCCCTGGCTTGGGCGCATAGTTTTGTATGTCCACAAGTGCACCATGTCTCCTTCCTTGGGCGCATAGACCCTGTCATGCGCACAGTTGTCATAGAGTGAGTCTCTTGACTTTCTCCAAGACACCCTGACTCCACCCTGTGGGCGCATAGCTCCAGGCGCATGCCTTCCTAAAAACCATTGTCTCTTCATGATACCCCCTGCCTCACTCATGTATGTGGGTACATAGACCATGCACCTGCCTCACTCATATGGGCGCATGCCCTTAGGCGCATAGCCTTGGGCGCATGCCACTCTCAGCACATTTATTTTTGGGTGCATGTTCTTTATAACACCCCATGGTCCTTAGTGTGAATCGTGACTTTGTTTGTACCCTTTACTTGACTAAGTCCTATAATGTTATTTTCTATGTTGCACATGTACTCTGAGCTCTAAACACAATCTTGGTGTGGCACATACACTCTCTAACAACTCTTGATAGTGACCCGTCGTGATGTACTCTTGACCAGCAATCTTGACATGATAATTCTTGATAGTGGTCCGTCGTGACGCACTCTTGACATAATAAGTAACCTGACATGACATGATAATCTTGAATGCTGATGCGACAGCTACCTGGATTTGCTAAGTAACTCTCGTATTGACACCGTGGTTGATTCTCTTGGTTGTGCCTGTATAAGCTACATGTCTCGTCTTACATTATGTCTAGGACATGGATTCCTGATTACCACGGTCAGGAATTCATGCTGAATCTGACTAGGTTAATTACTAGATTGATCAAAGTAGCTCATATAGAGAGATGTTTCCAGTTACAGGCGATCTCGTTATCTGGGTGCCTTGAATGGACTTGTAGCCTGTCGTCGAGTAGGGCACATTTCCAGCCCACTGTCATGTGGGGCACTTCTTGAAACAAGTAATATGCATACTGTCATGTGTTGCACTCTAAGTCACCTAATAATTTTTGACAACTCTTACATGAATCTCGCCTGGATAACCTGGATAGCTGCAGGGCTTGTGACTGCCGGAACATCTCATTGCATCTTGCTAGTAACTAGGCTTGTGATAACCCTAGTTAGTTAAAGTATCAAGCCGTACCTGTTGCTTGGTCGTGATTGATGAATGGAGTCTAGTCTTGTCTAGACAATGCCAGTACATGGTTACTTCAGCACGTTACTGTTTATGCTTCGCTTTATCGATAATTGGTTAGAGACTAAGTTCTATTCGGGTGAAGGGTTACAACCCCGGTCCTTATTTGGTTTACGGATTGTAACTTGGTTACTGGAATAGTCCTTTAGTTATCTTATCGTTTATCACCTGTTTTCTCTAAACTCATATCTTTTGTTATTCATTTATGTCCTTGTGTGCTAATATACTGGTTTTAGTTCTTAAGTGAAGCCTCCCTTGTGGCACTTGCTCTTTCTGGGGTCTGACCCAGCTGGTTTTGTATGGCCAGATTTCGAAGTAGCACCCGAGGATCTTCCAGCCTTCTAGCCAGATGGTGAACACTAGACGTAACCCTGGCAACGAGTGGGTTTTATTTTGCTATCCCGCTCTATTGTAAAATTATTCTTTTGAGGCGTTTAGCCGCCGATCAAGTGTTAGCTCGTGTTGAATACTTATGTATATTGTCTGCCTAAGGGCTGTAACATGATTGACAAATCCTACGGTTGATCATGTATGACTGAAACTCTTGCTAGTCCTTGCATTTTGTACGACTAGCTTCATGATCATCTGTATATGAAATGTATGGGACACCTTACTATTGAGTATCTGATGGTCTAACATCTTGTAACTATTATTGCTTGCTTAAGATTGAGACACTAGGCTTGTTCTTGACCATAAGTGACTGTTGGCTTGTAGTTAAACCCTCATGTATCTAGATAGCCGTGACCGTACATCGAGGTGGGTTACACTTCAATATACGTAGCTGGCTGTGTCTGTCCCCCGCTCTCCAGTATTCTGGTTCTGGGGCGTGACAATTGCTGCTTCAACGGACTGCACAACAGAGGAGGCCGTGCACTGTTCATCAGCCACGTGGTAAAGTTCTGGGGCATCCCGGTCAACATTATCAGCGACCGAGATCCCCGCTTCACGGAGAAGTTCTGGACGAAAGTGTTCAAAATCCTCGGGACGGACTTACACTTCTCGACCAGCTTCCACCCGCAGACGGACGAACAGACCGAGCGGGTCAACTCACTACTCGAGGAGTACTTGCGGCACTTTGTGAGTGCCAACCAGAGGGATTGGGTGCATCACCTCGACATTGCTTATTTCTGCTATAATCTTCAACAGAGCGAGTCGTCGCACAGCAGCCCATTCGAGTTGGTGATGGGTCGCCAACCGCTTGCCCCGCACACGCTGAGTACGGGGTCCTCGAGTAGAAGCTGTCACGACCCGCTCCCGAATAATCGGACACAAGTCGGACACGCCCAGCCTTCGTCGTTAGACACGACGAAGTAAGCTGTACCAAGCTAGGAAAAACTAACCAGATAAACATAAAAGTATAGAATCACAGCATCTAAAAACGTATCCCAGAATGATCACCATAATCCACAAATCCAGATATTATAATGTACCAAAGTCAACAGGAATGAAAAGTGCTATGAACTCTAAAGTCAATACCTCAAGTAAAGCTAAGTAATCTAAACCTGAAGCCTCAAGCTAAGCCTCATCCTGCTCAGCTAAATCCTGGGCTCTGGCCCATAGAGTAGATCAATGTCCTGCAAGCATACCTGCAACATATCATATTCAGGAGCGGAGCAAAGTACAGTTCTAGGTAATGAAACATAAACATGACATGAACAGAGTACAGGAGTACAAGAAATGAAATACAGGAATGAACATGAAAGTACAGGAAAGTAGTACAGGAAATGAGTACAGGAACTATAGTACATGAATGTAAAGTACAGGAACATGTAAAGTACAGGAATGAAACTATAATCCTGAAGTACCAGACATGACAAGTGCACAATATCGAAATACATCTAGTCCATGTGACCGGCTGGGGTGAGTACAGGAGCATGCACAGGAGTACATCAATATGGTACGACTTAGGACCCGCGTGCACAGTGCGAGGCCTAAGCTAGGCACAGGAATATATATAGTAACCGGGATTGGTCACATGGCTAGTGTATTTCCCCACCGGACACTAATAAGTACAAGAACAAGAGTACATGAGTACATGATATCGTGCCATGACGTGTCACAAGAAAGGGTACAAGAATGTAATGTACAAAACCGTAGAAAAGTACTTGCCTGGCTCCGGAAAGTACTGGTAATCAAGAACTGGATATCTTCCTGAATTTATAATTTATACAAGTGGGTTAAAAACTAATCAAGATCTAATTGGTGTTTTATAATTCTAACATGCCAAACTACACTATGACATTGGGTTTAAGCCCTTTACCCATCATTATACTTCTACCACTATACTTCAATACCACTAGTCAATTTATTACTATAAAAATTATCAACATTTGTTTTGAAAAATAAATCTAAGGGATAACTACACATTATTTCCAGTCCCTTCTTTTAGTCAAGACAATGTTCATATAACTTGAGTTGATGAGAACTTAATTCCCAATCTATATGAATATCACAAACTATTATATAAAAAAAAAATGATTACAACTTAGTATTACTGCATTGCCTTGAACTTCATTCAAGTTCTGAACTCCTATCTCAGTTTTAAGTCTGAGATTTCAAACCTCAGGTTGCATACTCCATTTCCCAGGTTTAGGGAAAAATTCTAATCCTGGAAAGATTGATACAATCAGTCTTCAATAGGAAGCTGATTGCAACCATCAGCCCTCTATTCAGTGACTAATAGGGATTAACTAGGCTCATACGAACCAATCACAACTTAATTTAATTCATGACTTGTAGCTATCATAGCAAATCTTTGTAAAGCTAAAGCAACCCAAGAAGTTATACACATTAATTCCCAGGAGCCCCTTGCAACTCTAAGCAAATGTCCTGCATCTTAACTTCGACTGTACAAAAATAGGTGAACAATCAATAGGTTTAACAGAGAGATCTATAGACTGGTTTCCTATACAATCCATACCCAGATTCTGCCAATAGTAAAAACATGAACTCAACTCCAAACTCTTCACTGTCAACAGAAGAAAAAATGACAATCAAAATAACTCAACTCTAAATCCCAGTTCTCACCGCCACAACATAGATTTCGAAGGAAATAAATAGAGAAGAAATACACTCTTCCACCCAACACAACTTATAAATATTACAAAACTGGAACAAATATAAATAAGAAAGAATATGCAAATAAAAATGAATATACACTCAAATCAAATCCATAAAAATAAGGAAATTGCCACTGCATCCAACACCCCATATCAACTGGACACGATCGAAATCTTGGCCTGACACGAGCAAGAGGGACACGAACACTGGTCAGCGAGCAGGTGCTTCGACTGCAAAACTAGAACTCGAACCCGATCATGCAAAAACTCAGACTTAGCATAATCAAGCTAGACACGTCCATGATCGGCACAGGAACACAACACAACTGTACGCAGTTCCGACTACGATCCAGAACTCCCAAGAGCAACACGGACTCGAGCAATACAACACAACAAAAATTCTCTGAAAATACGTTCAACCCAGCAAAAACAATAAGAAGAATTGGAGAGAAAATTATCTGACACGAACTCAGACTCTGAACGGAAGGTCGAGTAACGAGGACACGGACACTGTCCTCCACTCCCTTGCAGTACACTCACTGTACACAAAGAATATAATCTACAGTCAGGCTCCCAGGCCTCTGGTGTAATAAGAAATCATCAGATGGAAAAATACTCACAAAATTATAGATCCAAATCCTAAATACTCCAAATCGACGATAACACTGCTTGGAAACTAAGAGAAAAATAGTGGTTCAGAACCTTAAGATCTATAGATCAGATGTTCAAAACTAAGATCACTCACCGAGTTGTTCGATTCCGCTCCCAAATCGTTGTGGAGTGTTCGAACAAGTCAAACACAAAGGATCGTCACTGAGATCTGATCTGGAATTTCCCGATCAAAATAGTTAGGTCAAGGAACAAAACTACACGGAAGAACAGATCGGAGCGGAACTCACCACTCAAAGGTCTCGCGTCGTCAATGGAGGACCGCTCGCCGTTCGCCTCCAGAAACGTCGGACTGGCTCAGGCAACCATGGCTGGGGAGCTCGCTGTCGTCATCTACGAACTCGACTTGGTCGTCATCAAGCCGTCAGGATCGCCGAGTCGTTGTCGTCGCCGCGTCGTTGTCGTCGGTAGAAAGGAGCGGGGACTCGAGAAAATATGGGAACTCGAGAGCACTCGAGAGACAGAGAGAATTAAATGGCTCAGCTCTCTCTCTCCGAATCAAACGTTTAAAAAAGAAAGAATTGGTAAACTTTCAAAAAAGACCTCCCGCTACCACTCCTTTCTGCCTAAGTCCCTCCACCCAAATAATCTTTCAAAAAAAAACCCTGCCCCTTTTCACTATTTACAGAAAATCTAAAAAAAACAGTTAGGGAATAGCTAAGTTGAGTGGGGACCACTCTAAAAAGTTGTAACAACCTTTTGAAATTCAAAATCCTGCTCTAAATTTCCCTCCAAAATATATTATCAATTTAAATGAAAACTAATCTATTATTTAGACTAGTAATAACAATTATATGAAATTTAGAAATCGAAATTGTTTATTTTAAGAAAACTGGGAAGTGGAGTTACAGAAGCCCCACGGCCAACCTGTTCACCTCAGATTTCAAGGCAAAGGCAGACATTGCTAAAGTATTTCTGGAGAAGGCCGCGAGGAAGATGAAGAAGTGGGCTGACGCGAAGCGAAGGCCGATCGAGTACAATGAGGGGGACATGGTGCTGGTGAAGCTACAACCACAACAGTTCAAGGTGTTCCAAAAAGTGCACAAAGGACTGATTCGGATGTACGAAGGCCCCTTCCCCGTGCTCAAGAAGGTAGGCAAGGTGGCCTACAAACTTGAACTCTCCGCCAAGCTGAAGATTCATCCAGTCTTCCATGTCAGTTGCCTGAAGCCGTACCATGAAGACTTGGAGGATCTCCAGCGAGGAGTTCCGAAGCGACCGACGGCGACCATGACGACATCCTTCGACAAGAAGGTGGAAGCCGTGCTGGACAAGAGGACTATTCGTCGGCGAGGTGTGTCCCCGTATGTGGAGTAACTCATCCAATGGAAGGGCATGCCTTACGGCGAGTCTAGCTGGGAACGCGCTGATACGCTGCATCAGTTCGAAGCCGAGATTCAGGCATTTCTCAACGAGCATGGTCGACGAGGGCGTCAACGCCTTAGGTGGGGGAGAATGTAACGTCCCAAATGTTGCACCCCACTCGAGGCCCAGTTGCATAACATTTTCACGGACCAAGGTTATGCGGGAAGCTTCCAGAATATTCTAGAAGATGGCAGAACATTCCAGAAGATAGTTGATCTCTCCGGAAGGCCCAAGATCGTTTTAGGAGGCCCAAGAAGCTTCTGGATGGCCCGTGAAGTTTCCTTTTCTGTTGCTAGAGAATAAACCTGGAATATGCCGTTCCAGTTATGGTAGAAAAGAATAATCCTTGGAATATTCCTTCCAGGATTTTTCATCTAAAGCTCTCTGAGCACTTATAAAAGGGGGAGGCTTTCATTTGTTCCTCACCACCTTCATTGTAAGCATTTTCCAAGTTAATAAAGAGATTCTTACGAGTCCATCTTTGCTCCACTATTCTTAATTTCCTTAGCGATCTAGTTAAGTCGTGTTGGGAAGGCTTGCACGAGTCTTGACGGATAAAGACAGTACGTCGCACGGGACAAAATGCTAGCAAAAACACTAAGTCTGTGACATAGAGCTCTGTATATATACTACTAATGTGCACGTGTGTAATTTTTTTTAAAATTAAATATAAATTTATTATTAAAACTAACATTCCTAGAAATTGAACTCAAGCAATCAAAAAAAAATGTCCCACCTTAACCACTTGAGTTAGAGTTACTTTATTATAAACATATTATATTATATAGTTACAAGCTTGGTTAAGTTTTTTTTTTGATAAGCAGTGGATTATTTAAGTAGTTATCTAGTTATCTTTATTATTATTATTTTAATTAATTTTAATGGATTATATTTATATATATATATATATATATATATATATATATATATATATATATATATATATATATATATAGGGAGCGGATCAAAAGCCCCCTTTAGAAAGCCCCCCAAAAACCCCCCTCACTCTAATTCGTAATATTAATGTTAATATTAATGTTAATATTAATGTTAATGTTAATATTAATGTTAATAGTAATGTTAATGTTAATGTTAATGTTAAATTTTTTAAATTTTTTTTATATTAATGTTAATATTAATGTTAATGTTAATATTAATGTTAATGTTAATATTAATTTTAATGTTAAGTTTAATGTTAATTTTAGTATTTAATGTTAATATTAACATTAATATTAACATTAACAATAATATTAACATTAATATTAACATTAAATTACGGATTAGAGTGAGGGAAGTTTTTGGGGGGCTTTCTAAGGGGGGCTTTTGATCCGCTTCCATATATATATATATATATATATACACACACACACACACACACACACACACACACACACACATACACACACACACACACACACACGGATCAAGATATCCGTTCGAGGAGCCCCGCCGAAGCTCCGTCCCCCCCAACCTTCGGATCGAGCGGGGCCCACACAATGCCGCGCAATCCAATGGCCAAGGATTGTGGGACTTCGACGGGGCTCCGAAAACGGGGTTCCCGATCCGGATCATATACATATATATATATATACATATATATATATATATATATATATATATATATATATATATATATATATATGGGAAAACGGGATATGAGCCATAGGCTCATACTCTTATATGAGCCATTCCATGTGGCTTCCATGTGGACCAATAAAAATATAGTAACTTGAAAAAAAAATTAATTACATAGATAGAAATAAAAGATCCCATAAAGATTTGATAAATAATAACTTATCATATCTTTACCTAGGAACTTACCAAATATGTTTACCTAGGAATTTAAATCGATAGAAATAAAAGATCCCATTATGTTAATGTTAAGATTAATGTTAATATTAATTTTAATGTTAATATTAATATTAATTTTAATGTTAATGTTAATATTATTGTTAATATTAATTATAATTTTAATGTTAATGTTAATGTTAATAATAATGTTAATAATAATGTTAATGTTAATATTAATATTAATTTTAATTTTAATATTAATTTTAATGTTAATATTAATGTTAATATTATTGTTAATATTAATTTTAATGTTAATATTAATGTTAATTTTAATATTAATTTTAATGTTAATTTTAATTTTAATTTGGAGGGACAAATGGTATTATTCCTATTTAAATTTTTTTGGTAAGTTTCTAAACAAAAATATGGTAAGTTATTATTTATCAAATATTTTATGAGATCTTTTATTTCCATCTATTTAAATTTTCTTTTCCAAGTCACTATATTTTATTGGTCCACATGGAAGCCACGTGGGATGGCTCATTTAAGAGTATGAGCCTATGGCTCATATCCCGTTTTTCCTATATATATATATATATATATATAGAGAGAGAGAGAGAGAGAGAGAGAGAGAGAGAGAGAGAGAGAGAGAGAGAGAGAGGGTGCGGATCAAGAGCCCTGTGGGGGGAGCCTTGCCCCCTCCATCGTCGAATCTAGGGGTCCGCGTGGGGCCCACACGCGCTCCATCCAAAGGTCGCGAGGGATGGGGCTCCCTTGGGACTCCGCAAACGGGACTCCCGATCCGGACATACATATTTTTCTAATTTTGTTTAGGTGTAACTGATTATTTGTAGTTTTTGTTGTTTGGTATAGTACGAATGTTTATGCTTCAGGCCTCGTTTGGTTCGCGAAATCTTCAGGATGGGAAAGGAAAGTGATTACTTTCTTATGTTTGGGTGCCAAAGGAATTGAGGAGGAAAGAAAAATGATTCCCAATGGAAGAAAATTATGGGGGAAAGTAATTTCATCCATCAAAATAAGGAATCACTTTTCCATATTGAAGTATTCACTTTGCTTTCCAACTTTTTTTGCATTTCCAAACATCGGAAATGAAAATCAATAAAAAAAATTAATTTTCTAAAGAAAAATGCCAAATAATTGATTTTATTTCTCTTCCATTCTCCGAACCAAACATTGCCTTAGAGCATCCCCATCCCTATTGTGACTTTGGAAAAAAGTTGTTGCCACATAGGAATGATCAAATTTTATTCAAAAGTTCTTCTCCAATGCAATTGTCAAGTCAATTGTGAAGCTTATGTGGCAAAAATTAAAGAAGACATTGTGAAGTTGATTGTCTTGTTCTAGACAATGCACTTGACAATGTCTTCTCTTCCATGTCATCAATTATGAATAAAAAATATTAGAAAAAAGAAAGAAGATGAGTAGTTGTCTTGGAAGTTGGAAAAAATACTTTTTGTTGTCTTCTCAATACTTTTGCATTGGAGAAAGTTTTTCTATCTCATTGTCTTTTGAGATATAATTTTGCCACATAAACAAGACATTGTCTTGTGGTTCATGCCACATAGGAGCCACCTAAGACTCGCAACACTTAACAAGACAATAGGGTTGGAGATGCTCTTACTCTTTTCTTAAAATCCTGCTTCAATAACGTTGAATTGAAAAAAACAATAATAATAGCAATGGGTCCACAGCTGCAGCAGTAGAATTGTACAAAAATAATGATTTAAAATTTAAAATTTTGAAATTTGAAATGTGATTGAAAACGGATCCGACCCTTTGAAATCGACCCCACATCCGCATGTTTATACTCCGACAAAGATTTTCCAAAATATTCCCATAGGGGCAAAACGGTAAGAAAGCATAAGAAAAAGGCAGCGAATTAATCCCTTGAATCTATTATATTTTGTCAGAAGTCCCCAACTTTTTTTATTAGAAGCCTATAAATTACTTATAACCAGAGATAAGTCCCTCGATGAAATGTCATCTTTTGTTATAAGTCTCTCCTCAACTCAAAACATATTAACACCATATTTGAACTCACCTTGATCACTTATTAAAATTAATTTTCACATCTAATCGTCATTTATGTCAAAGTCCACCATGACATTGTGACAAGAAACAATGACTTCAGTAAGAAACAAAAGATAAGGAGGGATATGTTGGTCTTTTAATTTTGTTATTGTGATGGTCGTTAATTTCATCAAGATAATTATTTGGTACTGGATCCGAACCTAACTAAAAATACAACTTGATTTTAACTGGCTACAAACCAAATTTAGTATTGAAAAAGGTATATTTTATGTCGATATAGGCCTTAAAATCCTAATAAAAATCGACATCAATACAAAATTTAGAGAGACAAATAGAAATTATAGAACTTTTATGTATTTATATATGTTATAATAAAATATTTAAATTTGAATCAGACGTACCAAGTTTTGTGGTAAATGTAGGACATTCTTTTTGTGTAGAATGACTTAAGCTCAATTTTATGGTTCATATAATTTTTTTTGATTTATAAGACTAAAGAGTAGTTAACATGTCCACCGAATGCAACTCATGAATTGTCCTAAAACCTATGACTCACGGCCTTTTTTTTTTTGAGAAGCCAAACGATACGTATGAGATTTTGTACATGCTGCATTGCATGTCTTTTTGGCTCACTGTTTTTAACTTTTATCATTTTTATAAATAGAAAAAATAATACGTTCTCGTGGTTCGATTCATTTATCTTCCGTCATCTAGCCATGATTTTATATCTCTCTTCCGTAACTATAAGGATCACTCGAGTTCGTCAGGATTTTCTCCTTTGTAGTCCGATCAGGCTCTCCATAGTTAGAGACTTGTGTCAAATTATGGTACATGTAAGGTACCTATACCAAAATAAAGCGTAGTGAAAAAGAAGTGGACTACAAAGGAGAAAAAATTCGGAACTTTCTGGAACTAGAAAAAAGAAAAGAAAAAGAAAGCGAAGCTCTCACTCTCCACCGCCAACAGACTCACTCCTCCTCCATTTCCTCTCAAGACCAAAAAAATATCTAGGGTTAGGGTTTCAAAGATGACGACGATGGAGAGCCTGATCGGACTCGTCAACCGCATCCAGCGCGCGTGCACAGTCCTCGGCGACCACGGCGGCGCCGACGGCGCCCTGCCCACCCTATGGGAGGCGCTCCCCTCCGTCGCCGTCGTCGGAGGACAGGTCAGTATTAGGGTTAGGGTTCCGGAGCTTCTTTTTTCATCTTTTTCTCTCCCTTTACGAGCTAATTTTGCTTGTTTCTTCGAGTTCAGAGCTCGGGGAAGTCGTCGGTTCTGGAGAGCATCGTCGGGAGGGACTTCCTCCCCCGCGGATCCGGTTAGAATCTTCGTTGGAATCTTTGATTAATTTTAGTCAAGAGTTCGGATGTCTGTAGGGTTTTGATGTGTCTTTTTTTGGGGGGGGCAATTTTTAGGAATTGTGACTAGGCGGCCGCTGGTGCTTCAGCTGCACAAGACGGAGGACGGGGAGCCGGAGTACGCCGAGTTCCTTCACATGCAGAAGAGGAGATTCTCCGATTTTGGTGTGCATCTCGATTTATTTAATGCTGAGAAACCCTTGGAATGTGATAGTAATGATTATGTTTGAAAGAGAGAAACTCATTTGCTTTACTTAGTGATGATACATAAATTGCTCCAAATATGTTGCATGCTATTTGCAGGGACATGGATAACTACACTATACAGATACGACACTGGTTTTGGCGTGTCCTAGTGTATCTTGTAGTGTCTGTGTCTTGTTCCACATGACGCAACATGGGTATCGTGTTGATTTTACGGAGGCACGTGCTTGCTAGGTTGCCTTCATGCTTAACTATAGGGTCTCGTTTGGTTCACGGAAAGGAAATGAATTCCCTTGTATTTTCCATGGGAATGAGAAAGTAGGATTCCTGTCACATTTCCTTTCCGTTGTTTGGTAAAACAAGGAAACCACCTAGGAAAGACCATTTGATTTCCTTTACAGTGTTTGGTTGGTACAGTAAAGGAAAGCAAAAATATGGCAATGTTCCAATAATATCCTTACCTTTTAAAATAAAAATAACATTAATTGTAAAATAAGCAATAACACATGGTTACTTTTGTCATAATTTTTGTAATAAATGTTGGGAAAGGAGGGAAAATCAATCCCATGGGTCCTGAGTGGAACCATATTCCCTCCAATTTTCCCCCTTGTCAGGAAATTGATTCCCCATTTTGTGGCTACCAAACAAAGGAAAGGAATAACTTTCCTTTACTGGTTCCTTAAATCCGTTAACCAAACGAGGCCTAGGAGTATCGTATGTTCTTAGAGGACTGAGTAAAATCGTGTCAATTCCTTCGCTGGTTTGAATCAGCTGGGCCAGACATGGATCGTTGTTTGTTAGTGAGCTATTTTTTTTTCTCTCAACGCGATTGGATAGGTCTGCTCAGGAGAATTATGACCAGTTTGTGTAGTAGAGATGGTTTAGAGATGCATTTAGTTCACACCTGGAACATCTCTACTAGTACCTACAAAATGTTTCTAAACATGTACGAGTCGGGACAAAGTAGTTTCGTTCTAATGATTGTGTTATCTATTGTAGCTCTTGTGCGCAAGGAGATTCAAGATGAAACTGACAGAATGACTGGGAGGTCAAAAATGATATCTCCCGTTCCCATCCATCTCAGCATTTACTCACCAAATGGTATGTTTTTCTTTGATATACTTGCTATTGATAGAGTATTTTGCCTGATACAAATTAACATTGCTTAGTTTCTGGTTATTGAGTATTTCATCATTTTTTCTTTCAATCTGTAGATTACGTTCTCGTTTATAATAGAATATTGATAAAGGACTTTAAAATGTAATAGACAAATGAACCGGCGTTTAAACATCATTTTTGAAAAATCTGTGTTTTGGGGGTACGGAATGCATACTTAAGATCCGCAGTGTATTTTCCCCCTCCAACTAGGATGTGCCTTTTGGTTAGGAGGTTGGACTACCAGGAAAGCAGTATTTGTTCAACTGGCACAGATAGCTGTTATTTGTCATGTTGCAAGCAACATAAACTGATTATAGTAAAATATATAGTCAGATATATCATTTTACATTTCAATGCAGAGAAGCCCTTCCGTTTTTTTTCTTCTTTTCTATGAGAAATATGGAAAGCACACATTGCAGCCCTCTAGGCAAGGACTGAACTTGGGTTGTCCCCATTCCCAACTCATGGCTCTTGGCTTACCTTGGCATGCGCCTTTGGGGAACATGACTCATCAAAGACATGGCACATCTTTTATGTAATCAACAAGAATCTTTGGCATGTCAATAGCAATTGTAATGGCACAAAGTGTGGAAATAATCTGAATTGTACTATTTCAATGCTAATCACTTTCGCGTTGTGCATGCTACACAGTTATAATGAAATAGTCTTATTATATGACAGCTTCAAAGAGTTTATATAGAGTCTGTAGGATATTACGTGGAACTGCTGGTTTATCTATTATTACATGATGACATGAACAAAGTAAAAAACTTCACAGATAGGTTTAAGTCATCCCACCGGGGTTCTCACTGTTGGTGGGGCCAGCTTGGTCTAGCATCATTTTGCTGTTGACTTGAATGCCTTTCACTGAGGATATACTCATGGCTATAAGGAAAGAAGTACATTAAATATGCCCTTTCTGGGGGGGTTGATCTTGAATCATACTATTTTTGCCATCACATTTTTGAATGTCTTCAACTGAGGATAGAGGTTTAGCTATCAGGATACTTGTACTCTGAATATGTCAAGTTTGAGTTAATTTATTATCACAATTTATATGTAAGTTCTTAATTCTGTTACTTGACTGTGCAACACGAGATGAACAATGCTAGAGCACAGTTTCAATTGTTTACTGTTCTAATGAAGTCTCCGTTAGGTTTCTCCACTTGATGCGGTTATTTCTTCTTTTTTTGCTTTTAAGTTCCCTTATCTTATGGATTTTGCAAGTGTAAATCGATATATTTCTTGACACAAGCTACTGCTTTTATCGATTTGACAGTTGTCAATTTAACGCTGATTGATCTGCCTGGTCTAACAAAGGTTGCTATAGGTAATTATTCTTTACTAACCTTATTTATAATCTTATCTTTCTAATGCCTAGCTTAATGTTATTGATATTCTTGTCTTATAGAGGGGCAGCCGGATAGCATTGTCGAGGATATAGAAAACATGGTGCGGTCATATGTTGAGAAGGTATAGCAGTGTTAGAGATTACCTTTTAAATGCTACTGGACAATATCTTTTTCTCTGTTTGCAGGATTATAAGAATCTATTTTTTTTAGCTTCTATATATGTGCTTCTTTGTTTTTTTATCTTGCAGAACTGAAGGGAAAATATAAAGGATTTAAGTTTCTAACTTTAGCTTTGGTACTGTTGTTGTGAATCATAGATTGTTTTTGCATTTGCTTGGGAATGATGAGCTTGGCTGTGTTTAATGATCATGATTCTGTGCTCTGAAAGTAGATAGTTATGAAGGCAACAAGAATTTGCAGGTCCTTTTATCATTATTTCAAATTGCTTGTGTAAATGATAACTGCTTCCAATATCTATCAAAACATTGTATACACACTATTATGATTCTAGGATTTTATACTATTATAGAAGCCCAACAATCGACTCAGCATGAGGGGAAATGGTTGACGAAACAGTAGGATCAAGTGTTAACATACAATTACAGGAAGGTATTTCTTAATCAAGGTGAATAAATAAAGATTTATATATCCCCTAAAATTAATCACCTTAATAACATAATAATCAGATAATCTCACATGATACTCGGCATATATTACAATTAAAAGAGTTCAAATCATCCTTGTTCACCCGAATTAGCACCACATGCATTGGCAAATAATAGATAGGTAACAAAATAATCTCTTTCTAATTTCTTGACTCATTATCGGAAACTAAGCCAAATCCATATATAAAATGATATATAAACATATTGATATAAAACCCTTATGATATTAAAAGAAAATGATCTTTATTGTCTTTACATATCCGAAAGTGGACATCTTATGGAAAAATGAAAGAAAATTTAAAGATTCCAATAACACATGGACTCATATTGAAATTCATTATCTGAAGCAAAAGCCTGAAAATTTTACATAAAAGCTCACAGTGGTTTAGAGAGTTATCATGCAGACCAAGTAAAGGTTCCTTTATCACGCAAGTAACAACCTTGAAACTCGTTTCAGCCGTATGACTGCCAGAAGAAGAGATCCCTAACCAAACATACTTGATTATGGATTTTTTTTTTTCTTTTTTAGAGCAAAAGGAAGAAAGAAGCGAGGAACCTTATATCAAGAGAAAAAGGAGATACGATATGTGATCGTGAGATATTTGGAGGCTAGCGGGAATGCCATTGTGAAACATGGCATTTTTTACACCATGAAAATAAACATGGACCACCTGAAGCCTATTTCTTCAATAACACAATGCCCATACATTTTGCATGGAAAGCGAATATTTCTTTATGAGGTGAAAAAGATTCTATAAAATCCTATAATCCTAATAGTATGTATATGATACTACCATCATGTGTATTGAATCTATTGATTCAGTGAAGATATATATACTTATATTCCCTGTTCTAAAAGGTGGACGCCTAGCTACGCGCCTGGTGCCTGCCCGCTTAGGGGCCCCCCACCTAGAGGATGCAAGTTTTGAGCCCTAGAATTTGAGCCCTAGAAACAGTCTCCATGAATGACGGTCAAGGCTGTGTACATCTTAAAGGCTGTGTACATCTTAATCTTGTCTGAAATTAACATTAATGGGAGCGTCACAGCATTGTGATGCCCTTTTTGCACTCGTCATCATCCAATCTTTCTCCCATCATAATGTAAAAAAAAGAGTTGCTGTCACCACTTGTAAACATTTCAACTTGACATCAACTGTGTCCTAGTGTCGTTAGGTTCTCACCAATGCATGGTCTGGGGAGGAGCAAGATGTACAATACCTTCCCATTTATGGAGTCTGTTTCTGAGACTGAAGCTCACGTCCTCTAGGATGCGAGCGCTAAGTCTTACCTTTGTGCCAAGTGAGTAAGTCTTACCTTTGTGCCAAGTGAGGCCCTCTGTGGGTGCCAAATCCTATCCAAGATGCTATGAACAAGAGAGGATCTTGCCATAAAAACTAGGAGGTTAGTTGCCTGGCAAATTGATCTACCTTTTTCGACATGCAGTCTTGTGGTTCAAGTTCATGCAACCAAAGAATGCCCTTCAAGTTTTCCCTCTAGACTGGAGAGGAATCTAGATGATGAGGTAAGATGATACAATCACACATTAAGCCAAGAGCAAGGGATGATATTCCCTTGCCCTTAGTACACAAAGGTTAAAATTGTGGATGCATGTTAGGTGTGCATTACATATATCTATCAAGCTCGCACGAGGACATCTTTAATCTATATGTTATATAAAAATACTACTTTGAAAGTCTGCTAGGTATATTCAGGATCCAGGTATTAGAATTTTTGGTGGTTAATTCTCTCTGAGGTAAGATGCATGATTACAACCTTCTTATGGCTAGGCATATATTTGGTTGACTTTCCATTCAAGGTTATAGGGTAATTTATTTTGGTTAGGTTGACTGTCAAATATGACAAATTTGATATGCATTGTGTATTGAACTTGAAACATGCAAATCTGAACAATGTTATTACAATGTAGAGCTTGTTAACATATATCTATAGACATTATCCTCCTAGTGGGTGTACATTTCATTAACCAGTCTCCAATGAGGCAAGTTGAACTGATGTCTATTTGATGAAGCACAAGATTGTCAATAGAAATTAATTCAACAAGCACTCACATAATGGTCACCTATTTGAATGTGATACGAATCAAATGAAGATGCCTTTTGTCCATGGATTAGGTCACCATTGAATCAAACTTTAAGAAGTTGGTATATGATATTCATTACGACATTTTCTTTTGTATCTACAAAAATTAACTGTATAAAAGGATTCTACTTCATTGATTGGTTTTGCTGTTACTATATACCTCCCTGCTTGATATTGATGACATTGAGGCTTCCTCGGAGGTATCATGCATTTCTAACTTTGCAATCATTTAGTGTACACAAGTAGGTTCATTAATCCTTCAACACTCGAGTTTCATGTAGTATGGCTATAAGTGATGGTAATCATGCATATTTGATTCACTCGTACTAATACATGCCTTTTTCATCCTAATTAACTAAGTCAGGGTGTTCTACTAGTGTTAATGTTGCGGCATGCCTTGCATTGTTACTTCATTCTGTTACTTTTATCTTCCAACTGTTATTTTCTAGAAATTTATGTACAAATGGTTTTAGTATATTGATTTCATTCTTACAATACATCTCTATCTTCTGAATATTATTTATGGTCATTAGTTAGCTTGCATTGTTAGTTCATTCTGTTCTTTTATCTTCCAACTGTTATTTCTAGAAATTTATGTACAAATGGTTTTAGTTGATTGATTTCATTCTTACAATACATCTCTATCTTCTGAATATTATTTATGGTCATTACTTATGCTCATATTTTTGTTGTGTAGCCTAATTGCATTATATTGGCGATATCCCCTGCCAATCAAGATATAGCTACATCAGATGCTATCAAGCTTGCCAGGGAAGTTGATCCCACAGGTATGATGCAATATGGGCAATGAACTGCAATATGGGCAATGAACTGTTGCTACTAATGGTGTTCATTAAAATATTCACATTATTGCTGCTGCACTCATATTTCTAATCTCCATGTTCCTAAGTAGACTGTTGTTAAGTAAGAAAATTGCATTTCAGTAAGATATCATTAGTTTGATGATGGATCCTGATTACTTTACTTAGGTGAAAGAACATTTGGAGTGCTGACCAAGCTAGATTTAATGGATAAGGGAACAAATGCACTAGATGTAAGTTGTTTATGTAACCGCCATGTTCTCAGATACGATATGAAACTTTAGGAGATGAAGCTCCGTTATGAGTGGTCTTTAATAGGTGAATTATAAAGTTGCTCATTGTTTCTGTTTTGCCTCTTAAAGGTTCTTGAAGGAAGATCATACAAGCTGCAGCATCCTTGGGTTGGCATTGTTAACCGTTCACAGGCAGATATAAATAAGAATGTTGACATGATTGTTGCCAGGCGAAGAGAACGGGAATACTTTGCAAATAGTCCTGAATATTCACACTTATCGAGTAAAATGGGCTCAGAATATCTTGCTAAGCTTCTTTCGAGGGTAAATTAGTTGTATTCTTCATACGCCATTATTATAAATCTGTGAGATTACCATTTTGGTGATTAAAGATTCTGCCTTCAGCACCTGGAATCAGTTATCAGGGCACGCATTCCTAGTATCACTTCTTTGATAAACAAAAGCATCGATGAACTTGAATCAGAAATGGACTATCTTGGTAGACCTATTGCTTTGGATGCAGGGGTAAGGGATTTAAGTTTACCTATCTTTGTTATTAGTGCTAGAAGGATTATCAGCTATAGCGCTTATATATTTTGAGTGGCATTTAAGTTAATTATTTGTTGTACCTTTTTTCGTAATTAATAGTTTTAACTGTTTTATGTACTCCTGTACTGTCAGGCTCAGTTATACACTATATTGGAACTTTGTCGTGCCTTTGACAAAATATTCAAGGAACATCTGGAAGGAGGGTAAGGGCTTAACCTTTGAATGCCCTTTTCATCATGCTCGATAAAGCTAAATTCTTTTTCTTTTGGCAACCCTTAAGCATATGTTACTTGTATTTGTATTTTGTAGTGGTGGTTTTGCTCGTGGAAATATTATTTTGCTTTCCACTCATATGAGCTGCCCTTGTGTGCCAACCACCCAGTTAGTGTGGCCCGCCAAGGCTGCCCATCATTCTCACCCTGTCCAAACCTTGGTGGCCTTTGCTATTCAGTGTTTGGCAAAAACGGGCAGGGTGTAATTTCTCATGTTCGGATCCTGGTTATCCATTCTGGCATCCAAAGATGGGCACTAAGAGTTATTTCTCTAATATTACATAGTCCATCCAGAGGGTAAGATATTATTGGCACCCCTTGGTTAGTCAGTACCCTTATGGAAACACTGGCTCTTACATCACAAATAAAAAGTTCTAGTTTGGTTTCATGCAAATAAGAAATCGTATACTGTGTATTGTGTGCGATCTTTACAAAATTTTCTCCTTGGTTGAACAGTTGAACACTTGAACTAAATGTGTAGACTCACTTGTGTTTTGGTTTAAGTTGCATCGAGTCTGTAGCTTAGAGTGGACAACCATAATCTATTATGAAGTTTCATGTGAGCAAAAACAAATGCCTATATATGTTTGTATCAGCATTTGCTAAATTAATATCCATATACTTAAAACAGCAACCCGATTCCAAAATTCTGGATAATGGTTTGTTGTGTTGTTACTTGTTATGTATGTAAATCAGCATACGAAAATGTTTAATGTTCTACTCATTCTTCAAATAAGTTGATTTACAACTTGCAATCATACCTATTGCCACTATGCCAGGCAATTATTGTGCTTTGGTATAAATTATAGCAGTTATCTAAATGGCGGTTGAGGTGGTGTCTAGGCACGAGATGGCCGCTCTCTGCACAGTTGTTGCCGTTGTCAGTGGAGTAAGCGGCCATCGGAGGTTTGGCGGTGTAGGCAAAGGTGAGACGGTGTAGGCTGGCGCATAAGTGGAGCAATACTTGACTAGATGTTTTGGTAAAACAATTTTGCAAGCATTATGGACCTATCGTTCACTTTTACATGACTGACCTATGGTTCACTTTTACATAGCTGACCTATGGTTCACTTTTACATGACTGAGACTCCATAAATCTTTATTCTGCAACTTAGTTATGCATAAAACACCATATGCATATTATGCAAAAAAAATGGTAAAATAGTAAAAAAAAATGCCCCAAATGTATCAATTGCCTAGGCGGAATCTGCCGCACACTTGCCTACCACCTTTTAGAACCCTGATCTGTTATAGCTTTGGAATTTGAGGTCAAGACCAGCAATATTTTAACCAGGCTCATTTGATTTATCTTGTGTTCAAGTTACTCAATGTCAATGCAGGGCACCCCTTGCATTATTTAGTTAGAGTCTTGGTTAGAACTAGAAGTTTTGCACCAAAAAGGAAACAATCTTGAAGGACGAGAGATTTGACAGGTAGTTAAATCAGTGCAAGGAAGAGCCAAACCAGAACATGTCTCTAGGATTTTTTTTTTTTTTCATCGGCATTTGGCAATTATATGAATTTAAGCTTGTGCGTTATCCACCTTAAACATCTAAACGAATGTCATTTAACACAGGCGACCTGGTGGTGATCGGATATATGGTGTTTTTGATAATCAGCTTCCTGCTGCTTTGAAGAAACTTCCATTTGACCGGCATCTCTCCCTCCAGAATGTGAGGAAAGTGATATCCGAAGCTGATGGTTATCAGCCCCATTTAATTGCTCCTGAGCAAGGATACCGTCGGCTAATTGAAAGTTCCCTCAATTATTTCCGAGGCCCAGCTGAAGCATCAGTGGATGCTGTAAGCAATCTCTTATGTCCCTGTATTAATTCATCTACAAATTACTAGGTGTTTGAGATTTAATCCTATCTACTCTTCTGAGGTTCTTTTAATGTAGGTGCACTATGTCTTTAATCCTATCTACTCTTCTGAGGTTCTTTTAATGTAGGTGCACTATGTCTTGAAAGAGTTGGTGAGGAAATCAATAGGTGAGACTCAGGTAAGAGCCTAGGAAACCTCAGGTCTAGAAACTGTCATTTCAATTTTGTTTCAATTACAAATAACAAGCATCTTCTGTTATGTAACCAGGAACTGAAAAGATTTCCAACCCTCCAAGCTGAACTGGCAGCTGCCTCCTATGAAGCCTTGGAAAGATTTCGCGAAGATGGCAAGAAGACGACACTGCGGCTGGTTGATATGGAGTCGTCCTATCTAACAGTTGAATTTTTCCGGAGGCTCCCACAGGACGTTGAGAAGGGAGGAAATCCTGCTGCCCCTAACAATGTGGACCGGTATTCTGAGGGGCACTTCAGAAGGATCGGATCCAATGTGTCCTCTTACATAGGAATGGTATCGGAAACACTCAAAAATACAATTCCCAAAGCAGTTGTTTATTGCCAAGTTAGAGAAGCCAAACGTTCTTTGCTTAACCATTTCTATATGCTCGTGGGGAGAAAGGAGGTAAGTGAATGTAACTGTGTACCTATAGCATATCCCTGAGCTTTCTCTGTTCAGAGGTTTTATTGAACCCTTTTCTCTATCCCTTTTGCAGGCTAAGCAGCTTGCACTGCTATTGGACGAGGATCCTGCACTAATGGAACGCAGGCAACAATGTGCTAAAAGGCTTGAGCTGTATAAATCTGCAAGGGATGAAATAGACTCAGTAGCTTGGGCAAAATGAGACGACGTTTTTTTTTTTTGTACTTACATGTATAAAAGTAGCAATTTGGTGTTCGTCTGCCAGAGAGTTTAGTAGTGTTGAGACTTGAAGTGATTTTATTGAATGGAGTAACAACATATATATAGGAGAGGCTAGCCTCCTCTCCTATCATTCTAGCCAATGTGGGACTAAAGCCCAATAACACTATATATATATATCAACACTCCCCCTCAAGATGGGCGAAAGATATTCACTAAGCCCATCTTGTCACATCCTCTCATCATGTTGATAGAACTAAGCCCCTTTGTCAGTCCGTCTGCTACCTGATCTTTGGTTGGAACATAGCCCAGCTCTAGTTCTCCTTTATCCAGTTTCTCTTTGATGAAGAATCTGTCAATCTCAATATGTTTGGTCCTGTCATGCTGCACTGGATTGTTGGCAATATTAATAGCTGACTGGTTGTCACACCATAGCTTCATCTTTGTTCCCTGGTCCAGCTTTAGCTCCGTCAGCATATTCTTCAACCACAATAGTTCTGTGACTCCCAAGGCCATCGCTCTATACTCTGCTTCAGCTGTTGATCTGGCCACTACTGACTGCTTCTTACTCCTCCAAGAGACCAAGTTGCCTCCTACAAATATGCAGTATCCCGATGTGGATCTCCTGTCGTCAGCACAGCTAGCCCAGTCAGAATCACAATAGCCCTCAATGCCTACATGATTATTTCTTCTAAAGATCAGTCCCTTCCCGGGGGCTCCCTTCAAGTACCTCAGAATCTGGTACACTGCGTCCATGTGACCCTTCCGGGGGTCATGCATGTAGCGGCTTACTACACTTACCGCAAAGCTGATATCAGGTCGAGTGTGGCTTAAGTAGATTAACTTGCCCACCAATCTCTGATATCTATCCCGGTCAACTGGTTCTCCAGCTTCAGCATCCAGTTTAAACTTCTGGTCTATCGGTGTCGTAGCTGGTTTACATCCCATCATCCCTGTTTCCGTAAGCAGGTCCAGTGCGTACTTCCTTTGAGAAAGAACGATTCCCTCATTATCTCGAGCAATCTCAATCCCAAGGAAGTATCGAAGGGGGCCAAGATCTTTCACCTCGAACTCCTTGCCAAGTTTTACTTTGAGTTGGGCGATCTCCTGCTCATCATTGCCTGTGATAATCATATCATCTACATATACTGCAAGCATGGTGATATGGCCTCCACTCCGTCTGAAGAAGACAGTGTGATCAGCATTGATCTGCTGATATCCCATCCCTATCATTGCTCTCCTGAACCTGTCAAACCATGCCCGAGGAGACTGCTTCAGTCCATAGAGAGACTTCTTCAGTCTGCAGACCTTGTCTTCTGTCTGTTTTGTGCCGAATCCTGGTGGTATCTCCATGTACACCTCCTCTACTAGATCTCCATGAAGAAATGCATTCTTCACATCCAGTTGGTGTAGCTTCCACCCTCCATTGGCTGCCAGGGAGATCAAGGTCCTGACAGTGCTCATCTTCGCCACTGGTGCAAAGGTCTCGTCATAGTCGATGCCGTACGTCTGACTGTATCCTTTTGCCACCAGTCGAGCTTTATAGCGCTCAACCTGTCCATCTGGGTTCTGTTTCACAGTAAAAACCCATTTACATCCAACTGCTCTTTTTCCTTCTGGCAGTCTCACCAGCTCCCAAGTGTGGTTCTTCTCAAGAGCTCCCAACTCCTCGTGCATTGCCGCTTTCCACTTTGGATCGTTCTTGGCAACCTGCCAATTGTTAGGTACAGTAATACTATCCAAAGATGCTATAAATGCTCCATGAGAAGAAGATATATGATCATAAGAAACAAACTTAGCAAGATCCCAACCATATCTGTCCGGAGGATTTCCCGCATTGCTGCGAGTAGTCCTTCGTGTAGGTAGTGGTATGGGAGGAACGATATCACCTGAGGAGGGTGGTGGTGTAGATGAGGAGGATGGTGGTGTAGATGAGGAGGATGGTGGTATAGGTGTCTCAGGAGTTGGGACAGGCGCAGGCAAGGGACTTGGCACTGACACTGTAGGTACTGGTCCTGTAGTCTGCTTGTTGTTTCTCCTGTTGTAGGTCAGTAACTCCCCCTGAGCCGTAGGTGTAACACTTCTCGTCTCCTCCCTCTGTTCCGCTTCACCTTCATGTTCCTCCTCAACCGTGTCTCTATGCCAAACTTCTAAATCGGTTACCACCAGGTTCTCCAAGTTCTCTATCTCCCCCTCTCGCCTTATACTTGTAGTATGAGGCGTGTTATACGAAGTTCCATCCTGGCGGTAATATGGCTCATGCTCCCGGAAGTGGACGTCCATACTAACAAATTTCTTCTTCTCTACTGGACTCCAGCATACATACCCCTTCTGAGTTGCTGAGTAGCCCACGAAGATGCACTTGACTGCTCTAGGGTCAAGTTTTCCAACGAATGGTCTGTTGTCCTTCACAAAACATATTGAGATTGACAGATTCTTCATCAAAGAGAAACTGGATAAAGGAGAACTAGAGCTGGGCTATGTTCCAACCAAAGATCAGGTAGCAGACGGACTGACAAAGGGGCTTAGTTCTATCAACATGATGAGAGGATGTGACAAGATGGGCTTAGTGAATATCTTTCGCCCATCTTGAGGGGGAGTATTGATATATATATATAGTGTTATTGGGCTTTAGTCCCACATTGGCTAGAATGATAGGAGAGGAGGCTAGCCTCTCCTATATATATGTTGTTACTCCATTCAATAGTGTTAGTAGCACATGGGCCCCAAACATCAGAATGAACTACCTCAAAGACTGAAGAACTCTTATGACCATTTCCAACATATGAACTCC
This sequence comes from Iris pallida, assembly GCA_029216955.1. Classification (NCBI taxonomy): domain Eukaryota; kingdom Viridiplantae; phylum Streptophyta; class Magnoliopsida; order Asparagales; family Iridaceae; genus Iris; species Iris pallida. The sequence continues at coordinate 8,360,073 of JANAVB010024600.1, read as the reverse complement.
TAGTAAGTTTTCCTAACTCACATGCATCACATACTAATTTCCTTTTATTTGATTTTGCATACATATCTGGATACAACTTATTTAGAGTATCAAAGGAAGAATGCCCCATCCTCCTATGATGAAGTATCAAAGTGTCTTCAGTCTTCTGCTGCAGCTCCTCCATTCCAGCCTTCTCTGCCATAGACACCAATGCTGAGTCCAGTCCGTCTTGATCTAGGTACCACAGTCCATCATGCCAAGTGCCAGTCCCAAGTCTTCGTCCCGTCCCTTTCTCCTGGAAGATCACCTTAGGAATATCAAAAGAAACAATGCATTTTAGTTGGAGAATTATAGAACTAATAGACAAGAGACTGACTGGGAAGGATGGAGCATGCAAAACATTGGATAACCTTACTGAACCCGTACAATTAACAGTACCCTTACCGACCACTGGTTGGAAAGTACCATCCGCAGTCTGAATGGTGTCTGTCGATGCTAGGTGAGTGTACGAGGAAAACTTACTAGCATTTCCGGTCACATGCCGAGATGCTCCTGAGTCGATAATCCAGTCTGACATTTTAAGGGAAGACATAGATGCAAGAGCGTGAGACTCGTCAGTACCTTCTGATGGATGGGCATACATAGCGGCGTTGAAGAATGGAGTGGATGCCTCCTCTACTACGCTCCTCCTGTCTCCTTCGATTGACGCTTTTTGCTTTCTCTCCAGCAGATCCAGTAGCGCCTGATCCTCCTCAGTAAAGGCGCCGCCAGCTCCTTCATTCCCATCTGCCACCAGCAGGTTTGCCCGATAGCCTCCTCGACCGCCTCGTCGGCCTCCTCGACCACGTCCACGTCCAGCATATCCTCGTCCACGTCCACCACCTGAGTCTCCCTCCTTAGGTGGTTTGGTACAAGCATATCGATGGTGGCCCATCTCCCCACAGTTGTAGCACTGCCGATTCTGTTGCCAGAGCTCTCCCTTGGATCCTGTATCCCCCGAACCGGTAGCTGCTAGTGCTGACTTCACTTCGGGTAAAGCACCTGTCGATGATGCGCCTGTCCCTGTCTGTAATCTGATCCGCGTCTCCTCCTGAATCATGGCTGAGATAGCCTCCTCGAGACTAGGGATCGCTGGCTGGGCGAGGAGTAAGGCTGTTCTCTGTGTGAATGCTGCAGTCAGTCCCTTAAGGAATTTCATCGTCCTCTCCTGCAGACACACCTGTCTCTCCTTGCACTTTGGGTCCCCGCAGCTTGCCCGTTTGGAATGGTGATCATAATCCAGCCAGAGGCGTTCCAACTCCGTAGCGTACTCCTGCACCGTCTTCTCGCCTTGTACGGTGTCGTCGATCTCCCCTTTTATCTGGAAGATCCGTAGATTGTTACCTATGCCATCATAGGTTCTTCTCAATTTCTCCCATACGTCTTTCACCATCTCAATGCCATCTACTGTGGAAGCAATAGACTGGACTAAGGAGTTGAGAAGCCAGATATAAATCACCATATGAGTGGATTTCCACTCGTCGCGTCCTGTCGAGCCCTCTTCCGGCTCTGTCTTCTTGCCTGTCAAGAATCCCTCCAGGTTCTTACCTGCAAGGGTTCTTCTCACCCGCCGTGACCAACTCAAATAGGTGGCTGGTCCATCCAACTTCAGATCGATGGAGGGTAGTTCTAACTTTGGCGGTGCTCGTGTCGTGCTTTCACCAGCCGACACCTTTATCAACTTCAGCAATGTCGCCACATCGTCAGCATCCAGCTTCTTGAGAATCTCCTCCATCGATGCTTCTTCTCGATCACTTCACACTTGCTCCACGACTCACGCTCGTCCTTGCCGTCCTCTCCTAAATCCGAATATGTCTGATTTCATCGGATCTAGGGATTATAGGCATCTCCTTGAGATTGATCTCAAGAACGAGCGTGAATCTTGTACCCGCAATAGCGGTACAATGAATCCTGCAGCCGTAAAAACGGTACAGAAACGAGCGTGAATCTTGTACCCGCAATAGCGGTACAATGAATCCTGCAGCCGTAAAAACGGCAGCAGCAGCAGCAGTTGCAGCCGCAACAGCGGCACAGCAACGGCAGCAGCGCGGCAGCGGCGGCGGCGGCGCGGCAGCTGCAGCAGCAGCGGGGCGGCGCTGCGGCGGCGGCGGCGCGGCAGCAGCTGCAGCGGCAGCGGGCGGCAGCAGCTGCAGCGGCAGCGGGCGGCAGCGGCGGCGTAGAAGGGGGATTAGGGTTAGGGTTTGTGTGGAGGAGGGGTCTCTAACGGTATGCTAAGCAATTTTAGGCTCTGATACCATGTTGAGACTTGAAGTGATTTTATTGAATGGAGTAACAACATATATATAGGAGAGGCTAGCCTCCTCTCCTATCATTCTAGCCAATGTGGGACTAAAGCCCAATAACACTATATATATATATCAACAAGTAGTAATATAAGTTGGGAACAATCAATTCTCAATCTCGGTTTGGGTCTTTCCATTGAGGTGCATAGTCATGCATTTATGCTTCTCATTCTGGAATTTGCTTTATTTGCATTCTTTTGTTTTCATGTGAAGGAACATTTGTGTTAATCTTATATAGAATGTTGTATTATTCTCATGTTTATATTAGCCCGTACTTAAAAAAAAAAACTTATCCATGGATAACTTAGAAGATTCTCCTTATTCTGTTGATATATACCAGTTGCAACTATATTTATTCATTAATCTTGTTCTCCTATCTTCAGTGTTTGTTGATTCCAGCTGCTTGCCTTTTCTTGTTTGTTGAGTCCAGCTTCTTGCCTTTTCTTCATTTCATGAGCATGAAGAATTTGAATTAAAATCATTTTATGGCGGTGACTAGCAGTTTCATGGCCTTGAAATTTACATAAATATCTCATCAGAAAGGACTCCAGACTTCCCTTGTAATAGAAACAGAGCATTTGTTGGATATGATTACTTCTAGTATCACAGCTTAAATAATGAGCATAACATCGAAACTACATTTCGGGGGGTCAACTTCCACTCCACCTCTGGTAATGATGTGACCTAAGTACGAAATGCGATCAAGCCAAAATTTGCGCTTGCTGAAATTTGCATACAACTGGTGCTCTCAGAGAATCTGAAGGACTATACGAAGGTGCTGCTCATGCTCTGCTTCACTCTTGCTATAGATTAAGATGTCGTCTATAAACACTATCACGAACTGATCCAAGCAAGGCATGAATATGCGATTCATGGGATCCATGAATACTGTTGGCGCATTAGTCGCTCCGAATGGCATAACAAGAAACTCCCAATGCCCATACCTAGATCTGAACGCCGTCTTGGAGATATCTTGCTCTCTGACTGTGATATGATGGTACCCTGACCGTAAGTCAATCTTCGAGAATACTGCTGCTCCACTGAGTTGATCAAATAGATCATCTATCATTGGGAGGGGATATCTGTTCTTGATTGTTACGGAATTCAAGGTACGATAATTAACACATAATCTTGACGTACCATCCTTCTTTTTCACAAGAAGCATCGGGGCTCCCCAAGGTGATCCACTAGCACGAATGAATTCCTTGGTTCTGAGTTCTTCAATCATCTTGTACAGGATCTCCAACTCTGATGGTGCCATTCTGTAGACTCTCTCTGACACTGGTGCCGTTCCTGGAATCAAATCAATGGTGAACTCTATTTCTCTCTCTGACGGCATGCTTGGAAGCTCTTCGGGAAACACATCAGGGAACTCTCCTACTATTCTGGGAAATTGAACTGCTTCTTCTTCTTCTGTTGCTGAGGGTACGTCGGTGTCGAGTGCTGAACCGACGAAACTGTGGTCGTCCTCCTGGGAGCTCCAATAGTCAAAGCCCTAGCTGCTGGGGCTGGTGTTGATGACTGGGACAATTGTCCATGGGACCTCTTCCGTCCTCCGCTCATAGCTACAATCCTCTGTGAAGTATATTCATGCTTTTTCGCTGCTCGAAAAATAGCATCAAAGGTCTGGTTCTCAAACTGCTCCACTGCTAGAATAATCTCCAGGTGGAGTCCCTGCTGGAATCGCTGTGCTCGATCTAATTCGGTCGCCACTAAGGTAGGAGCAAACCGACTAAGTCTTGAAAATTCGGCCGCATAGCCATCGACCGTCCTTCCCATCTGCTTAAGATTGGTGAATCTCGTCTGCAGATCATAGCGAGCTACTGCGTCGAAATACTTCGTCTGGAACTTGTCGCTGAATACCGTCCATAAGACAGGCGTCGCCAAATCCACTGCTAGCATCGCCCACCAGGTGCGGGCTAAGTCCAATAATTATAGGTGCACAACGACCACCTTCTCATCCTCAGGAATCCTAACTGCTTCCAGGATAACCTCTGTGTCCTGAAGCCACGCATCAGCAGCAATAGCATCTTCATTGCCGTCAAAGAAAGGAGGGTTCAGGCGCTTGAAGTTATTAGCCGCATTGTTCCCTTGGTAACCAACTCTGCCCATGGCTGTCTGTACGGTCCGGTGCAGGGCATCGCCCCGACGATCTTGTGAGGCAAGCAATTCCCTAATAAGTCCCACCAGGACTCCATTGTCAGGCTCTGCAGGCTGAGCTGGTGGCTCTGGATCCCCGGAAGGCATAACTCGGAACGCTGCTCCAGAGTGCTGGACTTGGTCCTCAGGTTGCTGCTGGTACACTGGAGGTGCTCCATCCGACTGATCGGTAGGATCATGAACAATGCCACTGAAAAAAATGACATTAGGAAAAATAAGGAAGGACCGAGATAGATCAGGGATATAAGCATGCGATCATGTCAAGATTTCAGAAAGATTAGAAGGCACGAGTAGAGATCAAGGACGAATGCTGATTGAGACTTCTATTCAGTAAAACCCTCACACATCTTGATTTATAAGAGCTGCATAGGCCACCACTTAAATCGTGTCACGCCCCGAAACCAGAATACTGGAGAGTGGGGAACAGACACAGCTAGCTATATACATTGAAGTGTAACCCACCTCGATATACGGTCATGGCTGTCTAGATGCATGAGGGTTTAACTACAAGCCAACAGTCTCTTATGGTCAAGAACAAGCCTAGTGTCTCAATCTCAAACAAGCAATTAATTGTAACAAGATGTTAGATCATCAGACATACAAAGTAAGGCGTCCTAAGCATTACATATTCAGATGATCATGAAGCTAGTCATACAAAATGCGAAGACTAGCAAGAGTTTAAGTCATACATGATCAACCCTAGGATTTGTCAATCATGTTACAGCCTTTAGGCAGACAGGAATGTAAATTCAACACGAACTAACACTTGCTCGGCGGCTAAACGCCTCAAAAGAATACTTTACAATAGAGCGGGAGAACAAAAGAAGGAACCCACTCGTTGCCAGAATTACGTCTGGTGTTCACCATCTGGCTGGAAGACAGGTAGATCCTCGGGTGCTACTCCGAAATCTGGCCATACAAAACTAGCTGGGTCAGAACCCAGAAGAGCAAGTGGCACAAGGGAGACTTCACTTAGGAACTAAACCAACATATTAGATCACAAGACAAATAATAACAAAAAAACGGGAGTTAGGAAAAATATGGTGATAAACGATAAGATAACTAAGAGGCTATTCCGGTAACCAAGTTACAACCCGTAAACCAAATAAGGTCAGGGTTGTAACTCTTCACCTGAACGGAACTTAGTCACTGATCTTTTATCATTAAAAGTAAAGCATAAACAGTAATGCACTGAAGTTATCATAACTGGTACTGTCTAGACAAGACTAGACTAGGCTTCATTCATAAGTTCACAGCCAAATAATGAGTACGGCTTGATACTTTAACTAACTAGGGTTGTCACAAGCCTAATTACTAGCAAGATGCAATAAGATGTTCCGACACTCACAAGTCCTGCAGACTATCTCTGTTATCCTGACGCAGGTTGAGAGAGTTGATTAGGTGACTTGAAGGTGCAACACATGACAGTGTGCTGGAAATGCGCCCTACTCGAGGCATGCTACAAGTCCACTTAAGGCGCTCAAATAACAGAATTTCCTGTGACTGAGAAATCTCCTTATAAACTACTTGATCCATCTAGTCATTAACCTAGTCAGATTTAGTATGAATCCCTGACTGCGGTAATCAGGAATCCATGTCCTAGACATGTTACAAGACGATACATGTAGCTTGTACATGCACAATCAACCACTGTGTCAAGATAAGAGTGACTTAGCAAGTTGATAAAGCTGTCGCAACAACATTCAAGGCTTACATGTCATGTTAGGTTACTTGTTACTTGTCAAGATTACTTGTCAAGAGTGCGTCTCGGCGGGCCACTATCAAGGTTATTCATGTCATATCGAGTTACTTGTCATATCATGAGTGCTTGTCAAGAGTGCGTCTCGACGGGCCACTATCATGAGTTATCCAGACGGGTTCTTTTTATCAAATCGTGTTTATGTCAAGTCCAATCAAATCCTATCAAGTCCGAGTCCTATCAAGCTCAACAAGTTATTAAGTCGGGTAGTCACTGGGCCAGTCAAGTGAAGGGTACGAGTAAAGATCACAACATTATACTAAGGACCATGGGGACAAGCATGGATAAATACAACAAGAATTATCCTGGCAAGAAATGGCGCAAGGGGTAAAGGGTTGCCATGGACAACATGTGCCCAGGATCATCATGCGCCCATAGGGTATGCGTCCAAAGGCTATGCGCCCACAAGGTATGCACTCATAGGCTATGCGCCCACAGGGTATACGCCCACAGGGTATGCGGCCACAGGCTATGCGCTTAAAGGCTATGCGTCCACAGGGTATGCGCCCATAGGCTATGCGCCCGAAGGCTATACGCCCACAGGGTATGCGCCCATAGGCTATGCGCCCAAAGGCTATGCGCCCACAGGGTATGCGTCCATAGGCTATGCGCCCAAAGGCTATGCGCCCACAGACTGGCGCATGCACTATTCATCTTCCCCGAACAGCCTCTAAGTTCATAAAAACCATGAACTTAGAAGGCCATAAATCCTTCGATTTAAGTCGAAATCAGAACTTTCAAGGGTCTAAATTGTGTAGAATCAAATTTCCTACAACATAGGACCATTAGATCTTGAAAATAATGAAGTTAAAGAGATCAAAACCAAGAAAAACCAAGAAAAGTTACAAACTTAGATCTACAAAAATTCCTTCATCTAAACCAAGAACTCCAAGTTCTAAAGAGGCTTAGAATCAAGAGGGGAAGACAATGGAACAATAAAATTTGAGATCCATCATGAAGTAAGTTGCACTTGCCTAAGGTTTCTTGGTGGGTGGAGAGGAGTAATGGAGAAGATGAGTTAATGGAAAATAAATGGAGGAGAGAGAGTGAAGTTGACTTATATAGTAAGCCTCACCATCTCAAACCAAACCAAGCAAGCTAAAACAAGTTGAACCAAACTAAATAAACCAAGGCAAGATGAACCAAGATCAGGCTAAGCAAGACAAGTCTAATTACGGGTCACCTGACAAACGTCAGAAAATCGTACACGTATACTGAAAATATGTATAACGGGAAACGAGTGTGACAAACTTCGAGCAGCTCGCGAACGGCTTGGCTCATTTGCAGCCCTATTTATATCCTTATAACTCAGTAAAATTCTTCTGGAATTATGAGAGTACGACACATTATGTATCTGTTGGATAAAATATGCTTTGTCAGAGCCTTTAATTAATGTGAGCAAGACCAGCTATCGCGTGGATACTATATTCGATCTAGTATCGTTGTTGGAGAAAGATCCTATAGATACATATTGTGTGTGTAGCAGCATTGTAAACTATTAAATATGTCTATAGAACTTCAGGTCTATGTAGGACAACCAGACATCGTAGTCACCCTACAGATTGGACAAACTTAAGGCACACGCTCTAAAAGTTTCTAATTTATAAGAGGTTTGCAACTTTAAAATATATGTGTCACACCCCAGAACCAGAACACTGGAGAACGGGGGCAGACATAGCCAGCTACGTATAATAAAATGGGATCCACTCCACTATACGGTCATGGCTGTCTAGATATATGAGGGTTTATCTACAAGCCAACAGTCTCTTAAGGTCAATAACAAGCCTAATTGTCTCAATCTTAAGCAAGCAAGTAAAGTTACAAGATGTAAGATCACCAAATATACAATAGTAAGGCGTTCCAAACATTACATATTCAGCTGATCATGAAGCTAGTCGTTACAAAATGTGAGGACTAGCAAGAGTTTAGTCATATATGATCAACCCTAGGTTGCCAATCATGTTACAGCCCGTAGGCAGATAATAAGTAAAATGTACACGAGCTAACACATGCTCGACGGCTAAACGCCTTAAAAGAATAATTTTATAATAGAGTGGGAGAGCCAAAAATAACCCACTCGTTGCCAGGATTCCTTCTAGTGGTCACCATCTGGCTGGAAGGTCGATGAATCCTCTGGAACTGCTCCGGTATCTGGCCATACAAAACCAGCTGGGTCAGACCCCAGAAAGAGCAAGTGCCACAAAGGAGGCTTCACTTAGGAACTAAAACCAGCAATTAGCACAAGAATATAATTAAATAGTAAAAGACAATAATTTAAGAAAAAATATGACATGTGATATACGATGAGATAACCATGGGACTATTCAGATAGCCAGGTTACAACCCGTAAACCAAACAAGGACCGGGGTTGTAACCCTTCGTCTGAACAGAACTTGGTTTCTTCCACCATTTATCGGCAAGATAAAATAAGAAAACTGGTCATGTAACAATCTTGTACAGGATCAAGACAAGACTAGACAGATTGGACTCCATCCAACAATCACGGCCAAGCAATAAGTACGGCTTGATACTTTAACTAACTAGGGTTATCACATGCCTAGTTACTAGCAAGATGCAGTGAAATTGTTCTGCAGCCACAAGCCCTGCAGACCATCCAGGTTATCCAGGTCGAATATCAGTACAATAAGGGTGCAACACATGACAGTGTGCTGGAAATGTGCCCTACTCGTCGGCAGGCTACAGATCCCAAGTGGGGCGCCCAGATAACGGGATTGCCTGTAGCTGGGAAAATCTCTTCATGACTACTGGATTATTCTAGTGGTTAGCCTTAGTCGATTTCAGTGGGTACCCCTGACCGTGGTACTCAGGGATCCCTGTCCTAAACATGATGCAAGACAAGACGGGTTCATTTGTACAAGCACAATCGTCCACGGTGTCCAAGTTATTCAATCTTGTCATGTCAAGCTAGCCGTCGCAACAGCAGTTCGAGAAATATCATGTCAGGTTTACTTGTCAAGAGTGCGCCACGGCGGGCCACTATCAAGAATTATCATGTCAAGTTATCATGTCAAATTTGTCAGGTCAAGTTATCTTGTCAGGAGTGCACCACGGTGGGTCACTATCAAGTCATGTCATTTATCAAGGAGGGAAGAAACTTGAGCAATTAAATAATAATATATATATAATATGTATATTCTTGAAGCCAAGGAGAAACTTTACAACTTTCATGTTGGGAGTGGGAAGAAATTCTGACCACAATTCAGGCAAATAAAATATAAAAAAATCAAAGTGGACCCCATGCGGCCCAAAAGTGGGATTGCCACGTGGTCAAGAATAATAAATAGGCCATGAATTTCTAAGCATGCAAATGCATGCAAGTTAATGTCCATGCGGCCAACAAACATTTGATTGGCCAACAAATAATTCCATAGTCAACAAATATTCCCATGCGGCTCGGCAATTAATTGAAAGGCATGCGGCTCCAACAAATAATCCCATAGCCAACAAACAATTCCATGCTTGCTAAATGCAACGGCTGTCATGACCCGCACCCACTGTGAGGGTACGAGCACGTAACAACGTCCAGCCTACGCTGCAGTGTCGGCGGTAGAACGCTGTTCTAAGTCGCTATCTAACCAACAACTCACGCAATTATATAATGTACTTGTCAAAATCTCAACTCCGAACGGAGGACAAGTATAGATATAATGTAATCTCAATCACAGTCTAAGCACGATATGATAACACAGAAGATAATAACTAAGACTAAATACAACAATAAAACTAACTACTAAAATAACATAATCTCCAACAATCTCAAAACATCATATCTCAACTTAAATACAACTCAAGTTCTAAAACATGAAAGCTAAAACAAGACAACTAGTGTAAGCCCCCTAAAATTCTACTACGATTTTTTTAAAATATTTTTATACTTCGTATTTACACGTTGCATACGAGTTCGTATTTTTGCGTAGCATCCGAGATTTATATTTCGTATTGCTCGACAAGTGCGAATATATGTCGAGCTGCATATTTTAGAAAAATATATTTTATTATAAATTTTATTTTAATAGGAAAGTACATTTTTGGGATAAATAAATTCTTTTGTATAAAAGAGTATTTTGATCGTCGTTTAAAAAATAAGTAGTAATTTGAAAATTTGGTTTATATGAAATGTTTCCAAATGTTTTGCGAAATGTGAAATATTTATTAATAAATCTTGATATTTACAAAAGCTAGTTTATGATTTAATATTTAAAGTATTTATAGTGATTTTCGAAATTAATTATTTCCATAATTATTTAATTATGAAAAAGATATTTGGAATCTTGTTTTATTCAATATTTGATTAAATATGGTAATTTAAATTGCAAAAGATTTTATTGACTGTATTTAAAATATTTTAAAATTAAGTATAGAATTAATTTGGTTTTGGATTGATTTGAATTGGCTTTTAAACTATTTAAATTAATATTGAATTTATTTAAAAGGGGATTTAAACTACTACTAATCCCTATCCAACTGGGAATTCCCACCTCCTATAAAAGGAGAGGTACTCCTCCAAGATTTTTCTATTCACCACAATTCTCTCCACAAGGTGTTGTGCACCGTGTCGGTGTCCACTATTTCCACTATGATAGATTTACATAGACATTGTTTTTCCTCCCCGTGTCCACACCCGGACATGAGGACCCCGTAAACCTAAGACTACGAAAACACCAAACACAAGACCACCATCATCATCAAGTCCCTGCTCCGCCGGATTCCGGCCACGACCCACAGCCCCCGCCGCCATCACCACCGTCCGGACAGTACCCCCTGCCACCATAGCCACCACCATCTTCGTTACCATCACCACAGACAACACCGTCACCGCCACCCGTCACCGATCGCCATTTCCACAACCGACAGAACCATCACCGATAGCACCACCACGAGAGGAAAAGGAAAAGGGGAAAATAAAAGTCTGCTCACCTTCGCCGTGTCCGATGGACGCCGGAGCCATGCCCCATTCTCCGCCCCATGTCGTCAGTAGTCATCTCCATCTTTCCCCTACGATCGTACCGTTCCTGGCGCACCGCCACGCCGGGCGTCTGTTCCCGCGATTCGGCCCGATCTCCTCCGCCGGTGCCAGGCACTCCGCCTGCGTGCCGAACTCTGACTTCGTCATCGCCTGGCCGGAGCTCCCCCAGCAGCCTCCGCGGCGGCTTCCCGCTGCGGTCTCCTCCACCGTCGGCGGCTTCCTCCGCCCGGCCGTGCCCCAAAACTCAGTCGCTCGCCGCCAAATTTCCGCCTCCCCTCGCCGACGCTGTGCGCCCATCCGCCACATTCTCAGCCCACCAACCTTCGGATCCACCGCGCCCCCTCTCCAATCGGCGCCATCGCCGTCGTCCGCTCGCCGGGCCCGAGCCCTCGGTAAACCCCTCCCCCCTTTTTGACGATTCTCTCTCCATTTCCTTTTTCTAAAGGAGAGCAGCAGCTATAGTTATTAATAGTTTTATTATTATTATTATAATTTTGTTATTATTATTATTATTATTATTATTATTATTATTATTATTATTACCATTTACCTTACTTAATAGAAATGTGTCATTAATTTATTATTTAGATATTAGTATTAATAATAGTTGTTGTTTTGATTAATATTATTATTTATATTATTATTATTACTATTATTTAATCGAACAAATATTTTCTAGCAAATTTTAAGTTAGTTTTTAAACACTAAAATATTATTTTCGATTGACCAGTTATACTCTTTTGGTCTAAAATGATTTAGAAGTATTTTTATCTAAAATAGATATTTTCAAATTATGAAATTTAGTTCCACCGTAATCATATTTTACAACTTAGAGTATTTTGACTAACAAGGTATAATTTTCAAAATTATTATTATATATACATATTTTCAAAGTGTTTAAGTAAATGATTTTTACAAGTAAACATGTTTTTAAAGTAATGTAAATATTTTCTAATAAACTGTATATTTATCTACTTCCACAAATTCTGCCAATATTTCTTATTACTCATGACTAATCACATGTCCTATTCTCTCGCGACATTGGACCTCTGTACCACGACCATGGCTAATGGACAATCAGGACTTGTCGGAAACATCGCACACCCGGCGTAACAACAGGCAAGATACCTTGCCATTATTTACTGTTTATAGTTTGTCTGCATTTTATTTACATATCACTGTTCATTTATTTCCTGTTCTTACAGTTCTAGATTTACTACATGTTTAGTGATATTAGTTAAATTGTTATTATCCTTTGATTGCATGTGAACCTAGAGTTAAGGGACTACCGTCTGTAGTGTATTGCATATCCCTTGACACAGTTGTACCACGAGGATGTGTGAGATGAGGGCATGTAGAGGTTCTTGCGTGTGGGCTGATCCCCCATGTGCATGCGTTAGGACTAACTGCTAATAGAGGCAAGTTAGGAGACTTAGCAGTTAGTAGAGAAACATGGTCGTGGATGCGACATGATAGGTACATTGGGTGGGGAGAACATTTTCTTATCGTATGGGCTTCTATTGCACTTTCCTTGTAATCCGAAAGCTCCGCTGGAGATACGGGTATGAGCCTCTCAGGTTGGCCACTGTCGTTTTTGAACGTCATGCTCTCGGTCACTGGTACCCAAGTGGGGACTATACCAGATCCCATTTACAGCCAGGGCCCATGCGACGAAAGGTTTGTTCTCACTGCATGTTCACTTTAGTTGGTTAGATTACCTTATAGTGTCTTGTCACTTTCTTAGATTGTGGCATATTTTATATTCAGTATTATATGGCATGTTGATGTATCTTGTTACGTCCCTCTGAGGACCTGGTTATCTCGCCAGGTGTGTGTTTCGTGATTTCTTACAGGTGCTCTAGCTAAGGCCATTCCTTCCTTTTTGGTGATTGCTCTTGGACTCGCCATTGCTCTCGCTTGCTAATTCTTTCCTTGTATATTTTTCCATATTTAATTTGGTTGGTAGTGGACTTTGTCTCCGTCCAACTATTGTGTACATGACAAATTCAAAGTTACTTTTATATCATATTTATCTTTGTGGATGAGATTTAGTACCTTGGTTACTGCATTTTACAGCTTATGTATATATACGAGGGTCCATATACTTCGTATGTATACAGCTGGCATGATTACGTTCTAGTCCTACGTATTTTGGGACTGGGGCGTTACAACTAGCTAAACTCCCGATCACTCCTGAGTGTCGGGGCCATAGGTAGCTAAGCCGTCTCATGGTCCATAATACGTAGGGCATGTGTCCTCAGGGCAATCATCTGTAAAATTTTCAACAGGTCCAGTCAGGACAGGAACGAGTACAATTCATCAAGAAATCCCAAGTAAATGACAGAGAACTATAAAGCAGTTATAGACAGTTTATTGATGGACATGGTAGTTTGTATACAGGTGATGGTATAGAGAAACAGTTAAGATACAAGGAAAGTAAGGTAAGTAAAACAAGAGAAGAATCATAGAAATAAAGACTGTAAATAGAAAGTAGCTGAACTAGAGCAACATGGTGTAAGTCTAGAATGTAAATGTAAACAAGTGCAAAATCCAAGTAAATCCAGACAACATGAATCTGATACCAGGTGATTCCAGTACAAGATGAGTCCGGTATGAGGTGAGTCCAGTCGGTGATCAAAGGTTCCAGGGTGAGTCCAGCCTATACTCTAACAGTGTATTTTAAAATATCGGGATCGACATATGAACGGCTGTAGGTAATACGGCACACCGTACACTCGGCCAAGTGTGGGATGGCTATCGTTCCAGTATAATTCCAAGGGAGTGGTTCCAGTATTTGGGTATGTTCACATGCCTATTCTAATATTTCCCCGCCCAGCAAGTACAAATGAATCCATAATCCGACACAAAAATAGGTATAAGTCCAGCCAGTACACGAATGGTTCCAGTAAATGATTCCAGGGTGGTTCCAGTAGGTGGTTCCAGAAATAGAGGCCAGACATAAATAAGTGAGTGTCGCATGAAATGGATCCAGCAATATCAAATCGTGTTTGAAACAGAGAATCAGATAGAACTAGCTACAATTGAAATATAGTAAACGACAAGTAAATGGAAGAACTATCAGAGAATGTACTCGCCTGCTACTCTGAAAAGAGTAGTGTAATATCAGATGTCTGCACCGGAGTCACAATATCCTAAACAGAGTAATATGGGTTATAATATGTTTAAAATAAGACAGATGATGTTTATGATGCAATCTACATGATTTCTAGGTCAATCTAGGTCAAAGTCAACTCTAAGTCAAACCTGGTCAACTGTCTAGGTCAAACTAGGCCTAAGTCAAACTTGGTCAACTCTGGGTCAACCCAAGTCAATACTTTAGTCAAAGTAGGTCAATCCTAGTCAAGTCAGTCTAATTAGGCCTAACCAAGCCTAGACAAGCATCCCAACACAACACAAGGTCACTAGCAACACACATTTACTGGGCATTCATGCCATACACATAGGCTATGTACCATATATATAGCCTATAGGCCATATGGTCTATATCACATATCTTGGTATACCACACAAGGCCTATATCATATTTATATACACAATGACACTACCCCTTATCTAATACTACCTTACCCCATATATCCATATATATATATAATGTACATCACATATGAACCCTTCATGTTTGTATACAGGTATACCCCAAGCTATAAACTGAATAAAAGAGGCTAAATGGAGAAATGCATATGGACAGATGAAGAAAGTTAACATGGATTGGAACCAAGTCAGTTTAGTGCAATTAATGGAGCAGGGCAAATCAGATTGAGTGCATTAGATGCATGAAGGTGTAAGGCAAATGGGTATGCAGGACATGTGGTACAAATGACTGATATAGGTGAGCAGTAAATATAAATAAAGTGAATGGAATGTTATTCAATGCAGGCAATGTAATGAGGGTGTAAGGTCTGAACTTGAGGTAGAGGTTCTCATGTGGATGTGAATATCTGAACAATTGGCTAAATGTAATGATCTGAACAATTAGGATATGTTTACTGAACATTAGTGATCGATTAAAACCTAAAAAATGAATTAGACTAGTGTCTAAACAAAAGGGACAAATCACTTCCCTAGTATTCAGGACAGGACATGAATGTAGGGGACTCTACTATTGGCAGATGAGTAAAAAGGTTAACTGGATTGAAGAATTGAATTTTTTTTAGGGGACAGAACCAAAGAGACCCTGAGATAATTTAGAGAATTGGACTGATACCTGCAATATCTGAACAAGGCATGCTAAGGGCTGAAACCTTGTCACTTAAAACATGTATCAGTAAATCCAACATCTCAGGACAGTGTGTAACACAAACTGTTTCTCAAGTTTTTGCAAATTCAACACAGTTTACATATAGCAGTGTATAGTGTCACACAAATCAGTGAGTTAGGAAATCAGAGAAATATACATAATCTCAGGAATCACAGTCCAATGACAGTTTTCATTTAACATTGCACATTGACAGTTGCACATAACAGTTCAACCATTCAAAATCTTTTTTGAAAACCCCAAACCTAACACCTATCAATAACCAAGATTTCAGTAATGTACTACACATGTAGATGAATCAAATAGGGTAATTAAACAGCAAATTCAGTTATTGAAAGGGAATGCAAAGTTCAGGATCTTAAGTCCTGAAAATTGCATCAGTTGACAGTTTCGTATCAATTCAACAATCCAATATCTAATTCGAACTCTAAAAATCCTACACAGCCAACAATCAACATTATAATAGTATAATACACATGTGTAAGAATCAACATGGCAATTTAACATTGAGAAATCAGTTTACACAGGGATTAATTTCAGAATTTACAAAACAGTACACTACGTATCAGTTAAAATATGGAAGACCTAATTCGAAATCAAAATCATGTTAAAACACCAATTAAGTGGTTGGTAATACATTTCACACATGTGCACGTGTCAAACAATGCATTCGTGTCCAACCAAGTGGACACGAGCGTGTCCAGAACACACAACACTCACAGACACGCACACGTGCACTGGACTGCACGCATGCACGCGTGTCCCGCGCGTGACACAGGCCACGTGGCGACACGTGGCCTTGCATACACGTGCGCCAGGGGAGGGCTACCCCTAGGACAGCCTGCACCGTGTCCTAGACACGTGTGTCAGCGTGTCCGACCCCGTATCAGGGGAGTTCCTGCGCGCGCAACAGCAGGCCGCGTGGCCAGTACGGGGAGGATTTCTCCTCGCACACGCCACCGCAAGCTCCCATCTTTTGGGAGGATGCTGACAGATGATGCCCCAAGCCCCTGGCCAAA
The DNA here is from genome assembly GCA_029216955.1 of Iris pallida. Taxonomy (NCBI): domain Eukaryota; kingdom Viridiplantae; phylum Streptophyta; class Magnoliopsida; order Asparagales; family Iridaceae; genus Iris; species Iris pallida. The sequence goes on along the minus strand of JANAVB010024600.1, from coordinate 8,343,551 downwards.
AATGGCATGTCCACGTGTCCTGTGTCGGGAGTTATTGACCCCGTGATGCAGGACACAGTGCACACCGCACGGTCAGCGTGTTCGTGTCCCCGTGTGGACACGACACGAAGCTAAAATTAGGAAAAAAACACAGAAATCAATAAGCAAACCCTAGATCTAGGATTCTATTCAAAAACATTTCAAAAATCAGAACAAAATGTTGGTTGAGGCATTACATCAAACACCTAGCCTATCAAATGGATACGTGTCCGATACGGACACAAAACTGACACGAATTTGGCCCAAACTTCAGGGACAGCTAGGGGACTCCTAGATCTAGACCTAAATGCAAAGAAAATAGAAATTTAAATTAATTTGAGGAGTTTTACCTATAGGTGCAAATTGCAAGGAAAAGCTTCAAATGGGGGATTCTTCCTTCCTAGCCAAATGCTCCCAAATTGTCCCAAAGCTGGGATTAAACCCCAAAATCAGAAAATAGGAGAGTATTAGGTTCTAATGCAAGAAACTAGGATTAAAAAGGAATTAAAATGGATTTATGGGGATTTTTGGAAGGGTGACAATACCTCTCTTTTCCAATGTGTTGAAATAATAAAAAGAGGCAAGCCCTAATGAATAAGTGTTTATATGTGGTGGGGATCCCTATATGGCTGGTCACTTAGGGTTTGGTGAGGGTTAGGGCTTCTAGTTATGGGCCATGGGCCAAGTCATGATCAATAAATCATTAAGCCATAAGTCATTTCATGAAACCACAAGCCATGACTTAAATTTACTAAACCAAATTCTCTCATTCTAAAACTATTCTCTAATGACTAAAATAGGTTAACTCAAGTTAGACTAGGGTTACCATAGCTAGGGTTAGGTTCTAGGCTAGTCCACTAGGTCTCAACAAGTCAAAGTCAAACTAGAATTCACCAATTCATTAAATTAATTAAAAATTTAAATAAGCCAAAATGACCAAATTACCCTTAGGCTAAAAATGATAATTAAATCATCCTAATGACATGGTTAGGCTCTAGGTCATGCAGTCTCTAGGGTTTCACTGGCAGCACATCAAAATCACAAGTCATGACTTAAAGCCGTTTTTAAATAGTTTAGAAATGATTAAAAATCACCAAAAATCATAATGTAAAATAAATATCAATAAATAATAATTATAATTACAAAATTTCAAAATTACCCTCATCTGGAAAACTGGGTGTTACAACGGCCTATGCGGCCAACAAACATTACACATGCGGCCAACCATATAAATAGCCTTAATATATTAATAACTATTATGCAAGCTAGCATGCAACCAACTATTACAAATGGCGTACCATTACAAATGGCCTTAGTATATAATAATAATTATTATGCAAGCAAGCATGCAAAAGCATGCAGCCAACTATGATTCCTAAGCATGCAAGCTTGCTTGCATGCATGCTTTTAACGTGGCCAAGCTTGCTCGCATGCGGCCAGGATATTTATTTATAAGCATGTTGGAAATAAAGGCCATATGCGGCCAATGTGCTAGGCCATATGCGGCTAATAAAATGCAAGCAAAGCTTGTATGCATGCATGCATTAAATACAACCTGGCATTGGCCTATGCGGCAAGCAAAGGAGCATGCAATCTATTTATTGCTAATTAATTAATAGTAGCCTACATGCAAAATTTAATGCTAACTTAGGCTAACAGGTTGCATGCAAAAATACTTATGCGGCTCAAGCTGTTATTCCAAGCAAACAAAATGGTCAAGCCATTATTAAAGGCATATGCGGCTAGGATTGCAATTAAATAATAATAATAAAAGCCATGCAATTAATGCAAGCAAGCACTTGCCAGCATAAAATATATAAGCTTGCTAATGCCATTAATGCATGCCATCACTGCAAGCAAGCACCTGCCATGCCATTAATGCAAGCAAGTACCTGCCATGCCATTAATGCATGCCATTAATGCTTGCTATTACATGCATAAAGTATATATACTTTAATTATATAAGCATGCCAGCATTTCAAAGGCCATGCGGCTCATATAGTAATTGGCCATACGGCCAGCAAATTAGCAAATGCTCATGCGGCCAATTAGATTAAATATTCGATTAAATGGCCATGCGGCTAGGAAAAATACTTGCCGCATGAAATAGTCATGCGGTCAAGTACTGTTCTTCTTCTCCAATTTCAAAGAAGAAGAACACCATGAAGCCATGCTTCCAAGCTCCATAATTCCATCATCCAGAGTCCAAATCCGAACTTCCATAGGTCAAAATGGGGTAGAATGAAATTCTCTACAACATGGAACCATCAACTAGTAAAAATATGCAACTTTGATAGATCAAAATTCATAGAAACCGAAAATATCACAAAACTAGATCTACAAGAAATTAGCCATGGAAATGAAAAATGCTAAGTACTAAAGTGGGTTAGAAACACATGAGGAAGACAGTGGAACAATAAAAATGGGATTCCTCCATGAAGTAAGGTGCACTTGCCTAAGCTCTCCACTCTCTCAGGTTGGTGGAGAAGTAATGGTGGGAAAGAAGAAAGTTAATGTGGAGAGAGAAATGGGAGTGGGATATTTAATGAAGGTGGTGGTAGGTGGGAGTGGTTTGGTTCACATAAAATCAAGCAAAACCGAACCAAGCCAAACAAATCGAACCGAACCAAGATAAACCAATCAATGAAACGTCAAAATAAATCAAGTAGGAAGACATGCAATACGGGTTAAAATATGTACACATATTCCAAATACGTAATACGAGATATGGGCATTACAATATGCAACTACATCATTGAAATACCAACATTCAGGTTGGTATATTCACTTTTGGTCTTTCGAGGGTCAGCAACCTGTTGTGTCCTACAAAACTTAGTTCGCATGTGACTGATTTTCTCCAAAAATGCAGCGCAATACTTGTCATGCATGCACCAATTTGATGTGGGACAAAACTCAAACAAGAAATTAGCTTGTATTATACAAAAACACTAAATAATAGTTCTCCAACATAATATAGCCTTTTGAGCTTCTAGCAGATGAAAGGCATGATAAAAATGGCATAATTCAACAAAAAATGACTACATGTTTTTTTTTTGCACTCATGAATGAGTGCACAACTGTAACTGTGAAAATGATATAATCGAAGAAGAAGCATCTACTAAAATCGTTGTAAACGAAATGCGTATACTTTCAACATTACATTAAACTATTAAGTAATTTTCCAACTACTATGGAACATGAAATTTTAAATTGAGTAAAAATATACTACAACGAGTTGTGTCCACTAATGAATGTGGCCTTACACAAGAACAAGAGTGAAAGAGGAAAAAAATCCAATGAACAATCATCTGCTGGGATAAAATTGTCAGATTACACCGCTACGTCGATCATGATCATATCTTTTGGAAATATTTTGGAATATTGTAGTTGCAAACATGTATCAAATAATGACATAATCATATTAAAGATCATTTTGGTTGAATTTCCTATTTTCTTTCATCCCTATAAATTATGAATGAAATCATTTGAAGTTCATATTAACAAAATTAAGCATGATATGAGTATATCATTTTTTATTGCAGAGTAATAATTTAAACAAATGGATAATCACTCAGATTCAAAGTATACGAATGGATATCATGCTCTTATTCAAAGTATAAGGATGGATAATCATGCTTAGAATTTTTTTTTTTCGAGAAAATAAATTCGAAAATGTGTTAATGCTCATATTCACAGTAATCAATGAGTGGAAAATTAATGCATATACCATGGTTCATTGATGCATACCATTATCCTTAGTTGTTTAGTTTAAATAGTGATAATAACAAAATTGCTATCATGTATTTTTAATTAACATATATCTATGGTACATGGACCAAAATAATTAAACTAACTTTGGTTATCTAGATTAAACATAGATATCTCATGTATACCAGAACAATCGTTTAAACTAACATGTATATATCTAAATAAGCATTATATATATATATATATATATATATATATATATATATATATATATATATATATATATTTTTTTTTTTTTTTTTTTTTTGAAGCAATGGGTACTTGTTGCGAACTCGCCTCCACTGAGGCTCGAACTCCCGACCACTTGGGCCGCATGCATCTCTCTTAACCACTAGGCTAGAGGTCATTTGCATATATATATATATATATATATATATATATATATATATATATATTTTTTTTTTTTTTTGGAACCTGGTAAATGTATTAATAAGCAAATAGTCTATTACAAAACTCACAGTGAGCAATCCTTCTTAACTCTGATTTACATTGGTATTCACATAGCCGCTAAATCATACTCAATATTGTGGCTGATACCAGTGATGGTAGCACGCTGATCTTGGAAGATACGATTATTCCGCTCTCGCCAGATATGCCAAACTGCCGATGCTAATCTCCCAGTCGCCTCCTTCGTCCATTGTGGTCCCCTCGAATTGTTAGCTCGAATTAAACGCAAAGTATCATTGAAATTGATGTCATCCGCGCCTTGTAGATTCATCTTGGCTGTTTGTATCTGCCAAATCCTGCGAGTCATCAGACACTGGAAATACAAGTGGTCTATTGTCTCGGGTTCTTGGTCGCATAGAACACAACTGATATCAGCAGTTTGGATACCAATTCTTTGTATTCTATCCCTCGTTAGCAACCTTCTAAGGACAATTTTATACAAGCACATTTGCATCTTGCGAGGGAGGCCTTTTCTCCATACGATATCCGCGTAATCGACTTTCTCGTAATGAGTTCGGATCTTGTCATAAACTGCCCCCGGAATGAATCGATCACTCAATGTCTCCGCCCATACCCAGGCATCTTTGCTCAAACTTGTATCTATCCTCTACCTTGATATAATATCCGTCACCGTGCGAGCCCACCTGTGCTCGCTCACATGCCAGCACCCATTTCTGATAATATTCCCAACACTGTCGCCTCTATGTGCCTCCCTTTCCATATGGTCACCAATTATATTAAGAAGGGATCGGTGTTCAATCCATGGGTCTAGCCACAGATCAGTGTTTCTACCATCTGCGAAGACTCGAGCTAGAAGAGCTTTAATATCCATCCTGTGTCGCAGAATATATTTGAAAGTTACCGACTCATTATTATTTTGTCGATACTCCCATATGTTTTTTCCCCGCAAGTATTGCTATTCATCCATATTGCCCACAAGCCGTCTCCTTGAAGTAGACGCCAAATAAGTTTAATTCCTGCAACCTTACGCAATGTGTTCAGAGCTTGGAGTCCTACTCCCCCCTCGTCGATGGGTCGGCACAGGGTATTCCAAGCAACGGTTTGTACACCTCCCCGCCAAACGAATTTGGCGCACATCTGTTCAACAAGTTTTATTGTAGAAGTGGGGAGGAGAATAACCTGCAACCAGAACTTCGTTACGGCATTGATCACCGATCTGACAAGTTCGATCCTACCTCCGAAAGATAAACATTGCGCTTGCCATCCCTCCAGTCGCTTTTGTACATACTCCGTCAGCGAGGAGCAGTCTTCATTACGAGCGTAATTCACTGTCAATGGGATACCTAAATATTTGACAGGCAACTCGGCTTGTCCAACTCCTAGCGCTCTAGCGCATTCCTCCTTGTTGGTACTGGATGAGCTAAAGTAAACGCGGCTCTTATCGCGGTTAAGATGAAGCCCTGTGTCGTCGGCAAACCGAACCATGATCTCATTCAATGTTTTCAATCCTAGAATATCCGGAACCAAGAAGACTAATAGATCGTCTGCATATATTAGGTGGCTAATGTGAGGCGTGATATTCTTGTACAGAGGTTGAATTTGCCCCCACGCGACCGCGGCATCCATTAAGCAGGAGAAGTGTTCCATCACTATAGCAAAGAGGTACGGGGATAATGGATCCTGGCACAATCCTCTATTGCTAGCAAAGAAGCCATGCGGCCTGCCTTCTATCAGAACAGAGAACGTGGCACTGGTAATGCATTCCCGCACACGAGCAACCCATATCTCCGAGAAACCCATAGCTAGCATTGTGGCGCATACGAATTCCCTATTCACCGTGTCGTAGGCTTTTCGAAGATCTAATTTGAGACATGCCTTAGCTCCTCCTGGCCTGTTAAACTCTCTGACAAACTCGGGCAAGAAGTGAGTTTTCAGAGATTGATCTTCCTTTCACAAACGCAGCTTGATTTTTGGATATCAGCTCCATCATAATAGTCTCCATGCGGCGACACATAATCCCCGTGATGAGTTTATAGATGTAATTGCAACAGGCTATAGGTCGATACTCTGACAGGTCTGTCGCCCCCTCCCTCTTTGGGATAAGAGTAAGAAACGTGTGATTGTATTCTTTAAGCAATCTACCTGTCTCGAAGAACTCTCGAATAGCGTTGAACACTTGGCCTTTGATGTCTGCCCAATGAAGTTTATAGAACTTACTCCCAAACCCGTCGGGGCCTGGGGCTTTATCAGGATTAGCCGCCTTCACAATGTTTTCTATCTCATCCATCCTAATGGGAGCCATTAAGATGGCATTTCCTTCTTCCGTAACCAGCCTCTTACTCACTAGTTAGGAAATAAGGATTTGTATGTATGCTGATTGTAAAGATTGGAAAAATACCTGACTGCCGTTTCCTTAATACAGGATGCGGTGGAGATCGCATTTCCTTGTTGGTCAATGAGTTGCTGGATCCTATTTCTGTGTTGTCGTGTCCGTATCACGTCGTAGAAGAAGCGGGAACATTTATCACCTTGTTGGAGCCACGCGCATTTAGCACGCTGTGCTGAAGCTACCTCCTCTGCAAGCCTGAGTTTGCCTACTTCGATTGCTATTTCACGCTCCGCCGTAGCTAAGTCTTCATTGGTTGGTTCTACTTGAAGCCTTTCTTGAATCCGCATTAGTGCTCTGGACTTTTGTTCTAGCTCTCCACTTGGCCGCGATCTGACCCAGGACTTCAGTTGAGTCTTGATCGATTTAAGAGTGCATGCTACTCGAAATTGGGCCGAGCCAGTAGACCTCTGCCGAAGTCCAGTGCCTACCGCCTCCTTATAACCATCTAACAGGTGCCACCCATTGTTGTATCGAAATGGAGAAGCCTTCTTCTTTTCCATAGTTGCTAATTGGATACGTAAGGGGCAATGGTCGCTCGTCCCTGCTGATAAACCCACAACAGGAGAGTTGGGGAATTTGTGAACCAGCTATTGTTACCTAAGGCTCTGTCCAACTGACAGCAGACGCGGCTCCTAGTAGATTTGTTGTTCCAGGTCCAGAGATGTCCTCCACGAGAGAGTTGACGTAGGCCAGTTCGAAGTAAACAGTCTTGGAAGTCTTGAAGAATCATCTCTGGGACACGCCGTCCTCCAATCTTTTCGTGTTGATACAGGATGGAGTTAAAATCACCCTCAGTACCAGAGGGAGCTTGAGCAGGCGCTCAGCTATATTGTTGACATGGGCAATATCTTGCCAAAGTTCATCTCTTTGCCTCCTATCGTTATGGCCATATATGGCCCCCATGATCAGTTGGAGGCCTCCGTGATGGGTAAAGGAAATGGCAATCAGCTGTTCAGATTTGTAGACAACCTCCCCTGTCCACTGATTCGCATCCCACATTATCCAGATACGTGCCATAGGGCACAAATCCAGATTGTTTACCTGTTTCCAATGGCATGGAGTCCTTCGATCAAGCAAGGTAGTAGACTTGATCTTGGTCTCAAGCAGCGCACAAATAGTACACCGCTCTTGCCTCACTATGTTTCGCACCTCTCTCCATCTTCCAATCGAACAAACACCCCTGATGTTCCAGGCTAGTATAGACATTTAATGTCGGGGTTGGGATCCCTGGATATCTCCTGCAGTGTCATCTCGGGGGGATGACTGCATGACTCCACCTTGATGGTCGTTGTCTCGTCCTTCTGTGCTTATTCTTCCTGTCGAGGATGAATTCCCTCCATGCTGGATTATCGACCGTCATAATGCTTTGTCCTTCCCTTCCGCGTGACTCTTGTTCTGCCGTAGAGCGGTTCTCCTGTGCATTTGGCGTTGGTTCACTTGTCGATGTTCTGGTTTTTTCCACTACCTGTCTTGCTTGCCTCTTCTTATTAGAGTTATAGACTGCCCCTTTTTGATTGAGATTGCTAACTAAGTCCGCTCGTCTCTTCGTAGCACTTGAACTCGACGCCTGAAATATAATGAGACTTCTGTTGTCCCCTTCCTGAATATTGCTTTCCTGTGATCTGTTTCCTTGGCTTGCCTCCTCCATCTCTCTTTGGAGATATCCACATCTTTTTCTCTGTGAACAACCTGCGAAGGAGGCTGTCCCATGGGCTTTTCATGGCTAGGAAGCACAACAGCTAGGTCGAGCCCCGTACAACCGTCCACTCCTACTGTCACGTGTACCTCCTCCATGTCTTGTGGCGAGGAGTTCTCCTGCATTTCACAGTGATCATTGCAGCTATCCTCTCGTTGGTTCTGTGTTTCTCGTGTAATCTCTTCTGTCATGTTACAATTTTGTGCCATATGGCCAAAGACTTACACTTTTGGCAGCCAGGGGGAACCCATTCATATTCCACTCCTTGACTAAATACCTCACCAGTAGGTATCTCGTAAGAAATCTCTCGGGGAAGCGTGGTTCCCGCTTCAATTTCAACCAGAACACGCGCATATTGAAGCCTCGATCTGGATTGAGTAGCCTCGTCTGCTTTGAGTGGTCTCCCTATTAGGCTTGTAAGTTTCATGATCATGGTTTTGTTCCAGTACTGGATAGGAAGCCCGGGTAGTCTATATATATATATATATATATATATATATATATATATATAGTAATTAAGATCCACAATGATCAGCTAATGTTTACTGATGTAAGCAGTAGTCCTCTTTAGATAGAGGTAAGGTTACATTAAAACACCAGTATAAAAAAAAATAACAAACAAAAGAAATAAAAGAAAATATGACTAATTTAATAGAGAATGATCCATGAAGATGTGTATCATATCGAAAATATGCCATATAATCGGACTATACAATAATTGAATCGTCCAATGACCTGATCAATACATCCCTCTGATTGACATTGAGTTGTGTCGATAGTCCTATATGCAACAGAGGGTTTAAATATTTGAATGACATCTTATTTACTTCATAACATAAAATTAATGGCCCAAATGGGCCATTTTTTTGGACCAGCCTCGTGCCAGCTGGACCAAACCCGGCCTAGTTGACAGGTTACTTCCTAATAGCAGATGATGTAAACTAGTGCGCTCGCGTGCATTGGGACAATCACTCATTTTTGTAATCTCAGGTATGATGCTAGCATGAGCAGATGGAGGGTTGTACTTACCACATGCTTTCAAAAGTTGTTTCAAATTGAACTAGTTTTAATAAGAATTTGTTGTGATAAGTAGATGTTACTAAAATTTGCTTTCAAAAGTTGTTCCAATGCAAAAGTATTTGAGAAAACAATATGGTTGGAGAAAAAAACTAGTTTTATTGTCTTGGGAGGGGTTGTCTTGGAAGTTGAAAAAATACTTTTATTGTCTTCTCAATAGTTTGCATTAGAGCATCTCCAACCCTATTATGAATTTAAGAAAAATGGTTGCCACATAGGAATGACAAGTTTTCATTTCAAAAATCCTTCTCCAATGCAAATGTAGAATAAATCATAAAGTTGACATGGCAATGACATGACAAGGACAATGTGAAGTTGGTTGTTAGATCTAGACAATGCACTTCACAATGATTTTATTCCACATCATCAATTATGAATACAAATATTTATAAAAAATGTTAGAGTGGAGGAGCTGTTTTGGAAGTTGGAAAAAATATTTTTATTGTCTTCTCATATTTGCATTGGAGAAGAC